>BDMV01000011.1:15341873-15679752 GCA_008326285.1 Oryza officinalis | reverse complement strand
CACAGACACAGTCCTCAGGAAATCGAAAGTGCTTTTATTGAAATACAGAAGAGAAAAAAGATAAGTATATGCATGTGGGAGCCCCCGGCCAATCCTGCACGCCCGAGGGGCGTGCGGGGTTGGCCCGAGCCCGAGACATGACACCCGACCCCCATTAGGGGTAGAAGCGACGAAGATGCTCGATGTTCCACGGGTTAGGCAGCTCTGTGCCGTCGCCCGTGGCCAACCGAACCGAGCCCGGCCGGGGGACGCCGATCACTCGATACGGACCCTCCCACATTGGTGAGAGCTTGCTCAGTCCAGCACGCGTTTGGACGCGGCGTAGGACGAGGTCGTCGACGCAGAGTGATCGGGCCCGGACGTGGCGCTGATGGTAGCGCCGCAGGCTCTGTTGGTAGCGCGCGGCTCGGAGGGCCGCGCGCCGCCTTCGCTCTTCTAGATAGTCGAGGTCGTCTCGGCGAAGCTGATCTTGATCAGCCTCGCAATACATGGTGGCCCGAGGGGACCTCAGGGTGAGCTCAGACGGGAGGACCGCCTCCGCGTCGTAGACGAGGAAGAAAGGCGTTTCCCCGGTTGCTCGGCTTGGCGTGGTTCGGTTCGCCCAGAGCACCGCTGGCAGCTCCTCGATCCACGAGTCGCCGTGCTTCTTGAGGATGTTGAAGGTCTTGGTTTTGAGGCCCTTGAGGATTTCCGCATTGGTGCGCTCTACCTGGCCGTTGCTTCTGGGGTGGGCGAGTGAGGCGAAGCAGAGCTTGATGCCCATGTCTTCGCAGTAGTCGCCGAAAGCTCACTAGTGAACTGGGTGCCGTTATCCGTAATGATACGGTTAGGCACCCCGAACCGGGCAGTGATGCCCGTGATGAATTTTAGCGCCGAGTGCTTATCGATCTTGATGACCGGATAAGCCTCGGGCCACTTAGTGAACTTGTCGACAGCGACATACAGATACTCGAACCCGCCCGAGGCCCGTCTGAACGGACCCAGGATATCGAGCCCCCAGACAGCAAACGGCCACGAAAGAGGTATGGTCTGTAGGGCCTGGGCCGGCTGATGCGTTTGCACGCCCTGCACCGCCGGACCAGGTCGACCGCATCGTTGAGAGCCATCGGCCAATAGAAACCCTGGCGAAAGGCCTTGCCAACCAAGGTGCGCGAGGCGGAGTGGGCTCCACACTCGCCTTCATGGACATCGGCGAGAAGCTCGACGCCTTGTTCCCGAGGCTTCAGGAGGACTCCGTTAGCCCCGCGCCGATAGAGGGTCCCTTCCACCAGCACGTAGCGCTTGGAGATGCGACGGACGCGTTCACTCTCTTCGCGGTCCTCGGGTAGAGTCTTATCTGTGAGGTACGCCTGGATCTCATTGATCCAAACAATCAATCTAGGGGAGCTGGGAGCGCTCCCCTCGGGTCCCGAGGCCTGGACTCCGACGGGCCTCGGGGGCCGTTCAGGCGCGTCCGTCTCCCCTAGGGGGTCGGGTCGGGCCGACGGCTGGGCAAGCCTTTCTTCAAAGGCGCCCGGTGGGGTCTGGGCTCGCGAGGAAGCGAGCCTTGAGAGGTCGTCGGCGACCGCGTTATCCCGCCTGGGCACGTGCCGAAGCTCTATCCCGTCGAAATGGCGCTCCATACGCCGCACCTCGCGGACGTAGGCGTCCATCTGCGGGTCAGAGCACCGGTACTCCTTACAGACCTGGTTAACGACCAACTGGGAGTCGCCTAACACCAGGAGGCGGCGGATCCCCAGTCCAGCCGCCACTCTGAGTCCCGCAAGGAGTCCCTCGTACTCCGCCATATTGTTGGTCGCCCGAAACTCGAGGCGGATCAGATATCTGAGGACGTCTACGCTCGGCGAGGTCAAAGTGACCCCCGCACCGGCACCCTGAAGAGACAGGGAGCCGTCGAACTGCATCACCCAGTAGGCGGTGTGAGGCAGCTGCGAGGGGCCCGGGCTGGCCTCGGGGGCGAAGACGGGCTCGGGAGCCGGGGTCCACTCCGCTACAAAGTCGGCGAGGGCCTGGCTCTTGATCGCGTGGCGTGGTTCAAAGCGCAAATTGAATTCAGAGAGTTTGATTGCCCATCTCACCACCCGTCCAGTACCCTCTCGGTTATGCAAGATTTGGCTGAGGGGGTAAGACGTAACCACCGTGACTCGATGCGCCTGGAAATAATGGCGCAACTTCCTCGAAGCCATCAGAATTGCGTAAAGCATCTTCTGGGCCTGAGGGTATCGGGTCTTGGCGTCCCGGAGGGCCTCGCTAACGAAGTAGACGGGCCGCTGCACCTTTCGGCGGGGCCTGTCCTCTTCGCTAGGGGCCACATCTCTAGGGCGCTCTTCGTCCGAGAGGCCGTGCGGGGCACACTCGTCTTCTGTGCCGACGACCTCGGGGTCGGAGGGCGACAGGCGCGGCCTTCCCGCAGTGGCCCCGGGGCCATCCTGGGGGTCGGGGGCACCTGGCACCATCGGACAAGCAGGCGGAGGGCCAGCTCCGGTCGTCGGGGGCCTTAGGGCGCCGTTCGGCTCGGGGGCCTCTCCTCCCTGCTCTCTCCCGGGTCGAGTCGACACAGGGTGGGGGCGCGCGGAGCGAGGGTTGTCCTCGTCGCGCTCCACGACCAACGCCGCGCTGACTACCTGTGGGGTTGCCGCCAGGTAGAGTAGCAACGGCTCATCTGGCTCTGGGGCGACCAGGACTAGGGGAGAACTGAGGTACACCTTCAATTGAGTGAGGGCCCGCTCAGCCTCCTTCGTCCAGGTAAACGGCCCGGAGCGTTTGAGGAGCTTAAATAGGGGTAGCGCCTTCTCTCCCAGCCTCGATATGAATCAACTTAAGGCGGCCATGCAGCCAGTGACGCACTGCACATCCCTAAGCTTGCTGGGGGGCACATCCGCTCTATAGCCCGTATCTTCTCGGGGTTGGCCTCGATGCCTCGGGCAGAGATCAAGAACCCGAGAAGCTTGCCCGCAGGCACGCCGAACACGCACTTATCGGGGTTCAGCTTTATGCGGGCGGAGCGGAGACTTTCGAAAGTTTCCGCTAAATCCGAGAGCAAGGTCTCTTGGTTGCGTGTCTTCACAACCAAGTCATCGACATAGGCCTCAACATTGCATCCTATCTGACTACCCAAAGAAATACGAGTAGTACGTTGAAAAGTAGGACCTGCATTCTTTAACCCGAAAGGCATTGTCGTATAACGATAAGTTCCTATGGGGGTAATGAATGCAGTTTTCTCCTCATCCTCCCTAGCCATGCGAATCTGATGATAACCAGAGTATGCATCTAGAAAACACAAAAGGTCGCACCCCGCGGTGGAGTCGACAATCTGATCTATGCGTGGCAGGGGATAAGGGTCCTTAGGACATGCCTTGTTGAGGTCGGTGTAGTCGATGCACATCCGAAGCTTGCCGTTTGCCTTGGGGACGATGACTGGGTTCGCAAGCCACTCCGGATGGACGACCTCATGGATGAATCCGGCCTCCAGAAGTCGCGCCACCTCCTCGCGGATGAAGGCTTGGCGTTCCGGGGCCTGCCGCCGCACTTTCTGCCGGACTGGCCTTGCGCCCGGCCGCACGACGAGACGGTGCTCAATCACCTCCCTGGGGACCCCGGGCATGTCCGCCGGTCTCCAGGTGAAGACGTCAGCGTTTGCCCGCAGGAAGGAGACGAGCGCGTCTTCCTATTTGTCGTCCAGGAGACCACCGATTCGTGTGGTCTTGGACGGGCCGTCGCCCAGGGCAACCTCCTTGACCGGGACCTCATTGCACGTGACCATCCGCTGCCTTGGGGCGGGCGAGACGGAGGAGCTGAGCCTCTCATCGCCTCCCACGGGCTTGGACGCCGCGGCGAGGTGGTCCGCGCGCTGCTCCATACAAGCAAGCGCGACTTTGAGGTCGCCATGGATGGTGATGGGGCCACCGGGGCCCGGCATCTTCATCTGGAGATAGGCGTAGTGGACCGCCGCCATGAACTTCACCAACGCGGGCCTCCCCAGGACCGCGTTGTAGGGCAGACTGAGGTCTGCCATATCGAAGTCCACCCGCTCCGTGCGGAAGTTGGCGGGACCACCGAAGGTGACCGGGAGGTCGATATGACCCAGCGACCAGGTGTGCCCTGGCATCACGCCGATGATCGGATTGGATGGTCGGAGCACCATCCCCGGGGCCTTGATGGCATCAAAGGCTGCGGGGGGAAAGGATATTGAGGGCTGCACCCCCGTCTACGAGGACACGCCCCAACTTCACATTGCAGAAGGTGGGGGAAACCACCATCGCGATCTGTCCTCCCCGGGCAACGCACGGCGGGTAGTCGGTCTGGTCGAAGGTTAGGGCGACCTCCGACCAACGCGCCCGCCGCGTCGCCTCGTGGGTAGGGGCCGCGGCCAGAAGCTCTCGCTTCATGGCCTTGAGGCTCCGGCGAGAAGCGTGAGTGCACGCTCCCCCATCGACGGTGGCCTCGGGCTCCTGAAAGCCCAGATCATCGTCGCCATCGCCGGTGTCCTCGGCGGGGGCCTTCTGCTTGGCCTCACCTCGCCGGTTGCCGGTGGGAGCTGCCGAGGCCTTGCCCTCACGGTGCTCCTGCCTCCTCTCCTCCTCCCACTTCCTCGTCCGCTCAGCCAAGCTTTTGACTGCGCGGCAGTCCGCGAGGTCGTGGAGGGAGGTGTTGTGCACGGTGCACCACTTGCCGGCCGGGCGCTCCTTGCTAGGAGCGCCGGCCTCCTTCTTTTTGCCGCTCGCAGGCTTCCCCTTTCGGGGGGCCCGCGAGGTACCTTCGACGGCGAGGACGTGACCCTCATTGTCGGAACGGGCCGACCTCTTCTTCCTCCTCCTGTCCTGCCGCCCTGGACGAGCGGCGGACCCGGGGGCGGCCAGAGCTGCCACGCCAGAGCCGGAGGAGTTCCAGGTCCAGGCCTCCTCCTTGCGAGCCACACGGTCCGCGAGCTCAAAAAGCTGCGCGGTGGTCTGGGGCTCCTTGGAGGCAATCTTCTCGAGCATGCGGTTGTGCCGCACGCCCCCCCTGAACGCGTAGATCACCGCGTGTGCGGGGATGCATGGTATGGTGTTGCGGACTTGACAGAACCGCTGAATGTACGAGCGAAGAGACTCATCGTCCCTCCGCTGTACCGCGTGCAAGTCCGCTTCTTCGCCTGGGCGCGGATAAGTGCCCTGGAAGTTCGTAGTGAACTGCTGGCACAAATCCTCCCAAGAGTGGACCGACGCAGGTGGCAGGTTCATCAACCAACCCCGCGCCTAGCCCTTCAGGGCCATGGGGAAGAAATTCGCCATGACCCTGTCGTCACCCCCCGCGGCTTCTATCCCTGTCGTGTAGATCTGGAGAAACTCAGCGGGGTTGACGCTTCCATCATATTTTTCGGTGATGGTGGGCCGGAACCTTGGGGGCCAACGGACATTTCGAAGGCTCGCCACAAAGGCTCGACAGCCGGTACCGCCGACCGGGGACACGGGGGGCCGGCCCCCGTGACCGGACCGAAGTGGCGCTCCGGACGAGGAGGCGCCCTCCGTTGCGTGGGCGGCGCGACGAGCGTCGCGTCGGCGCTCGATATCGAGCCGGGCATCCGGCCCCCCACGCACATCTTCTTGGGTCGGAGGCGTTGACGAGGGAACGGCGGACGAACGGCGTGTATCGGCCGTCGTTCGCCGTGCCCTCCGCCTCGACGACATGGAGCCGGCGGCGGCAGCGCCAGAGGTCTCGGTGGCGGAGGACCGCCCGTCGGCGCCTAGGCGCTGCTGCGCCGTCATGACCAAGTTGGCCACGTCATCCAGCCAACGCCGGGCTGGAGTCTCTGGATCGGGGACAACGGGCGGGTGACGCAGGAGCGCGCCCGCAGCCTGGAGCGTGCCCTGGGGCGTGCCGCCGTCGCCGTAGACGAGGCGGCGACGCGCCCCGCCTCGCCGTCCTCCCCCGTCGCCCGCGAGCGGCGAGGTCGCGGATCCTTCGACCTCCTCGAGCGCCTTCCCCCGCCCAAGACTTCGGCGAGAGGGAGACGGCGGGGTGCGAGCCCGACGGCGCGGGTTCTGCTCCCCGTCATCACCGCTAGCGCTCGGAGAGAGGCTGTGCGCCACTGCCCGTTCGGCCATAGGGCTGAGCGGGCGAAGCCTGGCACACACGAAAGAGGATGAGGGCTTAGAAAGACACGCGTGCCCCCTACCTGGCGCGCCAGATGACGGAGCGTGGAGCTCCTCACCGGAAGACCGCGCGGGCCCCCCTTTGCCGGTTCGGCCGGGGGCGCTAGGTGAGGTTCTTCGCCCTCGATCTGAGGAACGTCAGCGAGAGAGGAAACGCACAAAACACGGGCAACGTAGACAGGTTCGGGCCGCTGAGAAGTGTAACACCCTACTCCTGTGTTCTGGTGGATCTGAGAGTCTCCAACAATACAAAGAGAGTTCGGTCTCTCGAGCGTATCGGCCGGAGTTCCCTCCCTCTTTCCTAGGCCTGGGCCTCCTTTTATCTGGCAAGGGGTTACCACATGGGTCTCTAGCTGCCTAAGAAAGAAAACATTCTTTTTACAATCAGGGATAGTCTACAGTCGGAAGTGACCTCTGACAGGCACGGTACACGCCTCCTGCCCAGCTCGCCAGCTCTCCCGGTGGACGCCCGTTTCAACCTTCATTAAATGGCAAGCGACTTCCTTGTCATGCTTGCGCTGAAGTCTGGAATGGATCTGACCGGGACTGACATACCAACTCCAGGAGTTAGCACGCCGGCTCCGTCTAGGGACGAGAGCCAGGAGGCTCTCATCATTCTGATGGGACGGGGCGAGGCGTGCCGCAGGCCGCCTGTCGCCACCTAACCCGCGATCTGACCGGTCTGCGACCGGTCACACACCGCGACCGGTCACGGACCGGATAAGCGTGCGCTGCGCCGCATTAAATGCGGCGTGGCGCGCTCGTCTGATCCGCTATAAATGCGGTTAGGTAAGCCCTGCTGTGCTCACCTAAGCCGCACACGCGGCGCCAAAATCACAGGGGGTCGGGGCGCCCCGGCCCTCGGGGCCGAAACGGGAGCGGCCCGACCCCTCGGGGAGACGGAGGGAGGGGTGGCCACGTCACCCTCGGGCCCGACCCCCCCGAGGGGGTCGGGCCACGTGGGTGACAGCGGCTACTCAAGCCTCTAGTCATGATACCCCCGGTCCCATGTCACCGACAAAGTATGTGTTCAAGATTTCCTTTTGTTATTTCATTAGCTTCTAGAGTAGTAATTAATAACTTAGGCATGGTGTCTAAGTTAACAATTAATTTTGTTTGTTGTGTGCTCCACGAAAAGTGAGGTAGGCGGTAGGTGCTGTGGAGATTATGGGTGCCATATACCCACACTGCTGGCCTATCCGACTGGTTATAGGTGATGAATATGTAAAGACTTAGGACTTAAGTCTTACGTTGCCTTGTGTATTAAGGAATGACTTATAGTCCTAAGTCGGTAGTATTATGGATAATGCTTAGGAGTCCTATACCGTATGTGGTTAGGTCTCCGACTTAAAAGCCTGTTTTATGAACCTATATAAGGAGAGCAAGACGTTCCTTGAGAGGCATAGAGCAATAGCGATTAGCAAAACTCTTCTACACAACCTGATCACGAGATCAATATATATATAACTCGGCGGATATAATCCTCGGAACAGGAATAGGGTATTACTTCTTAAGGCCTGAACCTGTATAAACCTTCTTGTCACATAACCCATTGTGTTTGGTGCTTGTGCGCTACCCCCTTTTCTCATTGCATGAAATCAAGTTTCGACAGTTGGCGCGCCAGGTAGGGGTTGCGTCAAGTTTTTTTTCGCCGACAAAGCGCAATGGGATTCACATTAGGCATCGACGACTTCACCTTTCCTCCGGGACAGGCATACCGCTTTGGCAGCCTCGACTTCATCACCAACAACTTTGACAAGATTTCTCTCCTCGACTCGGATTCGAACCAGTCGGGAGGAGAAAAACACTCGGCGCCGTTTGGATTACCAAACACCGCCAAGATCTACTCCAACTCCTTCTTTTCTGAGTCGGCTTCAAACCACTCGGGAAAATCCTCTATGCCAACTTCAGGACGTAACTTCTCCCACAAGACAATTGAGTCAAGCTCCAGGGAGATCGACATCATGCTTCAACCTCTTGGATTGTGCTCATCCACCGAGATAGCCGACTACATTAGCTCTTTAGACTTCGATGATTTTTATGTTATCCCCACCGAGTACATCGATAGCTCTGACTTTGATGATAACTACACTCCGCTATTCTTCGGCGTTTTCATGGCTGACCCAGGAGAGACCGACTCGACCGTCGCCCAGAGGGTTGCGGAAGAGGAACGAGCCAAGTTCGAAGAGGAGCGCAAGCGCAAGAAGGAGGAATGCAAACGCAAGGAAGACAACGACAGGAGGAAGCGAGATTTGATTGTGGCTGGGCGTTCCGCCCGCGATGCCATACTTCAGACCCGAGTCAACAACACCAACGTTTTCCTCACGCCCCAGCAGAACGCTATTGCCGCACTCACCCTCATTGACACCGTCATGGACGTGGCCCCGCCCAACGTGACCCCAATTCTAGACAAAGTCAAGACCATGGTCGCGGCTACAGCCCCACTCGGTGCTTGAACTAGTCAGGAAGCCACTAAGTCCATCGCTGAAACACCTGACGGCAGTCACCTACCACCGTTGCGATCCAAGGATTACTGAAGACCCACGGCAAGTCTAACGAAGTTCGTCATTATGAATCCTGGAAGCGTCAAGACCAGTTGGCCAACTCTCGTGAGAGGCATCACAACCGACCACCCGTCTACAATCGGATCCGCCACAATAACAGCTCCAGTTACCAGAGTGGCTCTCGAAGGTCCGTACCGAGTGACTTGAGGGAGGTACTCGACCGGCGTTATTGCGAGCGCAAAAAGCCTCATTATGAACATCGAAGGAATTCCCCCGACAACTGCGATGAAGGAGTACCTGCGTTCACTCGGGATCTGCGTCGAGTGAATTGGCCGAGTGTCTTCAAACCCACTGGGATAGAGAAATATGATGGCAAAACCGACCTCGAGTCATGGTTGACCGTGTACACCCTCGCAATTCACGCAGCAGGAGGAGACAACAAGGTCATGGCAAACTATTTATCCGTGGCTCTCACCGACTCAGCCGGGAATTGGCTCGCTAGTTTACCAAGGGGCTCAATCAACTCTTGGAGCGAGCTCCGAGATCACTTCATCGCCAACTTCCAAGGCACCTTCGAAAGGCCCGGGACTTACTTTGACCTCTACAACGTAATCCAGAAGCCCGACGAATCCTTGAAAGACTACATCCGGTGTTTTTCGGAGAAGCGAAACAAGATCCCCGACATCACCGATGATGTCATTATAGCCGCCTTTCAGAAGGGCGTCCGCAACGAGTTGTTAATCGGCAAATTTGGGCGTAAGCCTCCAAGGACAGTTAAGAAGATGTTCGAGACAGCCAATTCCTACGCCAAGTCGGACGACGCCATTAAAGCATCTCGTCAAGACAAGTAGTCAGGAAGCAACTGACGGCCTAAGAAGGACAACGACAATGGCAATGGTGGCCAAAAAGATCGCAAGCGTAAGCCCGAGGATCTGGTCGCCGCAACATCAAATTACTAGTAGCAACGTCCACGTGTCAGCGCCTATGACAAGATCATGAATGCTCAATGCACGCATCACCCGAATCATAAACATGCAACCAAGAACTGTTTCATCTACAAGCAATTCGCTGAGTACTATGCAGCCCAACTTCAGAAACCGACTGACGGAGCCAGCACTTCAGGAACCAAAAAGGATGATGGAAATGGTGGCTCAGAACCTTTCCAAGACCCAGGACTGAGTTGAACCATATCTTCAGAGGACCACTCGCCTATGAGTCAAAGCAAAAGCAGAAGTTGACCGATAGAGAAATCAACGTAGTTCAGCCTGAAGTTCCATGTTATCTACGATGGTCGGAGGTGGCTATCATGTTTAACCGCTTGGATCACCCTAACCGAGTTGTTCACCCAAGGCGGTATCCCCTGGTACTAGACCCGATTGTCTGCAATGTCAAGCTCAAGCACGTTCTCATTGATGGTGGCAGTGCTCTCAATATCCTTTTCGCCAAGACACTGGACGAGATGTAGATCCAAAGGTCCGAGTTAAAACTAAGCTCAGCCCCTTTTCATGGAGTTATTCCAGGGTTGTCATTTACACCACTCGGGCAAATCACTCTCCCAATCACTTTCGGCACTCGGGAGAATTTTCGTATAGAGAACGTCAGCTTTGAAGTTGCTGACTTTGAAGCAGCTTACCATGCCATCCTCGGAAGACCTGCGCTCGCCAAATTCATGACAGTCCCACACTATACCTCTTTGATGATGAAGATGCCCAGACCACGAGGGGTTATCTCCCTGCACAGTGACATTAAGCAAGCCTTCACCTGCGATAAGGAGAGCTATAACATGGCCCAATCTCACGAGAGGTTGCTTGGCCAACAGGAGGTTCAATTAGCTGGATCGACATTTGAAGAAGGCGAAATCCCAGCAAAGAAATTGACCAAGTCGGGAGAAGGCGATGCCAAGACCAAGAAGATTCCGCTCGACCCTTCTGATCCCTCCAAGACTGCTGTAATAGGTGCCGAGCTAGACTATAAATAGAAAAACACGCTCATCACCTTTCTACAAAACAATAAAGATATATATGCCTGGTATTCCCAGAGAGGTGATTGAGCACTCAGTCAATGTTAAAGAGGACGCGAAACCTATCAAGCAACGACTTCACACAAGATCGAAGAGATGCCATCAAGGAGGAACTCGCCAAACTTTTGGCGGTCGGATTCATGAAGAAAGTTTACCACCCCGACTGGTTGACCAACCCAGTTCTAGTTCGGAAGAAGACAGGACAATGGCGCATGTGCGTCGACTACACCGATCTTAACAAGTCTTGCCCCAAGGATCCCTTCGGGTTGCCTCGCATTTATTAAGTCGTCGACTCAACCACCGGCTGCGAACTTCTAAGCTTCCTTGATTGTTACTCGGGATACCATCAGATTAGCTTGAAGGAGTCCGACTGCTTGAAGACATTGTTCATCACCCCGTTTGGAGCCTATTGTTACATCACGATGCCGTTTGGTCTCAAAAATACAGGAGCTACATATCAGCGCATGATCCAAAGATGTTTACAAACCCAACTCGGGAGGAACGTGGAAGCTTATGTTGACGACGTTATCATCAAGACCATGCATAAACAAGACTTGATTGCTGATTTGGAAGAAACCTTTTCAAATATTCGAGCCTTCAGAATGAAGTTAAATCTAGAAAAGTGCACCTTCGGAGTACCGTTAGGGAAGCTGCTTGGTTTTATGGTGTCTTATTGTGGCATCGAAGCCAACCCGGAGAAGATCAACACCATACGGAACATGAAGCCGCCGAGTACCCAGAAGGATGTCCAAAAACTTACCGGATGCATGGCGGCTTTGAGCCAATTTGTTTCTAAGCTCGGGGAATGAGGCATGCCTTTCTTTAAATTGCTCAAGAAGACAGGCGATTTTCAGTGGACCCCAGAAGCCTAGAAAGCCTTTAAAGATTTCAAGAATTTCCTTACAATGCCACCCGTGTTAGCCTCACCATATCCCCAAGAGCTATTACTACTTTACGTATCGGCAACCTTTCAGGTGGTTAGCACGGTCCTGGTCACGGAACAAGAGGAGGAAGGACAAGTCCAGAAGGTTCAAAGACCAATTTATTTCGTCAGCGAGGTGCTAGTCGGATCTAAAACATGCTATCCCCAGGTACAAAAATTATTATATGGAGTCTTAATTACCGTCAGGAAAGTAGTTCACTATTTTCAAAGTCACTTGGTTACAGTGGTCACATCTTTTCCACTTGACAATTTTCTTCATAATCGGGAGGCTACTGGGCATATTGTGAAGTAGGCTTTGGAGTTGATGGCATTAGACATCACTTTCAAAGCTAGGACATCAATCAAATCCCAGATCTTGGCCGATTTTGTCGTCAAGTAGACCGAGTGCCAAGGAGACGTGCCTATGGAGTAGCTGGAATATTGGACTATGTATTTTGATGGATCTAAGCGAGTTACCGGTACAGGAGCTAGAGTTGTCTTAATTTCCCCGACTGGAGAAAGATTGCGATGTGTTCTTCAAATTTATTTTGTGGCCTCACACAATGTAGTTGAGTACGAAGCACTACTTCACGGGCTGCGACTTGCTATATCCCTTGGTATACGGTGCATGATCGTGCGAGGAGATTCCCAGTTGGTTGTGAACCAAGTAATGAAGGATTGGTCTTGCTTGAACGACAATATGGCTGCTTATCGTCAATAAGTTCGCAAGCTAGAAAACAGGTTTGATGGTTTGGAGTTGTCACATGTCCTAAGACATAACAACGAAGCTGTAGACCAACTAGCTCAATTTGGATCTATACGAGAGGCTGCCCCAATAGATGTCTTTGTTGAGAACCTTCATGAGCCGACTGTTGCTAAAAAGGAAGCTAATGAAGATGAAGTCGCGAACCAGGTTTCTATGCTGGAGGATACCTTTTATCAAGTTTTTGACATGGCAGGAGTTACCCAAAGATCGAGATGAAGTAGAACGAGTTCGATGTCGTAGCCAAAGTTATGTCATGATTGATTCCGAGTTGTACAGGTGAAGCCCGTCTGGAGTTTTGATAAGATGCATTACATCTGAGGAAGGCCGGGAATTGTTGCAAGACATTCACTCGGGAATTTGTAGAAGTCATGCTACAACACGTACCTTGGTGGGTAAAGCTTATCAGCAAGGATTTTTCTGGCTTATGGCAGTTACTGATGCGGATAAAGTTGTTCGGACTTGTGAAGGTTGTCAATTTTTTGCTCGGCAGATTCATGTTCCAGCTCAGGAATTGCGAACTATTCTACTTTCATGACCTTTTGCCGTTGGGGGTTTGGACATGGTCGGTCCCTTCAAGAGGGCTCCAGGAGGATTCACACATCTTTTTGTTGCAATCGACAAGTTTTCTAAGTGGATTGAAGCCAGGTCGGTTGCTACAATTACTGCAGACAAAACACGTGATTTCTTCCTCAATATTGTGCACCGGTGTGGTGTTCCAAATATGATTATTACTGACAATGGAACTCAGTTCACTGGAGCCGTTTTTAAAGATTTTTATGAAGATTTTGGAATCAAGATTTGTTATGCATCGGTCGCGCATCCAAAGAGTAACGGACAAGTTGAGCGTGCTAACGGTATGATACTTCAAGGTATCAAGACTCGTGTCTTTGATAGATTACGCCCTTATGCTGGATGATGGGTTCAAGAGTTGCCTTCAGTTTTATGGTCACTGCGAACTACACCTAGTCGGGCTACAGGTCAGTTGCCTTTCTTCTTAGTTTATGGGGCTGAAGCTATGTTGCCGAGTGAGATGGAATTTGAATCTCTTCGAGTTCGTAATTTTAACAAGGAGCGCTATGGTCAAGACCATAACGAAGACTTAATCCGACTGGAAGAGGTTCGTGAAGCTGCTCTTGTTCAGTCAGCAAGATATCTCCAAGGATTACGGCGTTATCACAATCGCAATGTTCGGTCATAGACGTTTATTGTCGGCGACATGGTTTTGAGAAAGATTCACATGACGAAGGATAGACACAAACTATCTCCATTATGGGAAGGGCCCTTTATAATTTCTGAAGTTACTCGGCTAGGGGCATATCGTTTAAAGTGTGAAGATGGATCAATTGTGAAGAATTCATGGAACATTGAATACCTTCGTCGATATTATACTTAACTTCAGTTTTTTGTATTATGTTCTTCTTGACTGCCAACTTCAAGTAAGTTGCCTTCTTGAGTTGTCAGTTGGGGCTATCAATATTAGTAAAGTATGAAGTCTGCTTTGAATAAAACTTGTTTATGTTTGGTTTATCATTGTTTTTTGTTCTGATTTGAGTCAGGTGGATAAGGACTGAAAATTTTTTGATGACTTAATCAAGTTTTAGGCTTGGTGACAGTCGGACGAAAAATGTTTAAGAAATTAAAAGCAAGATTCAAATCAGGGCATAAGCATAAATAAACTGATAGTTCACAAGTTGGGTAACAAAAGTTTTTTACATCGGATATCTACCCCTAGAAGTTCCCTACTACGTTAGCAACTATTTTCTTGGTAGACTCTTGAGCTTCATTTATCAACTCTAAAGCTTGCTCATCCGAAGTGCCATCAGCAAAGCCATCTCCTATAGAGCTTATATCTACTCGGGGATACAAGGATTTCGTCATTGCTAGAGCTTGACTTGCACTTATGGTGGCTGCATCGTTTATGTTATCCAGATACCATTTAGGAGCTGTCCTGAGCTTGTCAAATATTTGGGAGCATCTTCGGCACTTGTTCCTAGGCTGTTCTGAAATATTGCGTTCAAAATTGGTGTGGCTGCATTGGCAATATCATCCCTAATGTTCTCAGCTCTCTGGATTCTTTCAGTAAAGACTTCGAATTGGGCAGGATATTTTATCTTATTGGCTGCAAGGTTGAAAGTATTTAAAGTATATCAATGATATGGATGAGCTGAATCAAGAATTTAAGTTCTACGAGATTACCTTCAAGTTTTGCTATAGCTTTGGCTTTATCCGTCTCAAGCTTGGTGTTTGCATTCTCTGTTTTCTTTAATTGGGCTTTAAGTGATTCAATCTCGGTTAAGTTGGCTAATACACGAAGACACAGTGTTAATGGTGATAAGTTGATCAAATAAGAACAGATGAGTTAGCTTTTCTTACCGCCGATTGAACCGCGAAGCTCTAAGTTTATATCCCGTAGTTTGCTAATCTCTTCTCGCAAGATGGTTTCCCTAGCTATGGTTTCCTCCATGGCTTCTTTGAGCTCTTGTTGGATGTTCTCTAAGGAATTCACATGAGGTACAAACTTTTCCAAGGTGTCAGACTTAGCTTGGGATCGGCGATATATTCTCTACATCACAAGAGGCAAGTCGGTTGATTATATACGAAGCAATAATTGAATGATGAGGAGTTTTTCTTACGTTCATCAGTTGGGTGGCTTCATTGAGGCTAGCTACAAGTAGATCACATTCTTCAACTTTTTTTTTGCTTGTTTTGTATGATGCCTTGTTTTTTGCCTTCGGCATCACGCCATTCGATCTTTACTGGTGGCAATGAATCTTCGATTGAGCTTCATCTTCTCCAACCATTGTTTCTGAGAGAAATAAGGTTGGTAGAATTCAAGAAGCACATTCAAGACGAAGATTTAATAATTAAGTGACTCACCTGTTATTATCTCTAGACGATTACGTGGAGGGCCTTGATCTTGGTTTGCATCAGGAATTGGATGATCTTGGTCTCCTTGAGTAGCAATGTTTTCAGTTGTTTGATTCTTATTGGAATCTTCAGTGGTTGATGATGGATCTTCGACTAGTGCTCCTTGGTTGATTGAAGCTTGCTTCTCCCCGTCCGACTGGTTTTCAGTCGGGAGTCCTTGTTCTGGTGTTTGTTCGGAAGAACCCGACTGGTTTCCAGTCAGGGGATCCTGACCGACAGTCGGGGGCTCCTGGCTTGGTGTAGTATCACTTGGAGAGGACAATGCATGGGATTCGGAATGAAATCAAATGAGTTTTCAATAAGAAGACAACACAAGTCATGCGAAGGATACCTGTTGGATTTTCTGATCTTTGGAGCTAATCTGGTAGATGGCCTAGGCGAGCTAATATTGACTTTTGGAGTCTAGATTTCTTCAGTTTCTTCGTCCAAGTCATCGATGATTAATTTTCGCTGCTTGCTCGTGTGCTTGTTGGTTTCTTCGACCGCAGTCCTCTTGCTCTTCGCTTGTGGTTTGATTTTTTGTCTACCAGTCGGTTTCTTGCTAGTCGCTGTGCTGGAGGAGCGTCATGGTATACTTTATATGGCCGAGAAACAATGAGAGCATTTGCCTGCAAGAGACATCCTTTTTAAGAGACGTTGACGAGCATGACAAGACAGAAGATATCAGGGTGACAAAGTCTACATACCGGAGGAGGCGGTCGAAGGATGCTGTAAGGGACGACTGGCAATTTGTTGTTGTAGTCCACCACGATCCCGGTGGAAAATATCTTGTACATGCGTGAGCACAAGACATAGAAATCTAATGATTCACGATCTTCCCGATTGGGGTCACCCTGTCCTTCATATTCAAAAGCCGGCTTGGACCTTTCTTTAATGGGTGCCAATTGAGATTTGATAAAATGTTGGGTGATCTGTTCTCCTTGAAGTTCTTTGTTTTTCATTTCAAGGATTTTTGCTAGAAGATTGTTGGCTTCTATCCAGTTTTGACCCTTAGGTAAGGCATTCCAGTTAGCTCGATGGATTGGGGGGAAGACCGATAAAGTCGGGCAAGCTGGGAGCGGGGTTGGAGATATAGAACCAGTTTGTGTGCCAGCCCTTGTTGGAGGTTTTCAAAGAAAGAGGGAAATAGTCTCTGTGGAGAGTACCGCGGAATTGAAATCCTGTGCCATCGACAACACAGGGGTTGTCTTTGGTCGAATGGGCTTTGAGAGAGAACATGTGGCGAAAAATGTCAAAGTGGGGATGGATTCCAAGAAAGGCTTCGCAGACATGGATGAAGATGACAATGTGTAAAACAAAGATTGGGTTTAAATGATAGACTTTGATGCCATAGTAATTAAGGATGCCGCGGAAGAACTTAGAGGTCGGTAAAGCAAATCCATAGTGTTCGGAGTCGGGAACTCTTCGCCGTATGCTGGATGCCAGCCGATGATGTCCTTTGCTGGGAGGACTCCATCTTTCACCATTTCCTTCAAGGTTGATTCCTTCACATCGGAGGTTGCCCATTGCTCGAAGGGGATTTCTTCTTCTCTGCCATGAGTGAGATTTGGGATGGATTGAATACAGAGTTGGAGGCTAGGATTCTTGGAGAGGATGGAGAACAAGATGGGCGCAGCGGATTTTGATGGGATCGAGAGCGGCTGGATGCATGGATTTGGCAGATTTCGTGCTCTAGGTTTCTACGGTGCTGCCTGTGCACAGGAGCACGAAAGGGGAATTTTTCAGAAATTGAAGCAGCGGGGAAGTCGATGGCCCTTCAGTGGTTATTTTTATTAGGGTATCAGTAGGCTTTTCCTTGTTTGGGCTAAAGCCCACGGGATGCTTACAGCCCATATCTCAGATGTGGCTTGTCACGTGTCTATAGGAACATAAGCAAATTTGCCTTGGCAATATGCACATGCTTTCTTATCCAATACCTTTAAAATCCTTTCATACTGCAGTTACACAACTTTTTTGGGAGTTGGTACGATGCAATTTAGAAGGTGACAAACAGTAAAGTTTTTCTATAACTGTCCTGGTAACTTTTTATAGGTTGCAGGAGTTGTTTGGTTCTTATAATGCACTTGATTTTATATATTATATCAATGCTATCTTGTCACCTTGGTGAGTTTTTCTGATTAAGACCAATATTTGGCTTAGGCTGATTATATTTTGGTCATATTTTTCAGGCGGTTGGTAAATCTATTTATGAGTTTTATTAATTCGGATTTTATACCACAAATGCGATATATTTTTGAGGATGGCGAAGTTGTGTGTATCAAGGGGACTCGGGCAAGACTGTTTTGGCAGCATGTGCACAATGTGATGCCAGTAATCAGAGTCATTATGCACCGTGTCTTATTAATGAGGTTATGTGCTATATGATTTTTCATGATGCTTTTGGCTTTGGCTAGGCATTTATTTATATAAAATCACTCGGATGGGTGAGATTATTAAAGTTCTGGACTATATGTTTAGTTTGTTCAACTAAACACATAATCGGGGACTATACCTAATTAGGTGCATCTAGTCGATGTATCTAGGTATATTTTTTTATTGCAGTCTTTCAACCCTTCACAACCTTTCTATCAGATTGATAAAAGCACTCGGGAGGCCAAGGTAAACATGATGGAAGCACTCGGCTATGGAAGCACTCGGCTATGGATTAGTCTAGTTTGGGGTAGAGTTATCTTGTCGACTGTGAAGGTCTCATGGGCTACTGTGAATATTATGGGTACCATATACCCACACAGCTGGCCTATCCGACTGGTTATAGGTGATGAATATGTAACGACTTAGGAATTAAGTATTACATTGCCTTGTGTATTAAGGAATGACTTATAGTCCTAAGTCGGTAATATTATGGATAATGCTTAGGAGTCCTATACCGTATGTGGTTAGGTCTCCGACTTATAAGCCTGTCTTCTGAATCTATATAAGGAGGGTAGGACGCCCTTTGAGAGGCAAAGATCAATAGTGATTAGCTAAACTCTTCTACACAGCCTGATCACGAGATCAATATATATAACTCGACAGATATAATCTCTAAAATAGGAGTAGGGTATTACTTCTTTATAGAAGGCCTGAACCTGTATAAACCTTCTTGTCACATAACCCATCGTGTTTGGTGCTTGTGCGCTATCTCCTTTTCTCATTGCCAAAATCAAGTTTCGACAGGTGGTGACAGTCCTGTTCGTCCTATGTATCCCTTCACTTCACGTTCGGGTACATCATAGGGCTAAAGGACAGGCTCAGCTTGGCAGACCAGGGGAGAGCAAGCCCGAAGCAATCGATAGGGTTTTACCTTTAACTTAAATCTAGTTATTTAATCGATAGGAATCCTCTCTAATCTAAGCCTACCATTAGTTGTTGTCCTTGGATTGAATTCCGTCAACAAGCTTTCTTGTGATGAGACTTTCAAACTCACAGCTGTGCTAGAAAGGCATTGCTCTGTTCTAGGCTACTCGCTCCAAGACCTCAAAGGGATTAGTTCAGCCCTCTGTACCCTTCGCATTCCTTTAGATCCGTCCTGTACGCCCTCTAGAGAGCCTCAAAGGAGACTAAACAATGCCATGAGAGAGGTAATAAAAAAAGAGGTCCTGAAACTCCTACATACCAGGATAATCTATCTCCTTCCATATAGCGAGTGGGTCAGTTTAGTCCAGGTTGTCCCTAAGAAGGGAGACATGACGGTTGTTGAAAACTCTAACAACAAGTTAATCCCACAACCAACCGTCACGGGATGGAGAGTGTGCGTAGATTATAGAAAGCTCAACAAGGTCACTAGGAAGGACCATTTCCCACTGCCCTTCATTGATGAGATGTTAGAGCGGCTTGCAAATCACCCCTTCCTTTGTTTCCTTGATGGTTATTTTGGCTATCATCAAATTCCCATCCACTCCGATGATCAAAGCATGACTACGTTCACGTGCCCTTACGGAACGTATACTTACCGACGGATGTTGTTCGGGTTGTGCAACACACTCACATCATTCCGAAGGTGCATGATGTCTATCTTTTCAAACATGATCGAGAAAAACATGGAAGTTTTCATGTAAGACTTCTTCATCTATATTAAAACTTTTGATCACTGTCTTGAGAATTTTGACAAGGTCTTTCAATGGTGTCAAGAAAAGGACTTGGTACTTAATTGGGAAAGTGTCACTTCATGGTTCGTGAAGGTATAGTCCTAGGACATCGAGTCCCCAAAAGGGGAGTAGAGTTTTCCGTCCCGATCTCATGGTTGAAAAACTTCTTAACGGAACTCGTTCCCGAGTGCGAGCCAATTGAGGAAATGTTGGCTATCTCTCTATTTGAGTCTCCTGATTCCCTCCTCGAAGATGATGCCATTGCATTTGTCGAGGAAGAGGACGATCCTGGAGAGGTGATTGAGTTACCTAAAACCGATCCACCTTCATGACCTCCTGTTGAGCTCAAACCCTGCCTTCAGGCGTATGCTATGCTGTTTCTACATGGTGACACGAAGTCACCCATCATCACAAGTGACAAACTTACTGATGATGAGACCTCCTGATTCACGGCCGTGCTAGAAAAGCATCGCTCTATTCTAGGCTACTCACTTTAAGATCTCAAAGGGATTAATCTGGCTCTCTGCACACATCGCATTCCTTTAGATCCTTCTTGTTCGCCCTCTCGAGAACCACAACGAAAACTAAACAATGCGATGAGAGAAGTTATGAAAAAAGAGGTCTTGAAAGTCCTACACGCTGGGATAATCTATCTCATACCATATAGTGAGTGGGTTAGCCCAGTTGAGGTTGTGCCTAAGAAAAGAGGCATGACGGTCATTAAAAACTCTAAAAATAAGTTAATCCCACAACGAACCGTCACGAGATGAAGAATGTGTATAGACTATAGGAAGCTCAATAAGGCTACTAAGAAGGATCACTTCCCGCTGCCCATCATCGATGAGATGCTTGAGTAGCTAGCGAACTACTCCTTTTGTTTCCTTGATGGCTATTCTGGCTATCACCAAATCTCATCCAACCCGATGATCAAAGCAAGACAATGTTTACGTGTCCATACGGAACGTATGCTTACCAACGGATGTCATTTAGGTTGTGCAACGCACCCGCATCATTCCAATGGTGCATGATGTCTATCTTTTCCGACATGATCGAGGAAAACATGGAAGTTTTCATGGATGACTTCTCTGTCCATGGAAAGACTTTTGATCATTGTTTGGAGAATTTAGACAAAGTCTTGTGACGATGTCAAGAAAAGGACTTGGTGCTTAATTGGGAGAAGTGCCACTTCATGGTTCATGAAGACATAGTCCTAGAACATCGAGTCTCCGAAAGGGGCGTATAGGTGGATAAGGCTAAAATTGAGGTAATCCATTAGGTTCCACCTCCTACCAATGTTAAGGGAGTCAATAGTTTTATGGGTAATGCGGGGTTCTATTGTTGGTTTATTAAAGATTCCCTTTAGTAGCAAGACCCGCACCAGTTTGCTAGCTAAGGATGTTCCCTTTAACTTTGATGACGAGTGCCTAAAATCTTTTAATATCCTAAAAGAAGCACTCATTTTAGCACCAATTATTCAACCCCCTGATTGGCCGCTTCCGTTTGAAGTTGTGTGATGCTAGTGATTATGCTTTCTCACGCTCATTCTCCCAATGACTTTCCCTCTGTCATCATGCCATCGTTCGTCGTAACCATTGGTGATGTGGTCATATTGGTCATTACCATCCCAGCCCGCTGTCTCTGTGGCCACCCACATGTGTGTGCCCGTGTGGCCTCTTGGTCACGATTGATCTCGACCGTTGATCTGGACTACGCTGATATGAGCCAACGGTTCCAGTGAGCCACCTTGGTGGACTTGGTCCATGGTGAATCGACCTCTCCATCTCGCTGACATGTGGGGCCGACGCAATAATATTGGTTTTTCTCTTTAGAAAATAAATCATAAGTGTGTCATAAATAAAATTTTTTTGAATAAGGTTTAAATCGATTAAAGCTTCAAAAAAATATATCTAATTCATACGAAATCTAAATCGAGTCATTCAACTTGCAAAATTCATCTAAAATCAAGATCTACCTGTTTGTATGCTTTTAATTTACTTTTTACTTGATTTTTATTAGTGTTGTCCCTCATTTTGCTTGCTAGCATTTAGATTCCGTTATTTTAGAGGATCATGACATTGAGGAAAAGTGTTTAGAAGATTAATCGAAGATGCAAGGCAAGTCACATCTCCCTTCTTGAGGATGTTTAATGTACTTTGTGAAATGTTTTATTGTTTAAAAATAAGATGTATGATTTGCTAATTACATGGGTACATGAGACTACATATCTCTGTGACCCTATTTACTTGATATCCATTCCTTGTTAATCTCAGATGATGACTTGATTAGCTTAAGTCATGTTGTGGCCTAGCTAGCTATGGAACTTGCTTAGCCATACTTACTTACTACAAGGTCATCAACTGGGACAACATCACTACTCTATGATCTGGTACCATATTGGACTACTAGCCCATGGTTTGTCATGAATGGCTAATAATTACTGAAATAAAACTTTACTTAAAGGTGGGTCGTGGATGCACAGTTTTGCTAGGCCACGTATGACAATTAAGGACTGGTTAGCGGGGAAACCTTGTGAGGCATTCCTTACTTACCACGAGTCAGCGTGGAAAACGATTGACTTGTAGTATAGCTCGCTCTCTCCTAGGCACCTAAGCGATGGTGGGTGTGATGGAGCTCGATCGGACTAGGTTTTGGTGCTGATCGACTTCTGGACCTAGCATGGTACAAGGGGGCCTGCCCACCTTGTCTAGATGGGAGGTGAAACTTGAAGCACGGTATGAATGGTTTGGGGTGAGTTATGTGAAGGGTCCGTCACAATTACTCACGTGGTGACATGCCAGACATGACATTGTGACGTGATGGGGCATTGTGTCTTGTGGGTAAAAATGTAAACCTCTGGTTAGAGTAAATCCTTTTGAATAACCATGCTATGGTCATGGGTGATCGGTTGATTTTTACCGTGATTAGTCCCACTATTTAATTAACTTGACCTAAAGGAACTAATGTAGTTTAGGTGCTTGGTTGGGCTTGTTGTAACGTTGTTCATTTGAGAGCAATCTTGACTTGAATAATTATTATTTTACTATTTTAAAATGCAAATATTTACAACTCCCTTTATGTAAAAGAGCCATGTACCTTCCTTGTCTTCCAATGCACGAATGCATCATTGGTGTGATTTGTGTACAACGGTGGGTGGTACTTAGCTTTGTTATATTTTACCCTTCTAGAAGTAAAGTGTCACAATGATGAAGACGGGCTTAGAGGACCAAGGCATATACCCAAGTTGAGTTTGCCTATGAAGTGTAGCTGAAGCCACGCTTCCAGTACTGTTTTTCTTTTTAGTCAGACTAAGTGCCTCTTCTGCAGGTATTTACATTTAGATATGTGTAGTGATTTGATATGTTGTGTATCCTAGCTTCATTTTTGGACAGACTCTTAGTACACAAAATAGTTTGAAAATTGGTCGAATTTGTCTTTCTAGATAATGAAAGCTTTATTGAACTCGGTAAAAGTTATAAGAACACTCCCAGCCATCATGATAGTGCACACAGCCAACACTAGTGCACACAGCCAACACACACTCACATACACAATGAACATAATAATAAAAACAAAGGGAGATCAAATGTCATCTATCCGTAGACTATATCGCTACCCATGCGCCTAAGTAAAAAACTCCCGGGCTACTTACTCCACATATAGACAAGCCACAGTATTAAAGCCCTGCAAATTGGGTTTCTGGAGAATAACCCATGCCTGGAGCCAATGTGTTCTCACAAAAATAACATGCAAAGGAGAAGAAACAACTTTTCTTTCAAAAACCACATCATTCCTACAGAGCTAAATAGACCAACATGTTTTTGCCGCTTCTAGCAGTATGAGTGGTCTAAAAGAAGAGTTAGACTTAAAAATCCAGTGCCCACACATATGTGACACATCCCTCGGTGAACAAATGGTCAATGCAGTCTAAATAGAGACCAAACCGACCATGCTACGCGACATTAAATAAACAGATGTTTTCTTGTTTCTTCCTTGACAGGAGCAACAAGTCTTGTTCCCTTTCTAATTTGGTTTAGCCAGGTTATCATTCATTAACACAATACCACGATGAAGATACCGTAAAATAATCTCTACTTTCACAGGTGCTTTTAGCTTTCAGATTTTTTTTTGTCAAGATTGGGAACATCAGTATGAACCAATGCAAGATATGCGATTTAACTGAGATTCTCCTACTGGTGGTTAGATTTCATTTAAATTCATCATGATCATATATATATCAACACTATGTTAGTGATATGTCAAAAGAGATGATCCCACGCCACTAACTTCGAGTCAATAATATCCCCACACTAGGTAAAATTAAAAGAGGCTGCTTGGAGAATATCTGATATGGTGGCCTGCTTATGTCTTACAATTTGTAGAGACAACGGCATTGGTCACACAACGTTGCATTACCCAACCATTTGTCTTACCAAAACCAAACTTGAGTGCCATCCTTAATAGTGAAAAGCCAAACTTGAGAAAATTTGGTTTGACCTTCATAAGACTAGCCTAAAAGTGCGAATATCTAGATTTCCACTGGACTTGAGATAGTGGTTGTGATCCTATATTTTTGTTATGCAATATTTATTGTCACATTCTATCGGTTGTAAGTATCTTAGACAGCCATTTGCTAAGAAGGACTAAGTTTTTAAATTCCAAATCATGGGCGTGACACCTCCCCACCATAATTATTACTTTGGGAGTAAAGAAAGAAGTGTCTATAACAGTTATGAATTTTTGTCGCTGTGAAAGGGTATATAGCTTAGTGGTTGTAGTGACCTGAGTAGTAACCCAAGGTCCTGAGTTCAAATCTTCATAGGAGCAAATTTCAGATTAGGTTGTTTGAGAGGCTAAGTTCCCAATTTAAAAATGGCTGCACATATCCGGTTGGAGGTAGAGGCCGGGTAAAGAAAACAGTCAAAGTTCTGGAATCCAATTCGGCCACCTGCTACAGTGCTGACTTCAAACGCTCATCAAATATGCATGTGAGCTCCATTTTTGGCCCATGAGTACTTGATGGAAAGCTCTTGGAGTCCTCTTTCCAATGGATCTAGCCTCATCTCTAAATTCCATCTCAGTCAATCCACAATTGCAGAAACAAGATGTTACATCATTTATAATGGGCCTATGGGCTTGTAACTTTACCTGGGACCCTGGCTCAAGTGGGGCCCATGTGGGGGTGCGCCCCAATCTGGTGGAGCACGACCCTAGGGACCCCTTGGTTGTCCTCCCACCCCCTTAAATAGCTAGGTACCCCTTCAGGGTTTCTCAGGTTTTGTTTAGACTAAAGTTTAACTTCGCTACTTTGACGTGTAATCCTGTGATCAGTTAGATCGCCGGTTTGCTTATTACGGAACCCCAACTTATCATTTGTATTCAATTTCTATTTATATTTCAGATTTCTTTTATCTTGTTTTGCTCGTTTCTTTGATTTGCTTGCAGGAATAAGCTTGATCTGCACTGGCAAGATCAACAACCCACAGAGAGGTGTATTGATTGCTAAGGTGCAACACAACAACGTCTCGTACGGTTGTAATCGGGTCGTCAACGTTTCTCCCAAATCGTAGTTATCATTAACTCACCGAAAGATCGAGACAACTAGATCCCTAAGCGTGTCAAGTGGAGTTTAGGGTTTATCAAGTGGTAGCAGAGCTTTCGTTGCTCGGTGAGTTTTTATCTACCTATAACTAAAAAATAGCCATACAAAATTTTTTTTGCATCCATTACCTTGCCATCTTTGTGCCATTGCATTGTTATTTTTAGTTTTTGCATTGTTGATTTTTATGTTACATCATCGTGTCTGTTGCTAGTCTTAGCGTCTAGCCCGTTTAGAGTTTAGAGTTTTGGTCCCATCTAGTACCACTGTTGGCGACGCCGCCGTGTCTTCGTTGTCATGGGGATTTTCGAAGACGGAATCGTG
Source organism: Oryza officinalis (assembly GCA_008326285.1). Lineage (NCBI taxonomy): Eukaryota > Viridiplantae > Streptophyta > Magnoliopsida > Poales > Poaceae > Oryza > Oryza officinalis. The sequence goes on along the minus strand of BDMV01000011.1, from coordinate 15,654,491 downwards.
TCACTGCTAGGTTCCTTTTTCTCATTCTGGGCATTTTCTGTTGGTCGGGTTTTGAGTTGTAAATTGCTAGGGCTTCAGCCGTGTGCTTCTATTTTGCACGAGAAGGGGAAAGAATATAGCAGATCCGTTTCACATTAGTTTGGCCGAAGGAAGAAAAAAGGGGAAACTGAGTCAGGATAAAATTTTGCGCAAGAAGTTGATCTCCTCTCGGTTGTAATTGGGTCTTACTCCCTCCCTGTCCTCTCGGTTCCAATTGAGTTTGACTCCCTCCTTTCCACGTGTGTTCCACGTGTCAACTTTAGTCAAATACTTTGGTAAAATTTTATTTCGGTGTTGGATTCAAGATTTGTTTGCAAACACGGAATCTATGGGACGAGAGCATTCCATTTTTGTATAGATCAAATTTTAGGATTTGGACTTTTACATTTGAGTCCCTGTAATTTTCATATTTATATTTGAGTTACTGTAATCTTGCATTCAAGTTCTTAAGTCGTTTTTGCTGAAAAAAATGAGAAAAAAGAAAAAAGGCAGAAAGGTGCTAAAAAAATAAAACAAAAGCCGCAAAAAAAAATAAAGAAAAAAAAAGAAGAAACAAAAAGAGAGAAAGAAAAGAGAAAATCAGCTATTATCTTTGAGTTTGCTTTTGTATATCAGAGTTATGCTTGAGTTGTTCTAGTGCTATCTTGTGGTATCGTTTATGTCTAGTCTCGCGTCTCTAGTACGTTCTAGCCTAGGACCAGCACGGTACTGAGTTTGAACAATTATTCAACTTTGCATTATCTGATTTGGGCATTTGCTATTCTCTTGCTACATATTTAAGCCTACCCAGAGTTCCACAGATTTGATTGCAGCTATACAGCAAGTGTTTGTCAAGGCATCGATACATCCAACCTCCATTGTGTTGCTTGGTTGAGTCGATGTATTTCACCATTCCGCTTGCTTTGGTAAGAACTTGTAAGAACTTGGTTAAAAGCTTGAGTGTGTGTGAAATTTGAACCTACACTACCTAGTAGTTGATAGGAGCGTGCATATTCTTGTGTATGTTTCTTATTTGCTACTAATCATGGCAGGATTATGCAAGGGGATACAAGTCAGTCATGCTCAACATCAACTTCGTCACCTTTGACAAGATATGTTGACTTCTCCACGTGATGTATATGAGGTACCTGACTATAATTTTGCACGAGTTGAATCAAAGTTACCATTCTACGATGGTAAGTATGATTCTGTTGCTTAGATTGATTGGGAGCTAGCAGTAGACAATGAACTTGATAAATATAATTTTTCTAATGCTCAAATGATTAAGGCTGCTAGTAATAAGTTTATCTCTTCTGCTTTATTTTGGTGGAGTCATGTTAGTAATAAACCTGAAACTTGGGATGAATGCAAAACCATGATGAGAAAACATTTTATGAGTTCTTATTACAAATGCACTCTTCTTGAGAAATTACAACATCTAAAACAAGGTGATAGAACTGTTAGAGAGTACATTTATGAATTTAAAGTTTATATCATCTACAGTGGTCTAAAAGAATGCAATGAAAACACAATGCGTAGATTTATCAAGGGGCTTAATTATGAAGTTCAAGTTATGCTTGCTAATGTGACATACAATCATATTGGACACTTATTCATGCTTGCTCATAGCATTGAGAATCAAATCATATTAAATGTGAGAAAGCATGAACAATGCGATTTATCTCCTATTTCTGAATATCATATATCTTTGTGCAATGATAATGTGCAAACATGGGAGGAGTAATCTTTTGTGCCTCCTGTTACTAACGTTTTGCAGGGAGTTCAGAACATTCAATAAAAAAAGGAGAATGATGTTCTTGAGAAAAAAGAGAAGAAGCATGAAACACCTGTGATATCTGAAGAAAGTTTGTAAGGTAAAATAAATGATGCTGAGATAAATAAAGGTGAGTATTTTCAAGCTGAGCTACACATGTTCACTTGTCATGTAGAGCAACCATTGGTGAAACCAATTGCTGAGATGTCTTTGTCACAAGTTGATTTGTTTGCTATTCCTTGTGATAAAGAAGAGTTGTGGGATAATGCTTCACTTATATCCATGCCGCAACTAATGAATGAACATGCTATTCCTGTTGTTATTTCTTTCTGCGCTAATTTTAAGCATGTTGTTCAGATTGCTAATGAAGTTGATGAATGTGAATTGCTATCATCTGTAAATACTTTGGGCTATGTTCAGTTTGATGACTTTTGTGAGTACGATAGTTTGAAGGAGAAATTATTTGTTATGTTTGATTTACCATGTCTAACTAATGCTAATTTTATATTTTTGGTGAATGTAATGATAGAGGAATATATTTAATGCACAGAGTTTACATATGTTCGAATTTAGAACCTCCTATGGATGTGGATAAAATTTGCAAGCTAGAGAGACATGTTATTGATAATCATGCTACTTCGAGTTTCTCTAGTTTTTATTGGAAGAAACATGTTTTAAATGGACTACGTGAAGAGCACCATATAGAAAAACCGAAGACGGTTTTCCGTGAAGAAATGAAGGATGATGCGACCATAGCTTCTATTGATACAACCATTGCTCACATCATAGTTCAACCGGAAGACATCCAGATCAAGCAGTCTAAGTTCTAGAATTCAATTCGGCCACCTGCTACAGTGCTGACTTCAAACGACAGTCAAATATTCTTGCGAGCTCCGTTTTGGACCCATGAGTACTTGATGGAAAATTCTTGGACTTCTCTTTCTAATGGATCTAGCTTCATCTCTAAATTCCATCTCAGTCATCTGTAATTGAAGAAACAAGGGGTTACGTCACTTATAATGGGCCTATAGGCTTGTAACTTTATCTGGGACCATGACCCAAGTGGGGCCCATGTGGGGTGCGTCCCAATCTGGTGGAGCATGACCCTAGGGACCCCTTGGTCGTCCTCCCACCCCTTTAAATAACTAGGTACCCCTTCAGAGTTTCTCTGATTTTGTTTAGATTAAAGTTTAGTTTCGCTACTTTGCCATGTAATCCCGTGATCGGCTAGGTCGCTGGTTTGAATTCCTATTTATAATTCAGATTTGTTTGCAGGAATAAGATTGATCTGCACTAGGAAGATCAACAACCCATGAAGAGATGTATCGATCGCTAAGGCATAACACAACAACGTCTCGTATGGTTTTAGTCAGGTTGTCAACATTTCTTTTAAATCGTAGTTATCATTAACTCACCAAAAGATCAACACAATCAAATTCCTGAGCGTATCAAGTGAAGTTTAGGGTTTATCAGGACAAGTATCTTCATATCAAGATATATAATTGCCCTCAAGTTTGGAGTTATTGTTCGATTTGTCAAGGAGCAACGAGACACTGCATCCCATTACAAAGTCGTTCGTCGCCGTGTGACGTGAGATAACAGATCATGCATGATAAAGAAAAAAGATGAAAAGAGGTTCGGTAGCTGACTAGCCGCTCCCTTCACCTCTCTTTTTTAATTCTCCTGTTATCTTCGCACGTTACAGTTAATGCACGGGTATTTTACTTAGTATATGAATATTTCTTGTAAGCAAGTTTTGTTGTTATTATTATTATTTATATTTCTCGTTCATATTATTTTAGGTGACGGATTGTGTGCATATCCATCTAATTCATTGACTGGCATATTTTTTAATGTATTTATCGTATATGTCATCTCTACATGTGAAAGGTTAATCCCTAAGCTCAACTAGAATAAGCCATGTAATCAACAAAATAATGGCCTTTGGATTCACACGAAGACAAAATAGCTAGAAGAAAACTGAGCCGTTGGATAAGAGGAAGTAGTAATCCTATTTAATTAACAAAACCAAGATGATTTTGTCTAGAAGCCTCATACTCTATGTAGTAACGTCTCTTTGAAATATTTAGAAATATTTACAAGTAGATCATTAACCTATATTTACAAAGATCTGATACCCAAAGGATCTATGTAGTAACTTCTCTTCCAAATATTTACATGTAGATCATTGACATATATTTACAAAGATCTGATACCCAAAGGATAAAGAAAGGAAAATACAAAGTTGTGCATACAATTTTACAATTCACACCTTTTAGTAATGACTATTTTACAAATAAATTTCATTAAGCTTAAGATCATTCAAAGTATATATTAGTGATGAGCATATATAGATGTACTGCAGTGACTATCAGTTATGTACGCATCGAAAGGTGTTATTATGATTAATTGCTATTACAAATTTAAACTAATTACTACAAACAATATATAAACACATTTAATAGTGAAAAGGTTATAGTCGCATGAACATGCACATTGACCTATATTTACAAAGATCTGATACCCAAAGGATAAAGAGAGGAAAATACAAAGTTGTGCATATAATTCTATAATTCACACCTTTTAGTAATAACTATTTTACAAATAAATTTTATTATGCTTAAGATCATTCAAAGTATATATTAGTAATGAGCATATATAGATTTACTAATATGACTATCAGCTATGTACGCATCGAAAGGTGTTATTATGATTAATTGTTATTACAAATTTAAACTAATTACTATCAACAATATATAAACACATTTAATAGAGAGGAGGTTATAGTCCCACGAACGTGCGACTTATAATAAACTAGTTTTACATGATTGATTGTGCATATCTGATCCACTGCACATTTTTATTTTCAATATGCTAGTAAAAGTCAGTCACGTACACACACAGTTTTTAATAGACAACTAGCGGTATTGTATTATAGGGATCACAAGTTAGGATGACATTTTAGTCTTTTACATAACTTATTTTATAAATAAACTGTAGCAAAAATTATATCTGAAAATGGACCAAACCTCAGCGCCAAGAAGGCTGGGGACTGAGGTCACCTCTCAATGCCCGCGACCCGGCGCTGAGTGTTGGTATTTACTACGCACATAGATAAATTCGCAAGCACACAAATACCGCTGTAGCACTTCACCTTAGAATATTCCAAGGTATCGAATCATAGAGAACGTGTGTGTATTATCTAAGAACAGGATTCTATCCAAGGACAACAACCGATGATAGAATAGGCTAGATAGGATTCTTATGGATTTAATTAGCTGATTTAAGTTAAAGGTAAAACTCTATCGAATGTTTCGGGCACCGGCCCTCTCCTGGTCTGTCAGGTTGAGTCCTACCTTGAGATCTATGATGTACCCGAATGTAGAGAGATACGATGGACGGACAGGATTGTCAGCACCTGCCGCCTACCTCACTTTCCGTGCAACATAACACAAACAAAGTTAATCGCTGACCTAGACAACACGCCTAAGCTATTGACTACTACTCTAGTCTTGCGCAGTAACTTCCTTCTTTATCTAGAGTCTTAGTACTAGAGCACTTAATTATAAACTAAGCAATGAAGCTGCACCGATGAGGATATATCTCACTTAAATAAACTAGTTAAATAACATAAAAAAATCTCGAACACTTACTTTATAAAAGAAGCATCTGCCGAGGTACAAGCAGAAGAAGGCTGACAATCCCGATGCTTCTCTGGAACTCCAGTGGAAGAATGCCAACAAACCCGACACTCCAAAAATTCTCGGAGAAAACTCCGATTATTCGGGGCACTCCTTCCAGAGCTTCCCCTCTCTTCCTAATCCCACATACTAAATTAAAGTTTAAAATATGAAAATGAGTTGTACTCTACTTTGTTGTGTATCTTTCAAGTGAATGAGCTCCTCCTTTTATAATGTGATATGACGGTTGAGAATGGCAGTTACTCCTCCACAACCATCATTGGGAGAGCATCAGGGACCTACACGTGAAAGGTGTAGATGAGGTGAGCTAGGGGTGGTTCGGCCAAACCCGACCCCTAGGTCCCACCAATCTCCACCGCCTTTCTCTAGAGGCTTACAAGTGGGTCCCTATGACGGTTGAGGATGGTCTGGCCACACTTTATGTCAGTTTTGATTGACTTGTGGGTCCTCCAATCCTTGTGCTCGCGTGTGATTGGCCGAAGATTCATTTTGTCGTATGGCGGGTGTGTTTTTTTCGAAAAATCATCTGCATAGTAATATTCACCAATATTGGCAGAGAAGGTTAGTAAATAACTCCTACCACTAAGTTTCATATTATATTTTGCGTTTTCTATGTAGGAGTTGACGGGTAAAGTTTGCACTTAACGACCGTCAACACTGAGCTTTAAGGTCTCAATGCCAAGTTCCTTGGTGCTGACATGCATTCACTGCTTAACAACAACTAATATGCTCTCAACAACATGGAAAGAATGTGGTGTGTTGGTATTACCCTTCTTTGTCTGTCCTAGCACCCTGGTTCAAAGGTTGAGAGCACCATATTTTTTTAAGGCCTTTTTGTTGTTTTGAAGTGGGTAGGCAGTAAATTGCATTGGCATGAACTTATTAGGTAGATGCAGTTTAATACATAAACTTATAAAATACTCGTTTCGATGCATAAACTTGTCTAGTTCATGTGAACCAAGACCAAAATGGCTTGGCAAGGATAATTCTATCAAGCTGATATTGATGAGGATGTGACGTGTATATGTGTAGTGAGTATGCATAAGACATGTTATATTTATAAATTTAGTCTCTACTTTAAACTTCATCATGAAAATGATGAATTTCATATATTTATAACCCTTTTTCATTGCTCGGCTTTTTATATCTTTTTCTGCTATCACTATATCCCATTATTAAAGAGATGCATGTCTAAATAGCAACCTTCTCATATATATGTTTATGTAGTATCCTAATCAACACTTAAATCAACAAGATTAGTCAGTGTCCTTTTGTCTTAGTCCGTGCACCAAATAAGATCATACATCAAAATAAGCATTTTACAAGTTCGTACACTAGATTACACCTACTTGATAAATTTGTGTATCGCCAATGCAATCTACCTTGAAAAATAAAATGAAAAAGGTGAGTGGACGAGGACTCGACCTCAAGATGGCTAGGAACATTACAAGCACAAAAACGACTACACCACCACACAACTAGTTGAAAGACTTGGCAACTAGTTTGATATGAATGTTTCGCGGGGATGCTCAACACCAAGACCCTAGCGCTAAGATGTTGGACCTCAGCGTCTCGATACTTGGTGCTGAGCTAGAGGTCTATCTTTTGTTATAGTTTTTGCTATTGTTTATTTGTAAAATAAGTTTAAAAAAAGGATCAAAATGTCAAATTTTTAGAAGAAAAATTTGCTAGCCAAACAGCCAAACTGAAGATTCGTGGTTTGTTTCGATGGTGCGCAGCCTCCTAGGCAGATGGATCCTATCGCAGGCGCATGAAATCGGACATATAAGAACGTTGCATCGCTCAGGCCTAATTCTCAAGCCCTGTTTTGTTAGGATTATAAGCCAAAAAGTTTAAACAAACATACATGATTTTCGTTTGGTCTTTATAAAGTTATGAGCCACTCTTCCACTGTCAAGTAAGAAATAGATTGAAGTAACATTTTTTATTTATGTAAAATAGAGATAGGATTCCACGATTAAATTTAAGACTTAAAAGTTACCGGTTTATAAACCATAAAAATGTCTTAAAAGTCTAAGAAACTAAGCCCAACCTTAGACGTGTGATCCAAACATCCAACCATTCATTACTTCTAAAACTCATCATGCAAATATGACACATTATCACCCACTAATAATTATTATCTAAAGTATTTTGAAGCCCATGCAGCCATGACACATCACAATTTATTATTTCGAGCATATCAAATCATGTCAATCATCATCTTCACAGCATTTTACATTATTTTAACATATATGCATCATTTCTATAACATATAGGTTACAATCATTTATGTATTTTGTAGTAAAGCATGGGGTTCAAAGTAGGAGCAATAACCAAATCATCCAAACTCATGTCTTCGTATATATAGCCCACTAAAAGACTAGCCATGGTGGGTAAGGCAAACCGCAAACGTTGGAAAATTGCACATCAAATGGACTTTCTCAGGCCTCGGGCCAACAAAATTAATCATACACCTTTTGGCCCGGTTTAAAAAGACTGAAACTCTGCACCGTCTTTGTGGATGAGCCAGAAATCAGAGCTAAAATTAACCATAGCTCATCCACAGCAACGGGATAGAGAATTGGGCCTCGAAACAAGGCCTAAGTTACATGACAGTAGCAGGGTAATGGGCTCCACCTGATGAAAGTGGTGTTGTTGGGAACTAATCCTTCACTCGAATAAAGCGGTGGATTAGTACATGATTAATTAAATATTAGTTTAAAAATATTTTAAAAATAAATTAATATAATTTTTTAAAGCAACTTTTATAATATTTTTTAAAAAACGTACCGTTGAATAGTTTGGAAAGCGTGTGCGCAGTAAACGAGTGAGTAGAATTTGAAAAAAGAAGAAAAGAACACATGCGGCTATGTTCTAACCTACACTTCCTAACTTCTACTTTCTCGTTTTTCAGACGTAGGCTTTCAAATTGGTAAACAATATGTTTTTTAAAAAATCTATAGAAAAATCGCTTTAAGATCAATTTTTAAGTTTTTATAGCTAATATTTAATTAATAATGTATGCTAACGAGTCATCCCGTCCCGAACAAAGCCTTGTGGAGTGAAAATTGGGTTAGTGAAGTCTAATGCATATGATGGTTCATAAAATATTTTTTTTTGAAAACAATAAAGTGCCAGTGTGCTAGGAGACAACTCATTGTCGCCTCCATGTTATCCATGCATGAACGGTAATTTTTTTTCGTGAACCGGTTACAATGTATAGATGCTTTTCTGTGATAAGGACACTTTATTTATGGTCATTCAAAGAAAGCTGTATTAAATCAGTCCAAGAGGAGAAAAGCAGTAGTGAACAAGTGAGTATCATATCTACTTAGCTTATAGGTTATTTTTATTCAGCCTTTTCTTTGTGGAAACATAATGGATAAATAAAATATAAGCCAAAGTTACATACATTTGCTTCTGTAACGAAATACATTTTAAAAGATAGGGACATTTCCACACTTCAGCCTTTTCCATATTTTGTTGTGTACTGTGTTGGTATTTGTTACTGTTATAGATAAATTTGTAAATACACTGTAGTACTTCACTTCAGAGTATTCCAAAGATATAGAATCATAGGGAATGTGTATGTAGAACCTAAGAACAAGATTTATCCAAGGACAACAACTAAATGGGAGGCTTAGAATATAGAGGACTCTTATGGGTTAACTATCTTAATTAAGTTAAAGTATAACTCTATCAGTTGATTCAGGCACCAGCTCTCGCTGGTCTGCCAAGTTGACTCTGGCCTGTAGCTGTACGATGTATTCAAACATGGAAAAATACGTTGGACAGACAAGCCTGTCACCACCTACCGTCTACCTCACTTTCGTGGAGCACACAACAAATGAATGTAACATCTAATCTAGACAGCACGTCTATATTATCGATTACTACTCTAACCTTGGTCAAGAACTTTCTTCTTTATCCAGAGTTTTAGTACTAAAGCACTCAGTATAAATACTTAGAGACGAACCCACGATGATGAAAAGCTATCTTATTTAAATAAGAAAAGTAAATACTATAAGGAATCACGAATACTTACTTATAAAAGAAACATCCGTCGAGATACAAGATCGTAGAGAGTGCCGACTCCAATGGAGAGAGTGCCAACATTTTCGGCACTCCTCTAGAACTCCGACTTCTGGGGCACTTCTTTTGGAGCTTCCCCTTACTCTCTTCCTATATTCTAACTCTATAAAGAGTAGTCTAGATATAAAAGTGAGCTGTACTCCATTTAAACTGTGTGTTGTGAGAGTAAAGTGAGAGCTTATTTTATAGCCATCCTATGACGGTTGTGAAGTCGGTAACTCACGGGAGTCACTCGTAACCGCCTTTGGGGAGTCATCAGGAGCCTACACGTGGAAGGTGGCGATGGATGGCCACAAAGGCGGTTTGGCCGACATTGTGATTCGGTCGACCTCCTGGCCCCACTTCTCGGTCACTCCTTTGGCTGGGAGGCTACCTGGTGGACCCTCTACATGTTATATTGTGGATTGGCTCAATTGTAGTCGGTTTTGGTTGATACGTGGGCCCTCCAATCCGTGTAATTGCGTTCGATTGGCCAAAGGTGTATTTCGTTGTATGGTAGGTGGTTTTCGTCCGTAATTCACCTGCATACAAATATTTACCAACTCGTGTGAAAATGATTAGTAATAACCACTAACACTACATTTGATGTTTTATTCCAATTGGTTTCATGCAGTAATTGATGGTCGGATTTTGTACTTAAGGACCATCAACATATTGCTACTTCCATTTTAGGATGGTGCAGTTGAGCTTTTTAAACTTTGATCGCTAATATAAGCAAAAATAATAAATATTGTCATTTGAAAAATGATGATATCCAGGCTCAATTAGAATGGGCCATGTGTCATGTTTTGTGCACTTAATAGTATCACGTTGCTCGTTGGGCTAAGAGTGGAATCAACTTATAAGATGTTATCCCTTCAACCATAGCACTCTCCGTTTAACCCTTTTACATAAAGTGAGAACGAAAGTATAAGTGATGTGCTATATATAAGTGGAGCCGTCCATCGGATGAGATGCAGATTTATCCTCATTCGACATTTTTCTGCATACTTATTAAAACATAAGGCTTGTGTATTGGATATTTGGATTGAGTGATACGTGCACGGTGACGTGCCTGTTGTCAGAGAAGGGCTAGCTGGTCCTCTGTAACCACCACCACTCGTTCAAACTATTGCGATATACGACGCGTATTTGTCATCCTCATCATAGATGCTACTGTCGCACGCTGATTCCTCATCGCCGAGATTACTTTTTCCACTTTCTCGAGGGTTGGGCAAGCCACACAACGCGTCCTAAGCTTCTAACTCCGGCGGTCTGGCCGGGCCAACTCCGATGACTACTCAAACGTATTAGGAAGCATGCAGGAAGTAGAGCCTGTTCGCGGCTGCCACAGAATCGTAGCTGGTTATCAGGTGCATAGATAGTGCAAAACGTCTAGCGAGTAGCGATGCCGTCCTCGTGTTGTAGACGACCGTGCATGACAGCATGAGACCTCATTGTCATTGTCAAGTATACTGATGTTTTAGTTGTACGAGAGTTTTAATTATGCTTGATCGCAGTTCAATTCATTTTATCTTGGTGCTATATTTTCGTGGCATATTTGGTATTTATTTAAGTCTTTTGATATTGTACTAATTAAGACACGACAATGTCAAACTATAATTTATCAAACCGAGAAGTAATTGTTAAGATATTCTATATCTATCGGTGGAAAATTTCAACTTCTTTACCAAGCCAGCATTGTAATACGATGCACATTTGTCTGGTTGTACATTTTTGATTATGGAATTTACATTTTTCCGTGTGTCCTTTAAAAAAAGTTTTCGATCGGTAGTGCTGGCTGCAGCTGCCCTGATCCACACTAAACGGCTGATTTCCACAGCCGCTGCAACAGGGCCCCGCAGCTTGCTGGCTGCTGCAGCCATCACAAACGATCAAGCCAAAATAAGGTGGGAGGGATGTTTGATCCTTTATCTTTATCTACGCCTCAACAAAATGATCCGACAAATCAAATTAACCAAAACTTATATAGGAGATTGGATCCAGCAACAACACGTGGCATGCTTTTCTCTCAATATAAAAAGTTAGGCCATGCTCGACGTCTTGCTGTAGAAACTAGAGCACCTCACACGATAGACCTTCGCGCCACACTCACAGGCGTCACCTTTTGGCTGTAACACCGTGGACCATCTTATTTCAGCCACAGCACAAGCCTAACACCACCATGTGCCCATGCTGTTGAGCAACTCAAGGATCTCCTCGCACTCTTAGTACATATACACCACGTCGACCACTGTCTAGGAGTCCCCCTCTCTACCCAAACATATGTGCCATCGTGGCGTCGCATGTAGCTCACCGCCAGCTTGAGGTCGTGCCTGAGCACCACGAATTACTGTTGTGCCGATCAGCTCCGTATAGGTGGCTCATGGTCCTAGCACACATTGTCAGTACTCATGATCCCGTCGAGTGCTTATAACCCATCAAACTTTGGGCTTCATCCACCGAAGTTTTTATCCGTTGCAACGCACGAGTATTTTGTTAGTATAGGTATAATATCTAGAACAGACACATTTTTTACATGCCAACTTGGGCTGAAGATGCGTCAAGGCCATTGAACCTGGCCAGCCTATCCAGGCCCAAGCCTTTATTCTTAGCCCATATTGGCCCAATCTGTGCTTAGACAGATTTTTTCTTTTTAAAAAAAGGGGATTTCGTATTTGTAGACCTGTGGACTAGACATTGACTACTTATTATAATCGGATTTTATATTGGGCTAGTTTGCCTAGAATCGCAGGAAATAATCACCATTTTGTGCTGCAGAGACATTATTTTGCCTTACCGCATCGAGGATCATTACTACACAAACGGTCTTTCCGTGCGGGCCGAAAGACATCTTCCCATGCGGATTGCTTGCCCACACGCGCAAGAAGGTATGAGAAAAGACCATTTTCGTGTGCGGGCGGCCCAACCGCACGGGAAAATCGATTATCCCGTGCGATCGGTTTAAGCGGCCCGCACGGGATAATGGATCTTCCCGTGCGGGCCACTTAAGCCGGCCGCACAGGATAATCGATCTTCCCGTGTTGATAATTAAGTGGACCGCACGGGAAGATGACAGCAGCATTAATTTTTTTGTGCATATATTATTTTTTTTTCATATATTGGCTTATCTCCCTCCCTCCTCTCCCTCCCTCTCTCTCAGTAATAGTATATATACACATCGCACGTATTAAGAATTAAACGTAATTAATTATTTTTTCATGGAATTAAGATATTAAATTGTACGCCTCACATATATACATATTATCGCGTCTCGCAATTTACAAAATGTTCAAAAAACCACATAAAATATATACTTAATTAGAAATACTTGTACTAGCTAGTATACATATGTTCTTTTTCTCACTCTCTAAGTCGTTTGAAGGCATCCCCCGTCGCAAGCTGGCTCTCCGGATCGTAGAAATCGCCCAAATGGTTGCAGACATCGTGGCGGATGAAGCAGCAAATATCTGCACACAAGTTTTGTATGGTTCGATCGTCGAACCGGTTCGCTACAACCGGAACGGACGGGATCTGTTTAAGAAGGAATACACATTGTTATAGTTAGGAAAATTATACAAGATCTTATAATGTGTAAAAAGATATTTTCTCTGGACTTACTTCTTCAAACTTTGTAGTGTATCTCCCATTTATTCTAAGCATCTCGCATACGTAGTATCCGCATAAACTAGTCCTTGGTGGTTGCTTAAAACACTATGTTGAATAAAATTGTATACATCAATATTTTGAGTGAAACAAGCATATATAGGAAATTTCATTATAACGGACATGTAATTACCGGCCATCTTCTCTTCACGAGAAGCTTCTTCTTTTATGGATTATTGATTGGTCCACCGTGGTCTACGTAATATCTGTGTGCTCTATAAAGACAAAATAATTGTTTGAGTCAATTATGTGTCTTCGAGAGTACAACAACCAATATTTAGTACATGGTGCATAACAGGACTTACAAATTTAATATAATGAGAAACTCTTTAAATGTTTCCTCGCCATATTGTGCCGGATCCAGCACTATGGCCAAGTGGTCCCGCGGATATATCAGAAAAAGTATGTAGTGATCGCTGCAAAGAAGATATGTTAATCGTAGGTGACATCGTACTAAAATATCAGTAGTAAGGAAGAATATTACGTACCGCAGCGCATAAGGGACCAAGAGGACAGTTTTGTCTTTGTGCGCGACCATCGCTTTGCCCAAGTACAGTGCTACGCTGACCATCTTTTTCTTGTGCATTTTTTCGACGACCTCTTTTTTCTCGGACGTCGTTTTACCTTTGAGCTCAGCGGAATCTGCACGAATATTCACCGTGTGTTCCGTCCAGCAAACCCTTGTTGGGCTGATGTATCCTACTGGATGGTTGGCCTTTTCGGCGTCGTGAAATTGCATCCTACGTAATGCAGCGGGTAATTTATCAGAAGTTAGTTAGCAAATGAATTCATTTATGACATTAAATACTCTTGACTTACAGGCAAAACACAACAATGAGATTTATATCCAATTTGTCCAGCTTGAATAATGCGTGAAGGTCGTTGAAATCGATTACCAGCATCCCATTTGGTCCACTGATGAAAGCGTTATCCAGGACCTTCACAGTAATCATTTGCAGGCCCTTTTTAGTCGCCTTCAAATACCAGTCGTGCATCAGCCTCATTTCCCAAGGCAGGCCTTCCATGACGTGCGGCGGCAGGAACGGCTTCCCGTACGCGTACCTTGTTGGCACTTCATCGGAAGTCCAGTTTTGCAGGTCCTCCATTTGATTTTTCACCGATTTTTGGGAATCCGACAACTGAGGAGTTTCATCCTGCTTCTTGTCAGTCGGCGCTCTCCCCTGAAAGCCTGAAACACTAATCTTTCCTCGTACACGGCCATTTTTTTCTTATCATAAGTTGACCTAATCATTGTTGGGATAAGCTGACGAGGTTCAAGCTTGGTCAGACTTGGAAGACTTGTGCTTCTCAGGAGAGGCCTTTCAGGTAGCGCCAATGCTGACTGTGGTGTCGGAGGAGGTTGTTCTGCGTGGACTTCAGGGGCCGACAGATGTGACGAATCAGGACCTTCTGGTATAGGGGAGGAGGGAGGTGGGGAAGCAGGCCGATTAGGTGGTGAATCTTGCCCTAGTGGAGAAGGCGGTGCAGGCGCAGCAGCAATCTTTGGAGCCGGCGGGCGTGGGGTTGACGGTGATGGACCGACCAGCAGGATATCTCGTCGATGCCATAGTATAAATTGATTCAACGCATCCCCAAGCAATTGTATCCCTTCCGGTGTTGGAATATCTATCTCTAAACTAGTATGCTCTGCATACACCTTGGCCACTTGCACCCTTGCATATTCTTCAGCGATTTGACGCCCTGGTATCGCAAGTCTTGTACCCACCTCCTTTCTCTTCCCGGCCCTTCCTATCGGCACGAGCAGGCTGCACGGCGTCGGGGCAGTTATGTTATCTACTGGATAAGGTGCGGTGTCTACTGACCCGACACCGCTTGGTGCCTGTACTGTGGGTTCTTCGGATTGCTGGAACAAGTTTGGGAAGGCTTGACGATTTTGAGCAACAAGAGAGTAGAAATGTTGTTCAACTTGTTTTGCTATCTTCTCTTTCAATTTCTATTTGTACCTGTCCCGTTTCTTGTAACCCGTAGCTTCCTCTGGAAACCCTTCCTTCCAGCTCGTCCTTGACGATAGACCCCTTACTCGTCCGGAATGTTCAGGGTTGCCTAATGCAGCTGTTAGTTGATCATTTTCCCTCTTGGCAATGAATTCCCCTATTTTCTCTTTTTCCGCAATGTCCTTCAGACTACTGGTCACACGCTTGATATCCGGATCCTCGAAACGAATCTCTTCCTCATCGGTGACTTGGCCCGTGCTCCGTGCCCAAACCCAGTTTTTGCTTCTTTCCTTCAGTGCATCTACAAGCAGGGGCTTGCCTTGGGAGGCAAACGTTTCTTCAGTTGCTCGCCACTTCTCTACGTGGCCATCGTAGCCGCTCGAGCCCAACCGGTGCGGGTATTTGTTCCTTTTAGCTAGATCGGACATCTTTTTCCTCCGCGCTAAGGCTTCCGGGCTTGTCATCTTTGCCACGAAGGTGTCCCATTCGGCGGGCGTAATACTACCGTAGTCGGCGAATGGAGTCTTGTTCTTTCGCACGTAGTGAGTGTTCATGTCCGATTTCCACTGCCTCCACCGATGCGCCATCGTTTTTAGGGCAAACTCTTTTCCCAGAGCCTCTGAACTCGGCGGATATACAAGCCACTTCTGCAACTCGTTCCACATGAAGTTCTTCATGTTGTCATCCACCTGCTCCCAGGAATCTACATTTAAAGGGCCGTGGGTTCTGGCCACTACACCGCAGGTGGTGCTGAATTTTGTCATTGCTACCTTGGGCTCTACTGGCTTCCCATCCTGGTTCAGAGAGATGATATAGTATGTCTCCTTGGGGGTTTGGGTCTTACTTCTCTTAGCACGTCTTCTCTTTTGACCGGGTGTTTCTCCAGTGTCGGTTTCTACCGGACCGGACGTTGCCGTGTCCGTCTCGCCTTCGGCTATGACGGTAGACATGGCAGCCTTTCTTTTTGACTAGCGTCTTGTTTTCATCTGTTCGTACATCAGAAAAAGTTAAACGCGACCGAAAGCGAGATGGATTAGTTTATAACACTACGGCTCGACTTACTGCTTGCTCCATAGGGATGTAGTCAGGGTCTTCTTCAACCGGTGGTGCTGGCGTAACTTCGATATGGCACATCGGATCGCTTGGTGTTTGCCATGTGCCTTCGCTCGAAACCTCTTGCGTTGGTTCGACGTTGGGTGCATCGGAGGGACCTTTCTTGTTCGACATTTGATCTATGGTTGGTTGTAACAATTAAGTACCTAAAAAGGCAAAATTGGCAGCCAACCATTTATATGGAACCAAAAATTACAAAATTTACATCAACAGTAATACATCAACAGTGATAGTCTTTTCGTAGACCGACTGGCCACCTAGAAAAAAGAACCATTTTCGTAGGCCTTTGCCTAAAAGAGGACCAACCGCCTACGTGGAAAAACCGTCTTGGCCCGCCTAGAAAAATAGTTTTCCTAGGTAGTGCCGTTCCCGTTCCTCCGACGCCGATATAGCGATAACATTGACGCTCATACAAATTTGGATTCTATAACGTAACAACTTAATTAATTAAATCGAGCAAATTGAAGAAAAAAAAGGAAACATAAGTGCTTCTTTGTCAGAACTGTGAAAAATTTAAACCACAAATCAAGTCTAGACTATTGTCACAACTAGGACATAATTAAGACCGGAGTATGTACATAGACTTAAGCGCAACTAACTAGTAGTACGTACTAAGCTGTACTATTCTTAACAAATCACTAGTGTGAGCCTGTGAGGTCCCAAACTAAAAACAGTTTTCCTAGGTACTTGCTAAGAAAAATATATAGTAGTACAGAGTGCAATCGTCGAATACACTTTGAAAGCCGTACTCTGCTTTTGCTTCTTATAAATCTCTCTACATGACATTTTGAATTAATACAAATCCCAAAATTTCCGCAATCCAGAGATCATGAGAGCCTTTTCAGTTTATCTTCTTGTCAAAAGGCAATTAGTGCAGCTACTACTGATATATATCCACTGTTTTGCAACAATAAAAATATGAAATAGGATGAATAAAAAGGGGGAAATTGCTAGTTATATATATATATATATAATGAAAAAAAATTGCCAGATAAAATACATAAATATAGTCTGATGAAGTCATCGTCAACTAGATCGATGTTCCATACATTGAGTGTAATCAAAAAAGAAAAGAAAAATTAGTACTTTTTTTTTATAATAAACAACATTTCCCCATGTAGTATGGGGACATATTCGGTGAAAACCGGACTTAAAAGTTCTCTAAATTTATGAAGAAAAATACTAGAGATAGATATAGGCATGAAATTCATTCTCACTAAATCGCATTCAAACATTTAACTTTATTTGGGAGGAAAAAAAAGATAAATTTTAGGTGAATAGAACATGACACTGTTTACCTAAAATTTGTCTTTTTTACTCCTAGATGAACTTTAGTTTGTATCATCAAATAATCATCACAAATCATTCAGATATTCGCCCACTCAGTTATTAAAAGAAAATAACACACCCTTCTTGGGATTGGGTGCTTGAACAATCGATATAATCTGTAAAAAATTCTGAAGGAAAAGCTGGCCAAGTTGGCACAACTTGTATACATATGCGATATACTCCATATTGTAACGTACAGAGAACCCAAGACCAGCAGTCCAGTAGCAATGGCTAACGAATATACTCTTCAATTGAGTGGTGCCTAGTGTCCTAGTGACTTGCTGTATATATATATAAATCAATAAGACCTAAAAAATTCATCACCCTCCTAAAACCTAAAATCTAAAATTCATCAAAAAATTCACATCAACTATTTCACATAAAAAAAATTCACAGCAACTATTTCACATCACAAAATGTCCAACATCAAATCTAACCCTTGTGGGCATTTCGTCGAACAGTTGGTGATCAGGAGGCATTCAACATAAAAAAATTCATCAACCTAAATCATCCATCGATTCATGGCATTCAACGCGTCGGTGAGGCCGGCGGCGGCGTCGGTCGGCGCTCGGTGTCGGGCTCGGTCGGTGAGGGCGGCGGCGTCCGGGTCGAGGGCAGCGCGCGGGGCGGTGGGAGGAGGCGTCAGTGAGGCCGGCGGCGTCGGGGAGCGGCGGCGGTCGGCGCTCGGCGTCGGGCTCGGTCGGTGAGGGCGGCGCGAGATTTTGGCAGCCTCGCGGCACTGGTTAGGTTTTCGCCTGGACTTAGAAATTTTCGGCACCCACATGTACCTTATATAGGCGGAGATCATCGCGTGCGGGCGGCTTAAGAGCTCGCACGGAAATATAGTCTTTCCGTGCGGTCCGTGAAATCTGCCCGCACGGAAAGACTATATTTCCGTGCGGGCCGTTAAAGCCGCCCGCACGAAAAGACTATATTTCCGTGCGGGCCCTTAAGCCGCCCGCACGGGATAATCGCCGCCCTTATATTAAAACTATACTAAAAAAATATGATTGCACATAAAATATTAATTAACATATTAATTATTCCATTTATTAATTATTCCATGTAAAACTATAAAACTAACAAATATGAATGCACATATTAATTTATCAATGTAAAAAAATGCAATCAATGCAATTTCATCACATATTAATATATCAATTGCTCACATATTAATTGATTAATATATTATGTATACATTCGCTCGCAAAAACATATTATACACAAAAAACAAACTAGTGTTTCACAATTTTTGGATTAACATCCTTTCGCACGGATGCAAACTTTGATTCGTCGAGGACACTCTCAATGCGTTTCATCCGCGTAGGAAGATCTGTGAATAACTCAATGGCATCGTATTGATTATAATCGCGTGCGTCTTGAATGTTGTCAATACCAATGATGTGTTGGTTGCTCGATACAATAATGTCCATCTTTTCATCGGAAGGATCCTTCAGATAAAAAACCTGTGCAACACGCTCGGCAAGGACCCATGGATCATCCTTATGTCCAATTTTACTCTGTTCAGCACACGTGAATCCAAATTTATCTACCATGCTGTCTTTCACCCATTGGCATCTGAGAACAGGGATCTGAATGTTTAAACCGTAGTCAAGTTCCCATATTTCTTGTATGATCCCGTAGTAAGACTTGTTTTGCCCTGTTGCGTCCAACTCTTCGACATGAACCCCACTGTTCTGCGCTAAGCTTTTCCTATCTTTGCTGTTTATGTAAAAAGAATATCCGCCGATGTCATACCCTTGCCATGAGGTCACAAGGCTTGTTGGGCCAGCTGCAAGTCTTTCTATCGTTTTCTCCTCGATTGATTCTCCACACGGTAGCTTTTGATCCTTCAGCCACTGGGAAAAGTGCGCTTCTATTCTTTCGAAACCCAATCGTTGAATCGCCCAGGATTGCATGCTCTGATCTCGGAAGTGTGTTGCGCAATGTAGGGCGCAACGATGGCGAGTTGTTGAAGAACACTGCTGTGTGCATCTGATACCGCTTTGTAATCATTGTCGTAGAAGCATTTTTTTCCCACAGTACCCTTCCCAGATAACCTTCCATCATGTCGAGGCATCGGTATCCCAATGGGGTTGACATCTCTCATATAATCTAGGCAACACTCGACAGCCTCCTCAGTTGTGTAACCCTCTATCATCGAGCCCTCCGGATGAGCACGATTACGGACATATCCTTTCAGAACGACCATGTATCGCTCGTACGCCCACATTTGATGTAGGTATAGAGGACCAAGTTCAATAATTTGAGGGACAATGTGAACAATGAGATGTTCCATCATGTCCCAGTACGATGGAGGAAAAAACATCTCTAGCTGGCAAGCTGTCTCGACTACGAATTTCTGAAGGGGTCCTAATTCTTCTGGATCAAAAACTTTCTGTGAAACTCGATTAAAAAAATAGCACAGCTTTGTTATCACTACCTTGGTGTGCACTGGTTTCACCGCCCTTATAGCGATAGGGAGGAATATCGTAAGCATCTTATGACAGTTGTGAGCGTTGTATCCAAAAATCGACAAATCTTTCATTGATACTAGTTTCCGGATATTCGATGAGAATCCAGTCGGCACTTCCAATCCACGAAGACATTTACAGAAAGCTTTTTTCTCTTCTAGTGACATTGAGTAGCATGCCGGTGGAATCTCAATCTTACCATTCGTTAGCTCTATCGGTTGGAGATCTTTCCTTATGCCCAAATTGACCAGGTCGTTACGTGACTTCAACCCATCCTTTGTTTTACTTGGGATGTCAAGTAAAGTCTCGATGGTGCTGTCAAACACGTTTTTCTCGAGATGCATGACATCGATGGCATGGCGAATCTCCAGGTCTTTCCAGTACGTTAGGTACTTGAAAAATATTGAATGTTTTTTGAAGGGCAGCGTGTTTTCTACCACTTCTTTCTTCCTCTCGCCTAAAGCTGTCTTTCCCTTGCCGAACACGACCTTTATGTTCTTTGTCAGCTTGAACACCGTGGAACCATCCTTTGCTTCGGGGGCAGTACCTTCCTCAACAGTTTTGTCAAAAAAGGTAGCCATCTCACGATACCTATGCTTCTGTGGTAAGAAACGACGATGACGCATGTAAACTAACTTTTTTGACGAGGTCAGGTATATGTACGATGTGTTGTCCAGACATATAAGACATCTGGTCTTTCCTTTAATCTGTCCTGAGAGGGAAAAATTTGCTGGTAGATCGTTTATAGTAACGAATATGATAGCATGCAGAGTAAAATACTCCTGTCGGTACGCATCAAACAATCGTAGACCCTCTTCCCACATTTCTTGCATATCCTCCATCAAAGGTTCAAGAAACACATCTAGATCGATGCCAGGCTGTTTTGGCCCTTGTATAAGGGTAGTCAACAAAATATATTTTCGCTTCTGACATAACCATGTCGGAAGGTTATACATGGTGAGCAGAACAGGCCAAGTGCTGTGCGAGCTGCTTAGGTCACCAAACGGATTCATTCCATCCGTGCTCAACGCAAACCTTACATTTCTCGGATCATTTGCAAATTCTGGGTGCTTCGAATGAAAGTTTCTCCATTGTCAAGCATCGGCGGGGTGTCGAATCATACCATCTGTTTTTCGACCCTCTTGATGCCATCTCATCAACTCGGCGTCGGTGGGGTTCGAGAACAATCGCTTCATGCGATCTTTCACTGGCAAGTACCACATCACCATGGCCGGAATCTTCTTTCCTGGCTCGACCAATGCATTTGGTTCGGCAACATCACTATCGGTGGCACTGTTATCCTTTTTGTACCTACTCGCCCCACAAGTTGGACACTTGTCCAGGTCAGCGTATTCATTGCGATAAAGTACACAGTGATTAATACATGCATGGATCTTTTTCACACCAAGTGATAATGGACATATCAGTTTCTTGGCTTAGTAGGTGTTAGCTGGCAACAAGTTAGGCTTAGGAAGCATAGGTCTCAGGAGACCCATCAAGTCGTTGAAACTAGTATCAGACCATTCGTGCCTGGCCTTCAATCTAAGAAGTTCTAGCACCGACCGCAACACTGTATACTCCATGTCACATCCCTTTAATTGATCGTACAAAAGATCTTTCACTGATTTCTGCAACGCCTCCCAATTGTTTAAATCTCTTGCTTTCTCTGTTAGGACCTCTGGTTTAGCGTGCCGCAACATATCCTCAAGATCAAGTTCAATATCAACCTCTGCGGCGTCAAAACCAGAGCCGCCAAAATCACCAGTCATTTCACGGGACATGTCCTCAATTATAAAATCCTCTGCCTGATCGAACCAAATATCAGGAATCTCTACAGGAGGGGCGACTTCCCCGTGATAAGTCCAAACTGTGTATTTCTCCACAAATCCACGCTGAATTATGTGTCCCATAATTACATTCGGATCTTTCCACATCTTCTGATTCTTGCAATCCACGCAAGGACAAAAAATATCCTTCCTATTCTCCCTCAAAGCGTGTGCCTTAGCCTTATCAATAAATGTTGATGCTTCTCTCATAAACACCGGATGAGTTCTACGTGTCTCATACATCCATGTCCGATCTATCTAAAAAAATTCACATTATTAATTAATATTATATTGCCGGTGTTTTCTAAATAAACAAATTAAACATAAATCCTACTTTTATACTAAAACCTCATTCACAGCAAATAATAATACTGAGACAATATTAGCTACACAAAATTGGTTCAATCAAAAAAACAAAATATTTGACCTATAAATTACAAACATAGCACAAAATAACAATTCACACAACTTTACATATCTTCGCATTCAACCAATGAAATTTTACAAAAACGGAAGCAAAGGAAGGAGACGATCAAGCACATTACCTTTTATATTGATTTCAATTGAAGATTTTAATTCTAAAACCTCCCACCAAAAGAAAATGTCTATTTTTGGAGAGAGAAACCGAGTTAAAAAAAATTCAAATATCTTCACATTAAACCAATAAAAATTTTTAAAAATGGAAGCAAATGGAAGAGAAGTACAAGCATGGTACCTTTTGTATTGATTCCAATTGAAAAATTCAAGTTGAAAACCTTCCCCCCTATAATTGCCTTTTTTTTGAGAGAGAAACACCAAGTTCAAAGTGGCACTGTCGGGGCTGGAAGCTGCTTTATGGTGCATCATCGCGTGCGGTCCACCTAACGGACCGCATGGGATAACGCATTATCCCGTGCGGGCCGCTTAAGCGGACCGCACGGGATAATATCCCATGCGGTCCTCTTAAGAACCCGCACGGGATAATGCGTTATCCCGGGGATAATGCGTTATCCCGTGTGGTCCGTTAAGTGGACCGCACGCGATAATATCCCGTGCGGTCCGCTTAAGCGGACCGCACGGGATAACGCATTATCCCGTGCGGGCCAACAACCGGCCCCCTCGGGACCAGTTTTTCCAGGCGCGGCCACTTACGGCCCGCCTGGAAATTATTGGGGGCCTCGTCCAGAAAGACCGTTTCTGTAGTAGTGCAATCGAGAAGAAATATGATAGTTCAATCATGCTCGTCAGTGTTATAATTAAATAGTTAGGCCCAAATTAATCCTAAGAATTTGAAAGATCCATAATTAAGGTTAACAGTTTAATACCGTATTGGAAAGCAATGAAAAAGACCTCAACTTAAATAGGCTGCTAATTGAGATCACCTGTTGAGCAGTTGAGGTGATGGTGGGAATGCCACACGCGCACGAATCTCTCACCTCCAACAGACAAAAAGGGACTACTCCCAGGTTATGAGTACCTGTGTGCACAAGTATTCAGGACGAACAAGCCTCCGGAACTTCATCCTGCATGAGTGGATGGGCGATCAAATTTTTGGGGAGATCGTTCTTCGCACAACTGCTCTTGACACTGCTTCTTCTACTTCACGCTCTGCATCCTCTACATCGACAACCCTATGCGACATGTCGACTAGTACCGAGAACAGTGGCAACTGAGGAGGGAATGACAATGGCAACAGCAGCGACAACACCAACACCATCACCTCTGAATCTGGAGCATTCTCCGGGTATGTACTTGTCATCTCAACAGTGTTAAACATGTTGTTATATGTTATTATTCATGGTAGTATATTCATGTTAATCAATAAGTTAGAATCACTGTCTTTTTCATATGTCCTGTCTATTATGCTATATTTCTGAATTAAAATATATCGAATTATGGCTATATTTCCAACAATCCAAAATCTTGATTGGTCTTTTTCGGTAGTTGGCTTTGTTGCATCGCTGAAACCATATGCATTTGATGGTTCAAATTATAAGAGATGGAAGGCGCGTGCACTATTATGTTTGATGACCATACAATGTTTCTTTGTTT
Source organism: Oryza officinalis (assembly GCA_008326285.1). NCBI lineage: Eukaryota > Viridiplantae > Streptophyta > Magnoliopsida > Poales > Poaceae > Oryza > Oryza officinalis. The sequence continues at coordinate 15,630,530 of BDMV01000011.1, read as the reverse complement.
CACGGGACAAGCCGTCCGACTGGCCTATCTCTCTTGAGGAGGAGGCTAAATTCGAGTCTGTGAATTGCTTGTTTTGTGGAGCATTGGTAAGTGTATTGTCTGACAACATATTGGAAGTGCACATGCACATGCCTTCGGGCAAGGATATGTGGGATGCACTTGAGGCCAAGTGCGGAGTTTCTGATGCCTACAGTGAGTTGTATGTCATGGAGTAGTTCTATGACTATAAGATGGTCGATGACAATTCTGTAGTAGAGCAAGCTCATGAGATTTAGGCGTTGGCAAAGGAACTTGAGAACAACAGCTGTGAGTTGCCAGACAAGTTTGTGGCGGGTGGTATTATTGCCAAATTGCCACCTTCTTGGTCAGACTTTGTCACTTCTATAATATACAAGAGGCAAGAGTTTAGTGTTATTGATCTTATTGGCTCTTTGGATGTTGAAGAGAAGGCGAGGGGAAAGGACAACCGCGGTAAAAAGGTTGCAGGAGGTTCTAGCATCAATTTGGTGCAGAAGAAGAACCCTCATGCCTCCCACAATAATAAGGTCAAACCTGATATTAAACCCAAAGCTACTACCAATTTAAGAAGAAAGGTAAGAGAAAAGCACAGGGCAACTGCTTTATGTTACGGTGAGCCTGATCAATGGGCCAAAGATTGTCCTGATCGTACGGACAAAAAATCTGCAAACATGGTTATTAGCGATGCAGGAGGAACATTATGGTATGGTAAATTTTTACCTACAGTTCTTTCTGTTTTTCATTCACTTGAGTAGTGTGTCGATACTGGTGCTAATATTTATGTGTGTGCTAATATTTCCTATTTTTTTATTAGGTTGGGAGAGGTTCTTCCTTACTGATGGGGAACGATTCGCATGCATTTGAAGAAAGACCGTGCAGCTGAAGAACATATAGCATGTCCTCTCAACAAAGAAGAACATTGTTAGTGGCTCTCTACTTTGTAGAGTTGATTTTAAACTTGTGTTTGAGTCCAATAAGTGTGTCATATCTATATATGAAACATTTGTTGGCAAAGGTTATGACAGCGAAGGCTTGTTCCTTTTTCTATGGATGATGCATGTAATAATCTTGTGAACTATGTGAGCAATGATGATGAGTCCAATGTTTGGCATTCATGACTTTGTCATGTTAATTTTGATTGTATGATGTGCTTATATAACATGAGTTTAATCTCAAAATTCACTTTGGTCAAAGATTCTAAGTACCATACATATGTTCAAGCGAAACAACCTCATAAGCCTCACCAGGCATCAGAGGCGAGAAAATTGGCACTGCTAGAACCTGTTCATTTCGATATATGCAATATGAATGACGTGTTGACTAAAGGGGGAAAGAAATACTTCATGACACTTATAGATAATTGCACTTGATTTTGCTATGGGTATTTATTAAAAACAGAAGATGAAACATTGCACTACTTTAAAATCTATAACGCTGAGGTAGAAAACCAATTTGAAAGGAAAATCAAACGATTAAGGTCTAATCGAGATGGAGAGTTATTTTCAATTGAATTTACTTCATTATGTGAAGAGTCTGAAATTACAATACACCTCCCTATTTACCCCAGTCAAACGGGGTTGCCGAAAGAAAGAATCGCACTCTAACTGATTTGGTGAATGCCATGTTAGACACTACGGGGGTTCCCAAGGAATGGTGGGGTCAGGCTATATTGATTGTGTGTCATGTCCTGAATAAAATTCATACTAAAAATAAATAAGTAACACCATTTGAGAAATAGGAAAAGAAATGGTTGACTCTTTGATGCTTCCGCAAATGAGGATATTTGGCTAAGGTCAATGTGCCTATAGTTAAAAAGCGTAAACATGGACCAAAAGTCATAGATTATGTGTTCCTTGGTTATGCTATCCACAGCGTGGGATATAGATTCTTAATTGTAAATTCTGGAGTACCTGATGTACGTGTTGTTATAATTTTTGAGTCCAAAGATGCTACATTTTTTGAGAATGAATTTTGCATGAAAGATGCACCTAGCACTTCTAGTCAAGAACCTATTTTATCCCTTGAGTGTTTTGCTCTGATAGAACACGATGATCAAACGCCTATGGAAAATCCTGAGGAGGATAACACCGTTGCTACTTGAAAGAGTAAGACACAAAGGACTGCAAAGTATTTTGGTGATGCCTACATTGTCGATGACACTCCAGGAACAATAGAAGAGGCATATTCATCTTCTGACGCTGACTATTGGAAAGTAGCGATACGTAGTGAGATGGACTCAATTATGTTTAATAGTACTTGGGAAGTCGTCGAGTGTCCTTATAGGTGAAAACCTATAGGATGCAAATGAGTTTTCAAAAAAAAGCTTAGGCCTGATGGTACAATTGAAAAGTACAAGGCAGTGTTTGTGGCCAAGGGTTGTACCCAAAAAGAAGGCGAGAATTTTTCCGACACTTATTCACCAGTTGCTCACTTGACCACGATTCGAGTACTACTTGCTTTGGTAGCCTTTCATGGTCTTCTTGTTCATCAGATGGACGTTAAGACAACTTCCTTAATGGAGAGTTAGAGGAGGTGATCTACATGGATGAACCAGACGGGTTTGTATTAGAAGGTCAAGAGGGAACGTTGTGCAAGCTGTTGAAGTCCTTGTCTGGCCTTAAGCAATGGCATGAGAAGTTCGACAAAACTTTGACATCTGCTGGCTTTATTGTGACTGAAGCTAACAGATGCGTGTACTATCGCTATGGTGGGGGAGAGAGGGTGATCTTGTGCTAATATGTAGATGATATATTGATTTTTGGGACCAGCCTTAATGTGATTGAGGATGTTAAGGACTTTCTGTCCAAAATAATTGAGATGAAACATTTTGGGGTGACTAATGTTATTCTTAACATTAAGCTACTAAAGAGAGATAATGGTGTGGTTACACTCCTGCAATCCCACTGTGTGGACAAAGTCTTGAGTTGGTTTGGTTGTAGTGACTGCAAGCCAGTTCCTACTCCTTATGATCCTAGTGTATTATTAAGAAAAAAAAAGAAGAATAACAAGAGATCAACTAAGATACTCCCAGATCATTGGTTCTCAAATGTATTTGGCTAGTGAAACGAGGCCTGACATCTCATTTGCTGTCAGCAAGATGAGCGGGTTTGTTTCAAATCTAGGAGATTATCATTGGCATGCTCTAGAAAGAGTAATGCGCGATCTAAAAGGCAATGTGAGCTGTGGAATTCACTATGTTGGATACCCAAAAATACCGGAGTGCTATAGTAATTCAAATTGGATCTCTGAATCTAATGAGATAAAAGACACAAGTGGATATATGTTTACATTTGGAGGTGGCATTGTTTCCCAGAAGTATTGCAAACACACCATCTTAACGAGGTCAACAATGAAACAACTCACAGCATTAGACACTGTCATTGTTGAGGCCAAATGGTTTCATAAGCTCCTGATGGATTTGTCGGTGGTTGTGAACTAGTACCAGCTATCCTAATGAACTGTGATAATCAAACAATGATTATTAAAGTGAACAGTTCGAAGGATAACATGAAGCCATCTAGGCATGTAAAAAGACGACTAAAATCTGTCAGAAAGCTAAAAAACTCTGGAATGATGATCCCTCATCAAGGATCCCTTTGCTTTTCTTTCCCAACTTATACCCTTTTTGGTGTTTAGATGACAAAGAGGGAGAAATATATTAAAGGGGATAAAATAAGATTGATCAAAGGGTGCGATAATTTTGAGAAATTATCAAAAGGCATGCTTTGAAGATGCCAAAGAGTAAATGAGAAAGCGGGAGAGAATATTTGAAATTGGCTTTTCAATTGGCGTGTGCATGGTGTGATGGATTCAATGCTTATTATTTGATCGTCATGCCACTTGCAAATTGATATTATCTATTGGTACTTGAAATTGATTCCGATATTTGGTTACTCATGCTTTCTTAACCGGTACCAGAATCACTTGGTATAGAATCAAGCTCTCACATTCTCAAAAATATATGCATATGAGTTCACTTTATATATTTGTAGCACACATTTAGGGCTTGTTCGTTTAATCCCCAAGAGAGAAGGATTGGAGGGGATTGAGAAGAATTCCACACCACAATAGGTGTGGAATAAATCCCCTTTGAATCCCCCTTAATCCCCCCTATGAGAGGGATTAAATGAATTATCAATCACCAAAAAAGGGAGATTGAAAAAACATCTATGTCCCTAGTGGGTTTTGATTAATTGATGACAAACGATTAAGGGAGTAATGCTCTTATTGAGTGTATAAGCAAGAAAATAGTCCGATGAAGATGATGAAGAAGAAGATGTAATATATTATGGTTTAATTGTGATGGAAAGTTACAAGTGACGGAAGATGGCAAGATGCGGTGAAGGGTTGGCAAGATTTGGCTACACGATGAACCATGCATGGAAGAAGGGCAAGTGGAAGCTTGGCACCGAAGGACCCGGTGTAGTGGTGAAAGAGCAAGTGCTTGACCGAATACCGATGAATCGATCAAGGCCATAGGATGTCACAAGTTGTTGAGGGTGAAGAAGAAGCACAGGTTGAAATGTTTAAGATCAAGAGGATGTGATTATTTGATGAACATCAAGCCAAATTCCATAATAGCATTGATCAAGGAAAATAAAAAAGATGATGTAAAGGTATTCGTATCAGTATAGCTTCTTTATTTGCTCTTAAGTTGGTAGAAAGAACGTACTATTAAGTGGGATGTTGTCTTGATGTCTAGGGATGAGTTTAGAGCTCAAAATCGTTGGTGATTTTCGAAAACTTCTGAAAGTGCTTTTGGAAATTTCAGAAACTGCAAATTTCTCTTTGTAATTTTTGGATTTTTTTGAAATATTTTTGAAATTTTCCAAAATGCTATTTTGCCCAAATTTGTGCTGTGTTGATGCTGAAATTTTGCACCTTTCAAAAAATTCCAAAAGTACTGTAACAAATTCTGAAAATCACAACAAAATTTAGAAAGTTGATTTTGCTATTTGGTGATTCTTGGATATTTCCGAAAACACTTCAGAAATTTTTGAAAAAATGAGTGCTTGGTTGATTTGAGTTTGTTTGAGTGCTTGGTGTTGACTTTGTGAAGATTTATTGAGCACTCGATTCATCCCCAAGCAATATTTTTTACATGTGTTACTCTTGGTGGTTGAGGACACCTATATGGCCAAGAGTCAATCTCGAGATACCGATTTGTTTGTGGTGTGCTGAGGGAGTTTGTGAAGGTCGGATCTCACCTCCGAATGGGAAGAGATACTCTTAGTGGAAAGAGGAGTACATTTGTGCAACCTAACAAGGATAGGGTTGGAAAAGACCCGGCTCATTGTGAGCTCCTTAATGGAGAGAAGAATCCCTCAAAGATTTGAACTTCAGGAACACATCGGCTTACAAGAATCCTGGTGATATCTCTCTCTCATTCATCTAGCTTAGCTATTTGGTGCCGTTAGTAGTTTAGTTGTTGTTGGTGCAATCATTTTCCTAACTGTGCCGCAATCCCTTTTTTATTTGCCTTGCTAGTTAGCTTGTAAATCCTAGCTTTTGCGAAATATCCAAAAATATTTCAGAAATATCCGTAGGTATTAGGAAATATCGGAAAAGTTCAATTTCTGCATTTTCTTAAAAGTTTTAAACGCCTCTTTACCCCCTCTAGGCGACATCAAGGTCCTTTCAAGCATAACCAACGGGTACTCGTTACTCCGGTAACGGACGAGGCCTTCAATCGGGATTAATCCCGTAACATCTCTCTCGCTATTATTTTTCCACCTCCGGTAGATAGAAAGGGACAACTCCCTGTCTCTTTCTCTGGTTCTCCCCTTGGTAGACACTCTATTTGTCTGTTTCTGCGCAGCCCCAGCTCCCCCCCCCCCCCCCCCCGGTTCTGAGTACATGTGTGCATGTATATTCGGGACGGGCAGGCCTCTGGAACTCCGTTCACCTGAGTACCTGCACGGGTAGATGGGCGATTAAGTTTTTGGGAGCGCGTTCTTTGCGTGACTGTCCTCGGTACTGCTTCCTCTACATCACGCACTGCATCCTCTACATTGATAACCCTCTGCAACATGTCAACCAGTATCGGGAACGGTGGCAAAGGAGGAGGAGAGAACGGTGGCAACGGAGGAGGAGAGAATGGCAATGGAAATGGCAGCCACAACACCAATACCATCACCTCTGGATCCGGAGTGTTTCCAGGTATGTACTTGTCATCTCAACAGTGTTAAACATGTTGTTAGATGCTATTATTCCAGTTAGGATATTCATGTTTATCACTATGTTAGAATCACTCTTTTTTTTATATGTCATGTTTATTATGCTATATTTTTAAATAAAAACATGCCGAATTATGATTATATTTCCAACAGTTAGCACATCTCTATTTTTTTAAAAAAATTACCTGTAGAAGGATTGTCTGTCTTAAATACAACAGTAGATATGGCTTCATGCTCTCTTGTGTGCTATATCTGTGATTTGAGTCCCACTACGATACTCCATACCGGTAGTATAAATTAATCTAAACCGTTGATCATTTTTTATCCAAAGGTTCAGATCTATTTATATTACCAACTTAATCAATGGTAGTAGAAACGTGGGAGGATAGATTCGTCCATAAAAATGTTGACTTGGAGGGGTAAATTTGCGATTTTGTTTCTCGGTTCAGTTGGAAACCCTAAGACATTGTTGGGCCCTGCTGTGCCAAGGATGCGTGAAGTGAGGAGCCGAAGAGCGGAAGGCGGCGTGCTTCAATGCAATCGATCATGGGGTTGTGGCGGTGCGCTCGGCGGTGGCGGATCAGTTGCCAGAGTTTGGGAGGAAGGAGATCGGTACTTCCAAAGAAATTAGCGTTTCAGTTGTCTCTGACTTTGAGCATAAAAGCAAGTAGTTTTCCAGCCACCAATCTTAAGTAGAGGTTAATCCTGAATTAACTGCCCCTTGTATAACGCCAATCCACGGCGATAATGGGAAGCAATTTATAGTGCCACATATAAGTATAGAATCATTAGCAAAGGTCAAATTGAGTCATAGAGCAAAACCCATGCAGAAGCCTCGGAAACAACATGATTTGTTCTAAAATAAGTTAAGACTTTAGACAAGGGCTAACATACGGAGAAATAACAATTTTTTTCAACCATTCAGAAGATTACCAGATCACATAAGTGTAAACAAGTTTGTGATAAACCAAATTGTAGATGAGCTACCTGTAATTGACCACAACCTAAACATGGAGCCATCAAGAATTTGGGATGGACCAACAGGGCAAAACCACTTGACCATCCAAATCCAAACTTAAGGCATACGAAGACGGCAATCATGGTTCCTAGCCAGGGATCAAGTGATCGGGGTCATCGAGACGGGCAGATTAAATTGCAGTAGCGATGGCGACGACGGACGGAGGAGGCGATGCAAGAACAAAGAGTCGCCATCACTGCTATACGGGCGACTGATAGTGCAATTAAGAAAAGAAATGTTAAAATTACCCCTAACCATAAATTAGCAAAATACGACTGTACCCTTACAAATCAACGGCTCGGATTATTTCTACTAGTAGTAAAATACTATCAATAAAGAGCATCCTAGAGGGACTCCTGTGATTCTGTGACATGTGATGATTCTGTGACAGGGACTCCTTGTAGGCTTAGCTCATCTGAAAATGCAAACAGCCACAATTAGTTTCTTTTCCGTTGAAGCAATCCAGTAATTGGTTAATTATGATACACATTTGTCTTCTTCCAATATACTGCTTTTCTTTTCTATCTTTTTAGGGCAAGCTGTGGTTATCGATCGGTCAAAGAGTTGAAGAGGATTACTAATAAACAAGTAATCATGCATGTCTGTGTTGTAGCTTGGTAACTTATTTTAGTCGTAGCTTTTTTTTGACAGGGAACATCATGAATAATTAAATTTCAGGCAAAAAGACAGGCATTTGCTTTATATCATTGAAGTACTTTACAAAAGATAGTATGAACATTGTTGTGCATTAGGCAAAGGCATCAAAATTGAAAACGACGTGCAAATTATGTTGTGTTCATATTTTAATATGACGGATGGAGACTGCTATGATTCATTAGTCTTTGTTTACTCAATCTGTAAATGTGTTCGCTATGTTTTCCACTCTTAGGACGATGAAATTAAATTGAACAAACCAATAGAGAGGAGGAAGCTTTACTTTTCAAGTACAAATTAAAGTCGTTTGAATAATCTTTCGGTTGTAAACCTGCCGGCCAGATGAAGATTTTCTTCGATACGGACATCATTAAACTGTGGTTTCCACATTCTACACGATTTATAATTTGGTCAAAATAGAGATATTATTTCGTACTTCTGATCCGGTGCACGACAATTAATGCAAGAACATTTAGGCTTTGTTCGGCGGTACGTGTTCCCAACGCGCACAGTGATCACGGAAAACGGAGCAATTATTAGCGCGTGATTAATTAAGTATTAGCTAAATTTTTTTTCAAAAATGGATTAATTTGATTTTTTTAAGCAACTTTTGTATAGAAACTTTTTGCAAAAAAGTTCACCGTGTAGTAGTTTGAAAAGCGTGCACGGGCGAAAATCACTGCGCGCGCGGGAAAGCGTTCTGCCGAACAAAAGCCTTAGTCACTTGGTAACTGTTTGTTCTTATCTCCAAATCAAATTTTCAATCACTAGATACAGTCCAACAATAATTAGTCACATGTTTATTCATTTACTTTTTGAAACAAACAATAATATTATCTCGTAAAATATTTCGTTTACTGCATACACAAATGTACAGAAGCAAACAACGACTATAATTAACCTAGACTAGTACATTTATGTGTGAATCATTTAAATATGACAACAAATTAAGAGAACGAAATCGAAAATCCTTCTATTTGGGCGCCCAACGGCCAAAAAAAAAATCAGGCGCCCTCCACCTCATCCTACTCCGCGAAGCCACCGCGCGGACCATGCCACCCCCGCGCTCCGCCGCTTGGAAATTGCCACCAATGCCCCGAACACTACGGCGGCAACCTTTCTGCTCGCCGCTGTTAACGACAAAATTTGGTAAAGATATGTTAACAATCAAGATTGAATTCGAGGTGGATTTGAAGGGTGTTAACAACGGATTTTCGTAATCGAGCTGGAGAGGGAAGAGGAAACCGAAGCAGAGAGGAAGGATTGAGTTGGAGTTAGACCAGGTCTCGTATTGGACCCGGTAGCCGTATCGGACTGGGAGAGGCGCTACTAGGGAGAGCGTATAGGCTGATACGGATTCAATATGGTCGTCGGTCGATATAGGCTGCAAGTTGATAGAGTCAGCGTGGGCTTGGTTTGGGCTCAAGATAAGCTTCAAGGAAGTTGTCAAATAGAGATAAAGCTCGGTTTTAGGCAATTGTATGATGTAAATCAAGTAGGTTTAGATCTAATCTGTAGCAAGAGTCTGTCGCAAAGACTTGTTTGTTAGTTAGAGATAAGATCGTGTCCTACAAGGGCCCTGTTGTAATCTCGGGTATAAATATCCCGGTAGTTTGTACGTAGAAGCTCTCTCAATCAATCATACAACAACCAAGTTTAATCTACTTTCGGCGCATCGCCAACCCTCGCAAGAGGCTAACTCCTGACGAGTTGTTGCTTCCCCAAAGCAGAGGTAAGAACTCGTACCCGACGATCTACATCGCCGGGGCTAGCGTGTCGTTTTAGGCACGTTAAGCCCTGGCGATGTGATCGTCGTTTATCGTGTGTTAGCTAATCTTGACGCGGTTTCCTAATTCTGTCTCGCCAGCGGCTAACTCGTTTTAGGGTTTACTGCCGACGATGATCGAATTGGCTTGCTCGTTTAGATTATCTAAGGCATCTACCATCCCCAAAAGCGATCGACGACTTGATTTTCTTTGTGTTAACTCTCGATCTACACTCTGAGTTGCTATCGACCTTAGTCGTGTTTCGAGGTTTAACCCAAAGCCTGTTTTCCGATCGTAATTAAGGATAGCGCCGGGGTTTCAGCCGGTCTTACCTAATGCATGTGATTATTTTATGTTCTTCCATGTATTTGCCACTTGTGCAGGTTGATTGGTGAATATAAATATGTCGGTTACAGGGTATTCTCAGGATCTCTCTGTGATTGGTGTGCTTATATTGGCCGATTGGCTTGTATAAGTTTGAACTAGAGTATTAGCTAGTGTATTTATCTTTATGCGACCCTCATCGGCCGATTCCAGTGATTTGCTATAAACATGTTAACATGGGCCGATGAGATTAAATCTGTTTTATCAGTTCTATCATATTATTACCTCAAGTAAGGCGATATAGGTTTGCCCTATCGGCCAAGCCTCCACAATGCAACATCGGCCTATCGGCCGATCGGCCATCGGTTCTCATATGGTTTACTTGTTTAATCTTGTTGATTGCAGATCAAATCAACTAGCACACCCTACACGCACCTAGGCAAGCCATTGGACCTGCAGTAGAGCTAAGCAGATCTCCCAGGCCGCCGTGGAAACGCGGAACCCGTTTTCTTGTTGGGCGGGTCTAAATTATGCGCCAACACGCTTTTGGCATGCCTGGTGGGACCCAAGAACGCAAGCCTTGCAACAACAAGAAGACCACTTCAAGATGTCGAAGCAGGCCGAGATCTCCGAGGAGAACGTCGTCTCCGTGACCGTCGACCAGCTCAACGAAGAGCAGAAAGCCGAGATGGAAAAGCTGGTCGAGCAGTTGCAGAATATGTACCTGCAGACATACTCTAGGACTCGGCAAGGCACCATTATCCAGAAATCTAAGGTGGTAATGCCGAGCCCTAGAGACGGAGCCAGCACGTCGGCGGTGGCACACAACCACACCGTCAAGACCGAAGAGAATGCTGCGCCGACGTTGCAAGACAGAATCGACTCCGCAGTTCATTCTGCGCTAGTCAACCAGTCGGGGATCCTGGTGAACGCATTGACCAATACAGTCAAGTCAATCCTAGATGGTTCAATTCACCAGCATAAGCCTCAAGGGTCGATTTTCTTGCCAGAAAATAAGTTCCCTGCTTATCGGACCTTGAGGAACGACCTGAGCACGGCTCCACAGTCGACGGCGCCGATGCCACCCCCATCGACGCAACTGACATCAACCTTGCCGCTGGTCCTCACCAGGCAAACGGGAGGAAGCCCTCAGCACATCACGGAGGAACAGTATGCACAATGGACAAAGGGGAAACAACCGGTGATCGAGCCGATGCAGCAAGTACCAGTAAACCCGCCATCGGCCGGACAACCTCAGGCTCCTGTATTCAATAACCCTCCACCACAAACTGCTTACAACGTGCCGCAAGGCTACCAGCAGTACACCACCGGGCAATACGATGCGCAGAACCTGAATCACCATTACCAACCGTACTCTCCCAGGCAGTATCAAGCAGAGGGCCTGCAACAATCTTATCAGCAAGACCTCCCACATCGGCCCGCAGGATACTGGGCTGATATGATAGCTGAGGTAATGCGAGATCAGTTTGGCTTGAAGCCCAAGGAGAACTCTACAGTGTATCGGCACCCGTACCCCGAGGAGTTTGACAGAGTGCCACTGCCAAGCCGATACAAAATCCCAGACTTCTCCAAGTTTTCAGGGCAAGACAACGTCTCGACATAGGAGCACGTGAGCCGATTCCTAGCACAATGTGGAGAGGCATCGGCCATAGAGGCGTTGAGAGTGAGGTTTTTTCCTCTGTCCCTGTCAGGGTCTGCATTTACATGGTTCTCCTCTTTACCTTGCAATTCCATCAGAGGATGGATAGATCTTGAGAAACAGTTTCACAGATATTTCTACAATGGTATACAAGAGATGAAACTGTCCGATCTCACCGCCATCAGGCAACGTGTTGATGAATCGGTCCCAGAGTACATTCAAAGATTCAGGGACATAAGGAACAGGTATTATAGCCTCAGCTTGACCGATTCTCAACTAGCCGATCTGGCGTTCCAAGGATTACTAGGGCCGATACGAGAGAGATTTTCTTCTCAGGAATTTGAAAGCCTAGCTCAGCTAGCACAACGGGTATCGGCCCACGAGCAACGATTTCAGGAGGCGAAGAAGTTCGCGAAGAAAATCAATACAATTTATCAGTACGCCTTCGACGAAGATGACGAGGAAGACGTCGACGTCGATCTAGCTGAGTGGGCCCGGATAAAGAAGCCTACATGCCAGTGGGCCAAAAAAGGCGATAAGGAGGACAAATACGACTTCGACATCAACAAGGCCGACAAGATATTTGACCTACTCCTGCAAGAGAAGCAGATCCAGCTGCCAGTGGGTCATGTACTGCCATCGGCCGAAGAAATCAAGAAGAGAAGGTATTGCAAATGGCACAACACGTATTCCCATCATACCAACGAATGCAAAATCTTCCGACAGCAGATCCAATCGGCCATCGAGCAAGGCAGAATTAAGATCGATGACGCCAAGCGGCCGATAAAGATAGAAGGACACCCGTTCCCAGTCAACATGGTGCGGGCAGACAGGGCCGATGGCGGCGGCTATCGGACCGGCAAGCGACCTTATCAGACCTCGGAGGGCCTGATCAGAAAATACCAGCGGCAGCAGGAAGAACAAGTGCAAGACTACGCCAATCAAGACAACTCCTATGACCCACATTGGGAGTGTGAGTTTTTTCGGTTTTGCTGGAATGAGGGAATGAGGTTGCCATCCATCCAGGAGTGCCCTGCGTGGAACGACGCAGAAGACCCCCATCAGGGCAGCTCAAGCAGGCAAGCGCATCGGCCAGCCAAGCAAAGAAAATCCGTGCATGAAAGGCTGGGGCCGATGCCCCAAGAGCATCACGACGCAGACCATGATCAACCCCAGAATCCTTAATGGTGCCCAAGCGACGTGTTCACCAAAACCCAAAAACAACGGGTACACAGGCTGAGGAAGAAGGAGCAGGTCCAGGAGCAGCAAGCGACAATAGCCCATCGGCCCACCAGAACTAAAAAAGAGTGGAGGATAAAATCTACGGTGGTCAAGGCCGATAAGGGCACCTCCAATACAGCTCGAGCTTCTGCGGCCGCAAAAGGTAAAGGTGTAGCATCGGCATCTGTTAGTATGGTTTTCATATTGCCAGCAGAATAAAGCGTGCAGACGGCCGATGAAGCAATAGCCGATGACGAGCAGTCCTCGGCTCGACTACAGTTGTCACCGGATCAGGCCATATTCGACAAGCCAACTGACACCAGCCACAGGCACCTACGGCCGTTATACATCAAGGGATTCATCAACGTGCGGCCGATGACGAAGATGCTGGTCGATGGCGGCACGGCAGTAAACTTAATGCCGTATACGACTTTCCGGAAGCTTGGAAAAATGCCGGAGGACCTCATCAAGACCAACATGGTGTTGAAAGACTTCGGTGGCAATGCATCGGAGGCAAACGGGGTGCTGAACGTGGAACTCACTGTGGGAAACAAGACTATACCCACCACCTTCTTCGTCTTCGACGGATAGGGTTCCTACAGCTTGTTGTTGGGACGGGATTGGATCCACGCAAACTGTTGCGTCCCTTCAACAATGCACCAATGCCTTATACAATGGCAAGGGGACCAGGTCGAGATCGTGCAGGCCGATCGGTCAGTACATGTGGCCAATGCCGATCTCGCAGTTTGGGAGATGGAGGGAATTGATTGCTTGTCCGGGCGAGTCTGGGACGCCGATTTCCTCAAAGTAACTGATTGTGATATCAAGACGATAGAAGATCAAGACAAGCAGTTGCTTTAACGAGGATGTGCCATCCACTGTTCGAGATGAGCAGGCTAGTCCCTACACAGACGACGCGGTGGATAAGCTAGATGGCAAACTGGGACAAGGCTTTCCTTCGGCCGATGAACTTGAAGAGGTAGACATAGGAATAGGTGACAGGTCTAGGCCGACGTATGTAAGTGCTAACCTGCCAAGGGAATATAAGAATAATTTGATAAATCTTTTGAAAGAATTCATGGATTGTTTTGCATGGGAATACCATGAGATGCCAGGATTAAGCCGATCGATCGTAGAACATCGGCTACCTATCAAACCAGGTTATCGGCCATTTAAACAAGCTCCTAGGAGATTTAAGGCCGATATGCACGAAGCTATCAAGGCAGAGATCACAAGACTTTACGATGTCAACTTTATCAGGCCCTGCCGATACGCGGAGTGGGTCTCCAACATAGTTCCAGTAATGAAGAAAAATGGCAAGCTCAGGGTGTGTATCGATTTCAGAGATCTAAACAAAGCAACACCAAAGGACGAGTACCCTATGCCGTTGGCCGATTTGCTAGTTGATGCCGTGTCTGGACACAAGGTTATCAGCTTCATGGATGGGAACGCAGGCTACAACCAGATTTTCATGGCCGAGGAAGATATCCACAAGACAGCCTTCCGGTGTCCAGGGGCAATCGGCCTGTACGAGTGGGTTGTTATGACCTTCGGCTTGAAAAATGCTAGAGCTACTTATCAGAGGGCCATGAATTATATTTTTCATGATCTTATCGGCTCTTTGATTGAAGTTTATATCGATGATGTCGTCGTGAAGTCAAGAGAGTATGATATGCACTTGGCCGATTTACGCAAGGTACTTGAACGAGCAAGGAAGTATGGTCTCAAGATAAACCCTAACAAATGTGCCTTTGGCGTATCGGCCGGTCAGTTTTTGGGTTTCTTGGTCCACGAAAGAGGAATTGAGATTACACAGAAGAATATCGATGCTATAAAGAAGATCAAGCCTACGACGAACAAGACCAAGTTACAATCTCTGCTCGGCAAGATCAACTTTGTCCGGCGCTTTATATCGAACCTGTTAGGGAGAATAGAGCCGTTCACTCCGTTATTAAAGATAAAAGACGATCAAGAGTTTACATGGGGTGACAAGCAGCAAAAGGCGCTGGATGACATCAAAGAATATTTGAGCTCCCCACCAGTTCTAATTCCTCCACAGAAGGGAGTTCCGTTCAGGCTGTACCTATCGGCCGATGAGAAGTCTATTGGCTCAGTTTTGGTTCAGGATATTGATGGCAAAGAGCAGGTTATTTTCTATCTCAGCAGGAGGTTGCTGGATGCCGAAACAAGGTACACGCCAGTGGAGAAACTATGTTTGTGCTTATATTTTTCATGTACTAAGTTGAGGCATTATTTACTTTCCAATGAGTGCATTGTGGTAAGTAAGGCCGATGTGATGAAATACATGTTATCGGCCCCCGTGTTGAAAGGAAGAATTGGGAAGTGGATTTTTGCCTTAACAGAGTTCGACTTACGGTATGAATCAGCCACAGCGATCAAGGGACAAGCCCTGGCCGATTTTATTGTTCAGCATAGAGATGATTCAATTGCATATTCAGATATTGTGCCTTGGACATTGTATTTTGATGGGTCTGTTTGCAGACATGGATGCGGTATCGGCTTAGTCATCATATCCCCTCGGGGGGCAAGCTTCGAATTTGCTTTTACTATCAAGACTTATTATACTAATAATCAAGCAGAGTATGAGGCTGTTCTCAAAGGTTTGCAGTTATTACAAGAGGTTGAGGCCGATTCCATATAAATCATTGGTGATTCACAGCTGGTCATTAATCAGCTTTCTGGGGAGTATGAATGCAAGAATGATATTCTCAGAATTTACAATGAGGAGTGCAAGGTGTTGTTACAAACTTTCAAGATTGTGACGATGAGGCATATACCCAGGAAGCAGAACTTCGAGGCCAATGATTTAGCTCAGGGGGCATTAGGATACAGGCCGATGGCTAAAGATGTTCAGATTCAAATTGCTACCGTGGATGCCGATGACTGGCGGTTTGATATCATCGAGTATTTGAAGAACCCTTCTCAATCGGCGTCACGAAGAATGAAGTATAAAGTTTTACATTATGTCTTATTGGACGATGATCTGTATTACCGCACGATTGATGGTGTATTGCTCAAATGCTTGAGTCTCGAAGAAGCCAAAGTTGTCATGAGCGAGGTCCATGAAGGGATTTGTGGAACACATCAATCGGCCCACAAAATGAGATGGCTTTTAAAGCGCGTTGGATATTTTTGGCCAACAATGCTAGAGGATTGTTTCAAGTATTATAAAGGATGTCAAGATTGTCAGAAATTTGGAGCAATTCAGAGAGCACCGGCATTGGCTATGCACCCTATCATAAAGCCGTGGCCGTTTCGAGGGTGGGGTATAGACATGATCGGGCAGATCAACCCACCATCAAGCAAAGAGCACAAATATATCCTGGTGGCTACAGATTACTTCACCAAGTGGGTTGAGGCCATCCCTCTCAAGAAGATTGATTCCAAGGATGCGATTCAGTTTGTCAAGGAGCATATTATATGTCGGTTTGGATTACCATAGACGCTAACCACCGATCAAGGATCAATCTTCGTGTCCGATGAGTTTGTCCAGTTTGTCGACAGCATGGGTATTAAATTGTTGAACTCTTCTCCATATTACGCGCAAGCTAATGGGCAGGTAGAAGCTTCTAATAAGACTCTAATCAAATTAATCAAGAGGAAAATTGACAAACAGCCGAGACGGTGGCATATCACGCTGGCTGATTCCCTTTGGGCGTATCGGATGGCTTGTCATGGTGCAACTCAGGTGCCGCCTTATCAGCTGGTCTATGGGCATGAAGCTGTGCTGCCATGGGAGACCAACATCGGCTCAAGGAGGATTGCCTTGCAAGACGACTTGACAGCCGATGAGTACCATAATCTTATGGTCGATGAGCTGGATGACTTGGCACATGTTCGATTGCGGGCATTGGAGAAAATAAAGTGTGATAAAGATCGAGTTGCTCGTCATTATAATAAAAAAGTTGTTGCCAAGTCGTTTGAGGAAGGGGATCTTGTTTGGAAATTAATAATGCCGATTGGTTCTCGAGATAACAAATTCGGCAAGTGGTCACCTAATTGGGAAGGTCCTTTTCAAATTCATCGATGTGTTCCCCGTAATGCTTATCTGCTCAGAGGATTAGATGGAGAGGTTTATGGCAGAGCTCTTAACGGCAAATACTTAAAGAGATATTATCCAAGCGTATGGATCGACTCATGATCGGCCCTCTAGCCGATTTATGATTACAGCCGATGTGTTATGCATCGTCTTTAGATGGCCGATATATCCTATCGCCCTTAGTTCAAATTTTACAACATGAGCCCTCATCTTCTAAAATTTGGGGGGCATATATATATATAAGCACGAAATTTTTCAAGGAATTTTTCAAGGAATTTTTAAAGTTTCAAGTCTTATTCTTCATGATTCTTCAAGTTTGTTGGATTGATCTAGGTTTATGGACTTCAAAAAAATTTTCAAGCTTGAGTTTCTCCAGATTTATTCAGATCAAATTCAGCTGCTTGGCCGATGAGAGTTGTGTTTACAAAGCATGAAGACATACAATATATTACATTACCCTATAAAGTCTGCAATAGCTATGATGGCTCTACAGCGGATTTGATCAATATCTTGTATAGCTTGGGCGTCATCGGCCGTCGACCCTGGGATTGGCTTCAACGATTTGCTTAGGGTTGCAAGGTATTTGGCCGATGCCTTCAGCTTCGCCGTCTGGTCTTCTATAGCCTTGGGTGATGTAGCTATCCCGGCTTCAACTTTTTGGATTTCTTGGCGCGTGGCTTCTAGTTTTGATTCTAGATCTGCTTCAAGGCGGCGGAGTTCTTCAAGTCTGTTCTTCAAGACAATCGGCTCCACAGCTAGCTCATCCAGCCTGGTTTTGTCAGCATTGACTTGAGCCTTACTAGCGGACAGGGCCGATTCCAGTCTCTCACATTCTCGTCGCTCCGCGAGTCTTTCCTTCGCCTTGTTAAGCTTGAATCGGTATTGTTCCAAGAAGATGGCTGGTGTTAGGGTCTCCATCAGGTCTTCGGGTAGTTGATCTTGAATTTCTTGTACCCTGACTCTGATGGGAGTGTAATCCTCCACCAAGAACTCCAGCAAGGACTCCAGCCGATTGGCGATATCGGACAGCCGGTTCTTTAGCTTCTCAGGGATCGACGCCTTGGCTGTCACGGGTGTCTCCTTGTCCTCATCATCAAGAAACTGGCCGATGTCAAAAGAGAACATATCGGCTAGGTTCTGCAAATATCAGTATAGGCCAAGGTTAGCCTGGTCGAACGAGGATCAGCAAAAGGGGATCAAAATAATCTTGGTTACCTATGTTGGAGCATCGGTGATGCTTGCATCGGCTTCCTTTGCTGTGTTGAAACAGTAGGCGAAGGGGTTGGCCGATGTGGTGCAGGTGATGGAGCCCTAGGCTGAGGAAAAACAAGAAGATGGTGAACAGATATATGTTGTTAGAAAGACAATGTAAAATTAACTCTTACCGAAGCAATCGAAGAGGGTGGTGGAGAAGGAGGAGTTCTCAATCGGGCCCTGGCTCGTTCGTGCCTTTGCAAAGTTGCCTTTTTGGTTCTTGGTAAAGGGGCCGATTGAGTCCGTTCCTTCAACAAAGACGACGCGACAACCTGCAAGGGATTAAAGTGTAACATACCAATAGAAGAAGATTGCATAAATTCAAGAAGGGAAACGTGTTACCTTGCGAACTGCGTGCCTGGTTTTCCTTGGCTGGGTGGTGTTGACTTGGTCATCGGCCGATGGGATTGTAGTGGTCTTGGCCGATGGTTCCTCAGTAGTCTCGGCCAATAGATTTTCTTCTTTAGGCGCATCGGCAGCTGCTGCATCGACCTCTTTCTCCATCACTTGTTCATCAAGGAATTCCTCTATGGAGGGGTCTAGCTCTTCAAGATCGGCCTGATCATCAGTTTTAGCCTTCTTGCTGGATTTTTGAGATTTTCCTTTGGCTGGCGCCATCCTCTTGGGATTTTCTTTGATCATCGGCCCTTGGAGTAGTGATGATACCTTTGGGGCAGTAAGGCCGATGATTGATTCCAGGATAGTTGATCCTGATGGAGCCACAGCTTGAGCATAACAAATTTTCTGTCCACTATTGCTCACAGATGGAATCGGACCGTCTGGGACTTGAGGGCTGATACCCTGGATAAGCTCTGTTACATAAAATCTAGCCGATTGATGGAAAATATGAGCAGCCCATTCTTGCCACCATGCTTGGAAGCTGATATGAACGAAGGCGCTCAGATGCAATCGGTCGCAGTCACCCAGCTTTGGGGTTTCAATTTCCAGTGCTTTATTCATGATCAGCGCTGATGACACCGTGCCTCTGCTCTCCAGGAGTTTATGGAAATATAAGCTGATGTGAAGTTGTCCAAGCCCGCACTGTCTAGCAGCTACCATAGGATTGTAAAATTCATAAGACAGGCTGGTGCTTCTTCCTTGAAATATGCCTACTGGGAGCAGGCATGGGGTGATGCCGATCATGAATGATTCTCGTGATTCCATGTATCATTCACCAGGTCCAAGTGCAGATCGTCAGGGAGTTCAAAACCCTGGTCTGAGAGGTAGATGAACATATCCATCTTAATTGATGGGGGCCCGATGAACATATTCACCTGCTCCAGGGTAAACAGAGGCCGCCTCTCCAAAAGACATGCACCTTTTGGTTCTGTGGTCTTCGTGATCAGCATACTTTGATGGGAAGCAGGAATCCGATAGTGGAGGCCGATCGACTATGGTGTTGGTGTGGATAGTTAGCCAAAGCTGTATAAACCACCATGGTCCTCCATGAGCCACAATTTGCTTCAGTATCAGATCCTGAGTGGAGATATGAAGCAGCCGATACACAGCTCCCAAGATATATCGGCCAAGGGGGATTTGTTTTTTATCAACCAGAGCTTGAGCCAAATGTTGACAATTTGTGGTGGGGCCGCAAGTTGATCCACAAAAGACAAATCTTTCCAACCATAGCGTTAGGAAGGCCACGTGTTCTCTCTCTGAGACTGATCCTTGTTCCATGTGCTCAAAAATATATCCATACCAGGCTCCAATCTTCTTGGTTTTCAATTTATGGCTGCTGTTTGTGAGGAGGCTGAAGGGATTGATCTTGGACTGGATGTCTAGTCCTGTTAGCATCTTGATGTCAATCAAAGTTGGGGTCATCGGACCTTGCTTGAACAGGAAAGCGTTCAAGGTGCTGGACCAGAAGTAGGTGGCTGCTGACATGAGTGGTTCGTTTTTCATAGTATCGGCCAGGGATAAGGTAATACATTGGCCAATTCCTATCTCGTCCTAGTGAACCTGTTTGGCTGCAGCAATCCTCTTGTGCCAGGTTCTGTACCCATTGAGCTTCGACGGCCAGGATCTGAAAGTGTGCCTCCACGAGGAGACATTGGGCTTGGCTTGCTTGAAGGGGACTCTGTTTGTCTTGGTATTTATCAGCCAGGTTGGGTCGCAATTGCCCACGGGGCCTAGCAGGAATCTGTGCGATTTGTCGTTGGTAAGGATTAAGATTTGGTTTTTGAAGACCTATGCATAAGAACAACGATGAAAAAATAAGACCCGAGGGGCAAAAAGCCGAAACCCTAGCTTGAAGAAATCGGCAGGACAGTGAAAATGTGGATTCAGAAGGGATTGACTTCTCATAGGGATCTCGGAGGCGTAAAATGGAGCGAAAGCCATTGTTGTCGTCGAAGAGGTCGCCGTTGAGGGGGTTGATGCCGATGGGATGCCGAGGGGTCGCCGGAGTTGAAGAACACGAAGTGATTGCTGAATCGGCGGTGGAGGGATGCGAATTTGGATCTGCGCGGTTTTCAGACAAACCCTAGCAAGGAAGTCGATGGGTTCCTCGGAGTTAATTACGCCACATTATATAATGAAGCGGAATTGGGGGGCATGTGTTAACAGTGGATTTTCGTAATCAACCTGGAGAGGGAAGATGAAACCGAAGCAGAGAGGAAGGATTGAGTTGGAGTTAGACCAGGTCTCGTATCGGACCCGGTAGCCGTATCGGACTAGGAGAGGCGCTACTAGGGAGAGCGTATTGGCCGATACGGATTCAATATGGTCGTCGACCAATACAGGCTGCAAGTTGACAGAGTCAGCGTGGGCTTGGTTTGGGCTCAAGATAAGCTTCAAGGAAGTTGTCAAATAGAGATAAAGCTCGTTGTTAGGCAATTGTATGTTGTAAATCAAGTAGGTTTAGATCTAATCTGTAGCAAGAGTCTGCCGCAAAGACTTGTTTGTTAGTTACAGATAAGATCGTGTCCTACAAGGGCCCTGTTGTAATCTCGGGTATAAATATCCCGGTAGTTTGTACGTAGAAGCTCTCTCAATCAATCATGCAACAACCAAGTTTAATCTACTTTCGGTGCATCGCCAACCCTCGCAAGAGGTTAACTCCCGACGAGTTCTTGCTTCCCCAGAGCAGAGGTAAGAACTCGTACCCGACGATCTACATCGCCGGGGCTAGCGTGTCGCTTTAGGCACATTAAGCCCTGGCGATGTGATCGTCGTTTATCGTGTGTTAGCTAATCTTGATGCGGTTTCCTAATTCTGTCTCGCCAGCGGCTAACTCGTTTTAGGGTTTACTGCCGACGATGATCGAATTGGCTTGCTCGTTTAGATTATCTAAGGCATCTACCATCCCCAAAAGCGATCGACGACTTGATTTTCTTTGTGTTAACTCTCGATCTACACTCTGAGTTGCTATCGACCTTAGTTGTGTTTCAAGGTTTAACCCAAAGCCTGTTTTCCGATCGTAATTAAGGATAGCACCGGGGTTTTAGCCGGTCTTACCTAATGCATGTGATTATTTTATGTTCTTGCATGTATTTGCCACTTGTGCAGGTTGATTGGTGAATATAAATATGTCGGTTACAGGGTATTCTCAGGATCTCTCTGTGATTGGTGTGCTTATATTGGCCGATTGGCTTGTATAAGTTTGCACTAGTGTATTAGCTAATGTATTTATCTTTATGCGACCCTCATCGGCCGATTCCAGTGATTTGCTATAAACATGTTAACATGGGCCGATGAGATTAAATCTGTTTTATCAGTTCTATCATATTATTACCTCAAGTAAGCCGATATAGGTTTGCCCTATCGGCCAGGCCTCCACAATGCAACATCGGCCTATCGGCCGATCGGCCATCGGTTCTCACATGGTTTACTTGTTTAATCTTGTTGATTGCAGATCAAATCAACTGGCACGCCCTACACGCACCTAGGCAAGCCATTGGACCTGCACTGGAGCTAAGCAGATCTCCCAGGCCGCCGTGCAAACGCAGAACCCGTTTTCTTGTTGGACGGGTCTAAATTCTGCGCCAACAAAGGGATAAAGGAGTTTTCCAAAACAAATTGCGCATCGGCTGAAGCCATATCGGTCGATATGGAATCGAACTCGGGCAGCTGATATGCGTGATCTGGATCGGATTGGGCTGAGCTGATACGAGTAGCCTGGGTTCTTGTTAGCTTCGAAGAAGGTTTAAAGATATTGCCAACTAAGAATTAAGTTCGGATAAGGCAGTTGTATCTATTAATTAGGGATAAGAGTTAGTTTTCTCTTTGTAATATTGTAATAAGAGTCCACCTAGGACTTGTTTGTTTAGGCAAGTTGTAAGTAGTGTCCGGCAAGGACAAGGTTTATTTGTACGGTTTTAAATATAAGCTCGAGATCTATGTAAAAAACAACAATGAGAGAGAACAATACAACACTTTCGACGCATCGCCACAATTTTTCCTTTTACTTTTCGATGAGTTCGTGCTTCGGATTTATTAGCTGAAGGTACGGCTTGTTAAGTTACCATATAACTTAGCCAATCTAAGTCGATGGTTAATTTAGTCGTGTCGGCTAGCCCTTTTTTAAGGTTTTGTCGGTATTGGCTAAATCAGCTCATAGCCTAGATTGGCATAGGATATTTACCACCCAAAAAACATTTAAGGACTTGATTGTCTAGATATCATGCTTCTTTTTACACTTTGTGCTGCATCAACCCTAGTCCTAAGTAGAATCACGATCTCTAGCATGTCTTCTGTTTGTAATAAGGGTAGCATCGGAGTTTCAACCGATCTTATCTAATATAACTGTTTAGCTTTGTTTAAATCATCTTAATCATGCTTTTTATGTTATATTTTCCCCTTACACAAGGATATCACTTTAGTTAAATATATCAAGCTTGCCTCGATATATTTATCTAGATTGATATTCTTGTATAAGGCTATTGGAGTATTAGCCGATATGTTATTTGTTCTTAACTTAATTATGTTTTCATTGGCTAATATCTAATTTTGACTAGTAGATTATGTGTTTACAGCCGATGGAGTATAATTAGAGTTTACTTAATTTTATCTTACTTATACCTTACAGCCGATTCGGTCAGATCGTATCGGCTAAGTTCTTATGATACGTCATCGGCTTATCAGCCGATCAGCTTATCATGCATCTAATATGGTTTTCTTTGTATATCTTGTTGGTTGCAGGATCAAATCAACTGGCACGTCCTGAACCCGTTTTCTAAGAGTTGGACCTGCACTGGAGTTAAGCAAATCTCCCAGGCCGCCGTGTTTTCGCATCAACAACCACGCCACGCTACGTCTCTCCGGCCTCCTCAGCTCCTGTAGCTGGTTGCGGTGGGAGGTGCCAGAGGACTCGACGCTGCGCCAACCCTCTCGAGGAAGAAGCCGAGCCAACCGGCGTTGGATCTAGCGTCGGTGATAGCGGGACCGGTGGATCCATCGCTGGCGACCTGGTTTGGATTTGCAGATGAGACTGAAGGAGCCGGTGGTCATCGGAGAGGTGGAAGAAGCTAGATATAAACCGGTAACATTTGTGATGTCCCAATGTTTCAACTAATGTTTTCTTGATGTTCTTGGGGTTGGATCAAAAATGTTGCACGGGGTACTTTGATATTGTTTCACTTTTGTTTCGGTTCTTTGCATATCCATGGATGTTTCAGTGTTTGAAGATTGACATTTCATTAGTGAAGAACAAAATGTTTCACTCTTTTATCTAACTTTGTTTCACCATTTTAATATATTGAAACATTTTTATCTTAGTGCTGAAACATTTCTCTATTAGAGGTGTTCCATAACTTGCTCCTTGATGCAAACGAATTTGTTGATTTTTCACCAATTGAAATTCGATTTTTCACTAGTGTGAATGAAATGTTTTAGTCGTGATTTGAATGTGTTTCAGCATTTTAACAAGGTGAAACATTTTTCGTTTAGCGGTGAAACATGTGAGGACACCCCGGGTTAAATATTATGTAAGTTATCTGAAGTGATAGCACGAAATATTTAGTTGGATGGGGTCTAATAATAATCAAGTAAAGCAGTAACCATCCAACCTCATCGCTGCCCTATCAAGTCAAATGACATACATAGTATAAAACCTGAAGCGCCGAGTAGAGAGTATAGGGGATATTGCTGGGACTTTAGCATGCCAGTCAACTTCAGCCTGAGACATTTTTGTCAAACCACATGAAGATGATGATCAGATGTGTTATACATCTCAGGAGACTTGACAAAATTCACTAAAGCTTTACGACATCCCAAATGCTCAATACTCATACCGGTGTAGAACTAGATCCCAAGATAAGCTCTAGTTCCACACTTTCATCTGAGCGATGAAGATCAGAATAATAATGAGTAAACACCAATAAACATTCCTCTACATTTTTATGTAAATACATAGGCCAAACGGCGAGATATTTACTGATCTGCGGAAGCTTGGCTACCTGAAACCACAAGCAGCCGACTGGGAAGGTAACCCGTTCAGATCCAGACCTAGAAGAAACAACGATCTCCCGAATCACTCAGATTACACTAAGCATACAACCTGCAAAATGGATATTCCAGTATAACAAGAGTCAGTACATTAAATGAGTTAATGTACCAGTAAGCATAAGACAATCCTAACATACTACATGCATGCCATATAATCAAGGAAAAGCTATTTGTAGCTCATTTTAGCATAAAGCAAGTTTTAGTTCACAATCATTTGTAAAGGAGTTGACAATTCAATTAACAAAATATTAACGTAGCTGAATCATAATATTCACCATAAAAACATCATAAACATACTCTTGTTGCCCCTACCGACAACAAGTCATCGTCTCATCATAATAATACACATGATTGCCCACCCGGCATCAAGTCCCACGTTCATCATCAACATAACATGATTATCATAACTTAACTCAAGTTACCACTTTCCAAATCCATAGTTCACAAAGCATCATTTGAAAACATAAATTAAAGTCTATACTATGACACTTCACCAAGTCGCTCATGACCGTGAACATGGCTAATCGATTAGTTTTAGACTCTGCAGAGTTTGTACAACTTTACCCACATGATATGAATCGCTCTAGTTTGTCCGGTACCCGTCGGTACCACCACATTCTACACATTGAATGCGGTCTAGAGGTCACAACGTAGCCTTTACCTTACTTAACGCCTAACCTTGCATCAACGATGGTAAGTGTGAATCCATCCTGGGAATGACCCAGAACCGTTAGGTGGCGGGCCCACGTCTTAAACCTAACGCCGTGGCAGCGAACACATTCGTTTCTCCACGAGGCACTATACCATTGAATTGGACAGACTTAGACGCCTAAACTACCCCCATTAATCAGTGGGGTAAATAGGTAGTTCCTATGAATCATCGCTCAGACTAATTCATTCTACTTCGGCCTACCAATATGCAAGGCTAGACTTTAAGTAACTTAATTAGCTAAGGCCACCCCATAAATAGCACATGTGGATGTACGGTATACTTAAGTTGGTGACACAAAGTTCAGTCCTTAATTAACTCAGGCGAACACTCCCCCTATCGGTGTGCAACTACCACCATATGCACACCACTTGTCGCCCAAGTCCAAAATCATTTTACTCACACCTTAGTTCACAAATACTTAATATTTTTATTTTCAACCCAGTATTAACCAAATATTAAAATTCCCATTTATAAATTTATAAGAGTGATTATTTTGCTTAACTCTAAGCATGGCTAAGCATATAGAAATGTAATACGCATGGTTAACTCCAAATGAGCACAATTAAAGTACTCTATCCAATACTAAGGTTACAAACCAAGGGAAATACAATTAGTCAAGGTGGTACATGCAACAATAAGGACATAGCTATCATTTAATAAGTTTCAAATATCGTTTTTACTTAAATACATATGCAGTTTTGCAAACAACACTTTTCATCTCCCAAATCATGGGTTTCAATGTGATCAAAGGAGAGGGGAGGGATAACTTGCCTTGATCTTGAATAATGTGAATACCACCTAAGTCACTCTTTCACCATGATGCAAGTTATGCGAAAAGTGGCACGATATGCAGATAAATACCAAATTATACAAAAAATACAAAATGCTCTAAAATGCATGATTTGCACACAATGGATAGGTTCTGACCTATGATGAACTTAGGTAAAAGAATTCCTATTTTATCTCTTTTCATTTGTGAGTTAGGAATTTTTCAAGTTTGCATTGACATATAGTGTTATTTACTTATGTATTGTTGTGAAACATTTTTAATATATGATTATGATCAAGTTAACCTTACTGGGATGAAGAGGATTTTTTTTCTAAGATTAATGCAATTGGTTTCATAATTTTTAGAGCTATTATGAATTTCCTATAATTTTTAGAAACTAAATTGTACATGTGGTGGTTATTTCACTATATAAATTATTAGTGCTATTTCCTGTACATAAAGTGTCAATTTTATATCACTAAGTTAAAGCATATACTTTTTTGATTCTGCAGAAATTTAGTTCACTCCATTTAGAGTAAAAATGAATTTTCTACAAATTTTACAAGTTTTATGTTAACTATTTCATATATGCAATTTTAGAAATAAATGTCATACTGTAAGCATAGGATTTCATTCTACAACATTAAAGTTCACAATTTTATGAACCTACAGAAGTTGGTTTCACCTCAAAATGAACTATATTTGATATTATATGAATTTTACAAGTTTGACATGATTTCAATTGAAAAGATAAAGGTTTAATCATTTCCTTTTATATTTTCAAATTATAAATACTTAGGGTCCACATGTTAGTCTCTGGCCAATATGCAAAATGGCCCCTAGGGTTCCAGAAATTAACCTGCAGTCCATAAGCACGTGCTAATACAAATACTATTAAGAGTCCCCGAGGTTTTTAGATATTACTAATAAGTCGTTGGTCCCACTTGTCATACTTAGGATCTTACAGATTAAACCTTGCAAGTTTTAAACTATCGCTAAGCCGAATCTTTAGCGCCTAATCAAGTGGGGTCCGCTTGCCAGTGACACAATGCAAAGAGGAGCAGAGGCAGCAGCGCTCCAGTGAGCTTCTCGCCGGCGGCAAGGGCGAATGGTGGCCGATCTCCGTGGGTGGCTAAAAGAGAAAATGGAGAGGGCCTCCTAGCGAAGCTATTGGTGGTCTCCCCGCAAGCTATGGTGGTCGGAATCAATGGCGACGACGGCGCAGGCGGCGGTGGCTCTCGGCATGCTAGTGCATGTCAAGCTTCGGCTCGGTTCCGTGCGAATGGGTGCATGCATGCGTATCTACAAGTGTCCTAGAGACTTACCGGGCGGCGCGCGAGGCTTAGTAAGTTCCAGACGACGATGGCGATGGAGAAAACTCCCGGGCGGCGGCGAAGATCTTCGGCTTCACGGCGACAACCTGTTCCGATCGGTGGAAAGCTAGGAAGAGATGCACGGGTGGTTAGAGAGGTCCCTAGGGTGTTACATGCGCAAGGAATCGAATAGTGGCTCACCAGAGTAGAAGGATTTGGAGATGCAGTCCGGCGGCCGGAGTTGGGGAAGAAGAGGCCGATCTCCTTATCCATGACTTCGTGATTCGATTCCTTTGGTCAGCAGGCTCCTGGGATCACGATGAAGACGACGTCACGACGATTTGGCTTGGGGTGGTCGAGAATGGCCGGTCGATGATGATGTCGAAACAGCGGCGCTCTGGAGTTTCGTGGGCACGGCGGCATTCCGGCGTCACCACTGCATGACATGGGATGAGGTTAGAGGGGATAGGATCAGCACCTTATGGGGGTGACAGAACACAGGAAAAGGAGGAACGACCGTGGCTCAATGACGGTAGTGATGGTCGTCGTTCTCACGGTCGACGATGGTGATGGAGGAGAAATAGGGGCACCGGTGCTCTCCCTCTCAGCTTGGTCTCCACAGGGGCAAAACAGAAGAGGCGGCGATGCAGCTGGGAGATGATATAGACAAGCTCGGCGGCGGACACGTCTCGGCCACGCGTCGAACACCACCGGCGTCGACCTCTCCTTCTCTCTGTCTCTTTCTCGGTCTCTTGAGCGGTGGAATGTTTTGAACTGAGTTGGAGCTAGTCAATGAGACCAACAGGTGGGTCCAGGGCGGTGCAAACAGAGCTAGAGTGAGAGGAGTGGGTAGAACTCTTGGTGAACTACCGTGTATGCGGTTTACAAAAGTTTTTCCTATTTATTTATTTCCCTCTTCTTTGTAATTCCACAATTTAATTTGTGTGCATGATAAATTAATGTGGCTTTTTCTGGTGGTAGATAAAAATACCTAGATTCCATTTTCTTTGGTTTCACACAAAAATTCCCTATACTTTATCCTCAGGAAAATAAAGAATTTCGGTCTGGCCAAAGTTGATTTGAATTTTTAGGAGGTCAAAACCTATGAAATAAAATCTGGAAAAATTATATCAATTCATGATAAATAGATTATTATTTGAATAAATTATATACCCTATAATTCGCATGTGATAAAATACATATATGAGAGATGTATTACTTTTGCTGATTAGGATTTAGAAATAATATATAGTTTGACTGCTTTGACTAAATTATTTGAGGTACCAAATGTACATATTAAATTATACCAAAATTCCAGTGATATATATTTCTTGAATAGTATCTACATAATTTTCCCCATGATTTTATATTGCACCAATTATTTTTAGGTATTCAGTGAGTTCACCTACCTTTAAATGTTCCTATTATAAATATATATTTAAATGATTGAAAATTTATATTCTTAATCTCACAAGATTCTTGGGCAAAGGTGTGCATATATTTGAGTTGTACTAACGTTACTTAAGGTGGCAATTGTGATAATGCTTTTATTATATATATGAATTAACATGTATACATACTTGTATTCATGAGGCCTAATATGTAATGCACCCAAGATCAAAAAAAACATTTAGAAGGGCTCAAATTACACAACACATCCTGTGTTAATAAAAATGTGAAAATGTTTTACATATCCAATTAATTTGAGAAGGAAGAAGTTTTAAATCATTTGCAACTTTGCATATAATCACTGGCTAGTTTAACTTTTTACATAGGTTGTATATTTGAAAAAGAAATTTGGTCATCAACTCGAAAACATATTTTTATTATTTAGGTGAAATAAAAATTCGAAATTCGAATTTTTGGTACGTTACAAAATATTTTTCTGGTAGCAGTGAAACTGCGCCCGTTGCCCGATTTGTAGGAATATCCGAACGAAATATACCCCAATGGTTGCATCGTGTTGTAAAGCCACTCGAATCAAGTTTGATCCTAATTAATCGGGCAAGCAACGCATGGGCGATTATATAAAGTTTCACACATTTTTAAACACAGTAGACACAAATGGTGGTATAAATACACGCACACCCACCCTTATATATATACACATATACATCCTAACCATTATGTGAGTTTATTAAAAACTGAATCAACATATCTTAAAATTTACTAGGTCACTATAGATGTCTTGTTTTGTTGTCAACGAATACATCAAGTCGTTGTTATCACTTAAATAATAACTAAAATAATAATTAGTCATTTGTACGCACATTGACATGCATGTATACATGTGTATTTAGTGGGACTATACTACCGTGAGAAGCATCGGCTTAGTTAGTGCCGTATAAGATCCTTTCTATAGACTGTGTAATGTGATGGAGATAGATGCATGCATATATATGCACGTGTACATGCACATGTCTTTGATTGTACCAAGGATCGCAAAAGATTCGAAAATTACATGTAAGCATCTTGGCTAAGCTAAATGTTGTTCACGCTTAGGTTATGTGTTTTTATTTATACGTTCCATCCCACTACTGGAGAAGTGGTTCCATTCCTTTAACCAAGCCACTGCCTATGAGTCGCTGGCTCATTCTTCAATAGGCACGTGGTCAGAGATCACTTTCCCCTCCCATTGCTTGGGAGCTTAGCATGGTTTCACATTCTATTTCACTATCCACGTAGAAACTACCCGTAATAACGAGCTTGCAAAATGGAACAGTTTATCATAAAGAGATTCGTTGTTCCTGATCCTGCTTCACCAGTAGTGATCTTTGCCCGGATGGCAAAAAACACATTAGTCTCGGTTCGAAGAGAAATCGGGACTAAAGATAATTTTTAGTCCCGGTTAAAAAGTGCGTCGGGACTTTATGATCTTTAGTCCCAGTTGGTGTTATCAACCGGGACTAAAGATCATCTTTAGATCTTTAGTCCCGATTCAATTTTTGTCAGCCTTGTCAGGCCGCCGGGCATCTTTAGTCCTGGTTAGTGTTATCAACCGAGACTAAACATAATCACTTTAGTCTTGGTTGGTAACACTAACCGGGCTCTTTAGTCCCGGTTGTTGTTACCAACCGGGACTAAAAGTCAAATACCTTTATATACTCCTTCTTCCTCCTCCAGCCCAAGCCATTGCTGGAAAGGTTGGAAGGAGGAAGAGAGGTGCTGTCAAAATTTTTTGTGAAAGTGTTTTGGTGATAATATATAAATCGGAGTGTTCTAAAAGGTTAGCAACTTATCCAGAAGTGATGTATGCTTAGCATATTACATTTATAGCTATGTTTCTATACATTATTGTCTCTAAAAAGGTTTATGGAAATGATGACAGAGAAAAATTGTTTAGGAAAAATGAGGTTAATTTTTCAAATTAGAAACAAGTGGATAAAAATGTTATAAAAAAGATGACAAAGGAAAAATATAGAAAATTATTGTAAAAGGATAAAAAACCAAATTAATTTAAAAATTGTTAAAATAGTTGGAAGTAAGTACGATACATTAAACATATGTTTAGAACTTTAAAAAAAATAAAACATGAATAATATGTGGTATTATTGTATAATTGTTGTATGATTACTTATATATAATTATTGTACGATTATTTAATTAGTTTGACTTTCGTGGATTTTGTTTTTACGATTTTTGTGCATTTCAGGTAGATGGATCGGCAAGGGATGTACACCGCGGACCGATGGTCGTCAGAGTTTATTGAAGGCGTGTGTTATTTTTTGAGTGTTGCCAATGCCAAGAAGCATAAGGGTTTTATATGCTGTCTATGCAAAAAGTGCAAAAAATAGGAGTATTCTACATCAAAAATATTCATGTCCACTTGTTTGAGTTGAGAATCATGCCTAGCTATAGTTGTTGGACCTCACACGGAGAGTTAGGGGTTGCAATGAAAGATGAAAAATAAGAAGACGCGAACATTCCTGACTGGGCTCAATACGGTGGATTTGAAGGAAATACAACAGGCAAGGCGGACGGGGCTGATGAAGATAATGACGGTGCGGATGATCTTGGTCAGATGTTGTGCGACGTAAAGAAGGACTGCGAAAGTGAAAAGAAGGTCCAGAATTTGGAGCATATGTTAGTGGACCACAAAATGTCCTTATACCCAGGTTGCGAACAGGGGCACAAAAAGTTGGGTGCCACACTGAAATTCTTGCAATGAAAGGCAATAAATGGTGTGAGTGACAAGGCATTTGATGAGTTACTGAAACTCGTAAAGAACATTCTTCTGGAGGGAAACGAATTGCCCAAAACAACGTACGAAGCTAAGAAGGTAGTCTGCCCTCTAGGTCTGGAAGTACAGAAGATACACGCATTTCCAAACGATTATATTCTTTATCGCGGTGAGGACTACGAGAACCTAGAAGCATGCCCTATTTATAAGGCACTTTGATACAAGATTAGACGAGATGACCCAGGTAATGTTGATGGACAGCCTTCGAAGAAGAGAGTTCCTACTAAGGTGATATAGTATTTCTCTATAATACCATGGCTAAAGCGATTGTTCAGAAACAAAGCGCATGCAAGAATGATGCACTGGCATGCAGAAAAATGTCAACAAGATGGGATGTTAAGACACCCAGCTGATGGGTCTCAGTGGTGGAACATCAACAGGGTATATCAAGATTTCTTAGAGGATGCACGAAATAAGTTTTGGTTTAAGAACGGATGGCATGAATCCATTTGGAGAGATGAGCAGTGGCCAGAGCACTTGGCCTGTGACCATGTGTATCCACAACCTCCCCCCTTGGCTATGCATGAAGCGGAAGTACATCATGATGCCGATTATTATTCAAGGCCCAAAACAACCTAATAACGACATTGATGTGTACCTAAGACCATTGGTTGAAGACCTTAAACTTCTGTGAAAGAAAGAATGTGTCACTATGTGGGATGAAGACAAACAGGAACAATTTAACCTATGAGCGTTGTTGTTCATAACCATTAACGATTGGCCCGCACTTAGCAACCTATCCGGACAGTCAAACAAGGGGTTCAAGGCTTGCACCCACTATATGGATGAAACTGAAAGTATGTATCTGAAACATTGTAGGAAGGTTGTGTACATGGGTCATTGTCGATTTTCCTGTTGCAAGCCGCCCTGTCCGAAAGAAAGGCAAGCATTTTGAACAGAACGCAGATCACCGCACTAAGCCTAAACATCGTAACGAAAAAGCAGTGTTTACTATGGTGAAAGATCTAGAAGTAGTATTTGGAAAGGGACCTAGCAGCAAACCTATGCAAGTGAAGATGGTCACATGGCGATGTGGAAGAAGAAGTTTATTTTTTGGGAGTTTCCCTATTGGGAAGTCTTGGACATCCGCCACGCAATCGACGTGATGCACCTCACTAAGAACCTTTGCGTTAACTTGGTGGGCTTCCTAGGTGTATACGGGAAGTCGAAAGATACACTTCAAACACGTAATGATCTAAAGCATATGAAACAACGCAACGGCCTTCATCTGGAACCAAAGGAGAAAGGATGTTATTACTTGAGTCTGGTCAGTTACACTCTGAGCAAGGCAGAGAAGGAAAGTATGTTTGAATGTTTGGAGAGCATCAAGTTACCATTTGGATACTTCCCGAATATAAAGGGAATAATAACCATGAAGAAGAAAAAGTTCACAAACCTAAAGTCTCATGACTGCCACGTGTTGATGACACAACTGCTTCCTGTTATAATTCGAGGTATCCTTCCTGATAATGTTTGGAAAACATTAACAAAGCTATGTGCTTTCTCAATGCAATTTCGCAGAAGATCATCGATCCAGACAGTTTAATAGCCCTTGAAAATGGCGTGGTGCAATGTCTTGTCAGCTTTGAGATGATCTTTCCACCATCCTTCTTCAATATAATGATGCATCTTCTATGTCATCTTGTTAGAGAGATCCGTATTTTTGGTCCTGTGTACCTACAAAACATGTTCCCTTTCGAGGGGTACATGGGCATTCTGAAGAAGTACGTTCATAACCGTTCTCATCCAGAGGCAAGAATCGCTAAGGGGTACGGAACAGAGGAGGTCATTAAGTTCTTGCGTAGAATTTATTGAAGAACTTCGTCCAATCGGGGTGCCCGAATCAAGCCACGAAGGGAGACTATAGGAAAGCAATAATGACTATAGATAACAATTTATTTTGTAAAGCACATTTCACGATTTTGCAATTATCTTCATTGGTGGTTCCTTACATCGAGGAGCACTTGGCGATTATTCGCTCCAAAAATGTCAGAAAGTCCGATGCCTGGATTACACGCCATCACATTGATACTTTCCCCGCTTGGCTATGACAACATCTCATGGGTAACGAGACGATTGACTAACAACTAGCCTTCTTGGCGAGGGGACCATCTTGCTCGATCTTGACATTCCAAGGATATGAAATCAATGGGTATACATTTTACACAAGAGCCCAAGACACAAAAAGCACGAACAAGAATAGTGTTGTTCGTATCGATACCATGAGATATGATGGGACAACCAGCACGTATTACGGTGTGTCACACCCTGAAGTTCTCCTAAATCGTAAAACTCGAATTTAATAATTTATCTGAGAAATTGTTTAATTAATCTGGAGAAAAACCCAATTAATTAATGCATTAAAAAAGTGGAAATGGCAAGGTGGACTTTTTCTTGAGTTCCCCATGTCAAAATACATTAACTCGATTTTTAGTGGAATTTTCAGAGCCCTAGAAATAATTTTAAACCAATTAAAATCAATTCGAAATTTAAATTAATCCCAGGAAAATCCCTTTTCCCTTTTTCCCTTTTCTTTTTCTTTTTCCTCTTCTTCTTCCTTCTTGGGCCGTCGGCCCAGTCCAGCCGCCTCGGACTCTCCCCTTCCTCGCGCCTGCCTCCCTCCTCCCTCGCGGGCCGGCCGAAGGCCCTGGCCCGCGAGCGTCACGCTCGCCGCCGAAGTCCACTGTCTCTCCCCCTCCTCTCCCAGGCCACCGACAGGTGGGCCCCACCTGTCGGGGTCGTCCCCGACCTCACGGCACTCCGGCCGCAACGGCCGCGCCGCCTCTTCCGCTCGCGCCCGCACGCCCCATCCGTCCCACCTCATTCGCGCGCGTGCGACCACTCCGCCCGCAACCGCCGCCCCTTTTTCTCCCGCTCGCGCCGCATCCGAGAGGAGAGGAGTTTGGATTTTGAAATCCGGTCTTCTCTCTCTCCTACCCCACTCCGGCGAGGAATCCGCGACTCCTCAGCCACGATCTCGCCCTCCTCCGTGCTTTAAAACACTCCCCGCGTCCTCCTCTCCCTTTTTCCCTTTTCGCCGCCGCTCCCGTGCATCTCTCCGCCCTAGCGCCGCCATGCTCCCGCGCCGCCGCCGTCCGCCGACTTCGGCCGAGCCTCGCACGCACCCGCCGCCGCGCCAGATTCCGCCTCCACGTCTGCCGCACTCGCCACATCCTCCCGCCTCTCGGCCGGGTGCTCGCGCCGCCGGATCTACGCCGGAGCACCGCCGCCCCTCCCTTCTTCTCCGCCTCCAGTAGAGCTCGGTGAGCTCTCCTTTTCCCCTTTTTTCTCTCCCCTCTCTCCATCCCATGCGCGCATCCACGAGTGCCGCCTTCTGCCTCTCCCGCAAGCGCCGTCTACCTCCGGCCGCCTCCGTCCCGCGTGGCCGCCCACGTGGCTGCCCTCCAGCTCTAGCTCCGTCATCGTCACTCTTCCTTACTTTCGCTCCAACCTCGGCCTACCATGGTGCCCGTGACAGCGGAGGTTGGTTGTCTGCTACTCCTAGTGGCAGCAACGGCAGTGGCAGCAGCTCCGAGCCCACCAGCGGCCACACCTACATGTTGGACTCCAGGAGCTGCTCAGAGGATGAGGGCGATGACCAGGAGAGCGACTTCGACTCCACCGACCGTAGGAGCCGCTCGGAGTTTTAGAGCCGTCACCCTTAGCCTTTACCGTTTTGCTTAGTTTGGTTTCCCTGCTAGTTTCTGTGTGTTAGGTCTGTTTGCTTGTGAGTTAGTCGGTGGTCCATATCATGTGTTGGTATGGCTGCCCCATTAAGGATGTTGCTTGATTTTCAGTGTTTCTAATTCAGATCAGAACAATTGCAGTTAATGTTAATTTAATAAAGTTTAGTTCCTAAGCAGTCTGTTTTTCTTCTCTTCTACTCTGGCTTGGCCTACTCCAGATGGTGAACACCAGAACCAGCGGCAACACCAACGGCAACGAGGAGCCCGCAGGAGGGGCTCATGTCAACGGTTCCACCGGCAATGCTCCACCGCCGCCACCACCGGAAAACCCGACGATTACGCAAGTGTTGGCAGCTCAGACACAAATGATGACTGCCATGATGCAGCAGATGCAACAGCAGCACCAGCAGATGATGCACCACATGCAACAACAGCAACAGCACCACCACCAGCAGAATGCTCCTCCTCCACCACCCCAGTCGAAGCTGCTAGAGTTTCTTCGCATGCGACCGCCCACTTTCTCAAGCACCACCAACCCCATGGAGGCAAACGACTGGCTCCATGCCATCGAGAAGAAACTGGACCTCCTATAGTGCAACGACCAGGAGAAAGTCGCCTTCGCCACACACCAACTGCATGGTCCCACTTCCGCTTGGCGGGACAATTACTTGGTCACCCGCCCAACCGGAACGGAAGTTACATGGGCAGAATTCTGTCGCAGCTTGAGGAAAGCACAGGTTCCCGACGGGATAGTTGCGCAGAAGAAAAGGTCAAAACCGTCAGAGAAAGGTTGAGAATCGCGCAGTCTCGACAAAAAAGCTATGCTGACAATCGTCGAAGGGAGTTAGCTTTCGAAACAGGGGACTATGTGTACCTTCGCGTCACACCGCTTCGGGGAGTACACCGTTTCCAAACTAAAGGAAAATTGGCACCACGCTTTGTGGGACCATACAGGATCCGCGAACGTCGAGGAGAAGTTGCCTACCAGCTTGAGCTTCCACCCAACATGGCAGGTATCCTTGATGTGTTTCACGTCTCGCAATTGAAGAAATGTTTGAGAGTACTGGAAGAGCAGGCCAGCCCGGATCAGATCGAGATTCAAGAGGACTTAACTTATGTGGATAAGCCGATTCGTGTTCTCGAAACCAGCGAGAGGAGAACCAGAAACAAGGTTACTAGGTTCTGCAGAGTTCAGTGGAGCCATCACTCCGAGGAAGAAGCTACATGGGAAAGAGATGATGAACTGAAGGCTGCCCATCCGCACCTCCTCGCCAGCACCTCCGAATCTCGGGGTCGAGATTCCGTTTAAAGGGGGTAGGTTTGTCACACCCTGAAGTTCTCCTAAATCGTAAAATTCGAATTTAATAATTTATCTGAGAAATTGTTTAATTGATCTGGAGAAATACCCAATTAATTAATACATTAAAGAAGTGGAAATGGCAAGGTGGAATTTTTCTTGAGTTCCCCATGTCAAAATACATTAACAGGATTTTTAGTGGAATTTTCAGAGCCCTCGAAATAATTTTAAACCAATTAAAATCAATTTGGAATTTAAATTAATCCCAGGAAAATCCATTTTCCCTTTTTTCTTTTTCTTTTACTTTTTCCTCTTCTTCTTCCTTCTTGGGCCGTCGGCCCAGTCCAGCCGCCTCGGCCTCTTCCCTTCCTCGCACCCGCCTCCCTCCTCCCTCGCGGGCCGGCCAAAGGCCGTGGCCCGCGAGCGTCGCGCTCGCCCACCGAAGTCCACTCTCGCTCCCCCTCCTCTCCCAGGCCACCGACAGGTGGGCCCCACCTGTCGGGGTCGTCCCCGACCTCACGCCACTCCGCCCGCAACAACCGCGCCGCCTCTCCCGCTCGCGCCCGCACGCCCCACTCCGTCCCGCCTCTTTCGCGCGCGTGCGCCCACTCCGCCCGCAACCGCCGCCCCTTTTTCTCCAGCTCGCGCCGCATCCGATAGGAGAGGAGTTTGGATTTTGAAATCCAGTCTTCTCTCTCTCCTACCCCACTCCGGCGAGGAATCCGCGACCCCTCAGCCACGATCTCGCCCTCTTCCGCGCTTTAAAACACTCCCCGCATCCTCCTCTCCCTTTTTCCCCTTTTCGTCGCCGCTCCCGTGCATCCCTCCACCCTAGCGCTGCCTTGCTCCCGCGCCGGCGCCGTCCGCCGACTTCGGCCGAGCCCCGCACGCATCCGCCGCCGCGCCGGATTCCTCCTCCGCGTGCGCNCACCCCCCGCCGCCCCCCCCCGCCTCTCGGCCGGGTGCTCGCGCCGCCGGATCCGCGCCGGAGCACCGCCGCCCCTCCCTTCTTCTCCGCCTCCGGTGGAGCTCGGTGAGCTCTCCTTTTCCCCTTTTTTCTCTCCCCTCTCTCCTTCCCGTGCGCGCGTCCACAAGCGCCGCATTCCGCCTCTCCCGCGAGCGCCGCCTCCCTCCGGCTGCCTCCCTCCCGGTCGCCGCCGTCGGCCGAGCCCGGTCGCCGCGTGCGCCATGGGAGCCCCGGCCAAGCTCGGGGCCGTGCCGCCTCGGCCGCCCGCTGCCCGCGCGCCCTGGGCCGTCAGATTCGCCACTTGGGCAGATCTCGGCCCCTCCCCTTCGTCCCGCGTGGCCGCCCACGTGGCTGCCCCGTCGCTGCCGCGTCGGCGCCACGTGTGCGCCACGTGGCACACCACCGATCGCCCGTCCCGTGGACCTAGTCCACCGTGGACCTGCGCATCTGTGCCGCTGACATGCGGGGCCCGCTGGCCGGCGCCACCCCGCCCCTTGATGACGCTAGCCTGTGGGTTAATTGCGCAATAAATTAATTAAGGTTTTTCTTTTTATAGTAAAAACACAGATAACTTCAAAAATTCATAACTAATTCATCTGAGCTCCGTTTATGTCCATTCAAATTTCATTAAATTCATAAAAATGCAGAGAATCTATTAAAAATACTTTTGTGCTTTGTTTCAATAGACTTATAGCATGTATGGTTGTTTGCCTTGTTTGTCGCGTAGATTCCGGTACCTCCAACGCGCCCGTTTATTTCGAGATCGTCGCAGAGGTAGCTTGAGCTCAGGAGCAAGGCAAGTCATGCTTCACATTGAACATATTGTACCTATATTTACAAATGTCTCATTTTTTCGTAAACACTGCATTATTTCACAATGTCATTTTATGTGGGTTTTTACCTATTGTACTCAGCCTATTATATTCATTATCATGTACCTTTGATAGCTTAGGTAATTAACTAGTCAAGCACTGATTTTAGGAATGCTTAGCCATGCTTAGCTAACTTAGCTCACTAAGGGGGATCACACTAAATAATTATTTAATGTAGTCCCTATGATGACACTTTGGTTTAGGAGCCACCATGGTAATAATAATTAATTAAAATATGCTAATGGTGGGCTGTGGGTGCATGGTTTTGATGGAAGCACCCATGGCAATTAAGGACCGGTTCGCGGGAAACCCTAGAAGAAATACCGTGCGTACCACAAGCCAGCGTGGGCAACGGCTGGACTTGTAGTGTAGCTGTCTCTAGCTGACATACCAGACTAGGGTGGGTGTGATGGAGTTGGGTCGGCGGGGGATTTACCCGTTGATCAGCTGCCGGATTCACCGTGGCACGAGGGGGGGCTGCCCGCTGCTGGATATAGGGCGCGGGGGCGAAACTTGTGGTGTGGTACGGTTGGTTAGAGGGGGTTAGGCGAAGGGTCCTATCACAGTCTCTATTCGGGTACTTTCCAGTATCGCGACGCATGGTTGACATGATGTTGAGGCTATGTCTTGTGGGTACAGATGTACACCTCTTGATCAGAGTAGAACTATTCGAATAGCCATGCCCGCGGTTATGGGCGATCAACCAGATTCACCGTGATTAGTCCCACCTTCTTAATAATTGGATTTACTGGAACTGGTTTAGTTCAGGTGGTTGGTTTGGGCCTGTCGCAACGTGGATGTAGCATTGGACAGTGATGGCTTAATATTTTTCAATTAATTCAACATTTTACTACTGCTTTCAACTATTGTTTCAAATGCTTACTTTATGCAAATAAACTCTTGCCTGCCTTTGGAATACCTTGCATCATACCTTCCTTCCCGGCATGACTTGTTGAGTACAGTGGGTAGTACTCAGCCTTGCTTAATTTTTCCCCACACCAGAAGAGGAGTATACGTCTGATGGAGGATTTTCAGAGGAGTAGGCTTCGTCCGCCGTCGAGGATGCTTGTGGAATGGTGCCAGCCCGCTGCAAGAGTCCTACTCTTAGTTTAGTTTGTTTTCGTCCTTCCACTGCATTTCTGTAAGACTTTTACTGTGTTTGTAAGACGTGGATCTGTATGTCAACATTGTCGTCTGTGTACCCTGGCTGGTCCTGGACAGGGAAATCAATACACATTCAGTTTCAGAAATTCTGTTTGTGAATTTTCGGGCGTGACAAGTTGGTATCAGAGCCGACCTTGACCGTAGGACAAGCGAACTGGAAACCCTAAGAGCCCTCTGAAACTCTTTCATTTGCAGATGCCTTTCTGCACTTGGAGTTGTTTCAAAAACTGGTTTCCCGGTTTTCAAAAAAAAAGTTTTTCCTTTTACGTCGGTGTAGAGTATTAAAAATTTTTGGGTAAATCGGCTACGGTTTATTGGAATTTTATTCGACGGTTGGTTGGAAAATTATTGGGAAAACTGCATTAGGTCTGAGATAGGATTTATGGGTTGCAAAATTTATTTATGACGTTATTATTATTGTTGTTCCAAATACTATTATTATTATATCTATTTTCTCATGCTATCTTATTCCTTAGAGTTGATAGTGTCTTTATTTGCATTCATGCAAAAATAGTTTATGCATAAAAATTCTGGCTTTATGGTGTTATTTATTCTAGTCTTTTGCCGTTTATTTTAATTTGGATTTGAGCATGCATTGATTCCCACCCCTTGTCTTCTATAGATGGCAGGCCATCCCCCGACGCACCACGGTCAGGGTATGGAAGACTTCGTGGCAGAATTGGCCCGCATGGCCTTGGCAGTGGGATACGCAGAGGCCCCAGAGTACACCACACTGCTGCCCCTCACGGGAGAGTTTCCACACCGAGTCCGTTTGGAGGTACATGGCTTCGTGGGCACCAGTCTTCCCAACATGGTGGTCACCGCTTCAGGAGGGTCTGACAAGCACGCCTGTCAAGAGGCGGCCTACCTGATGATGGCTAGGATGCGAGAGCTACACGACCACGCTCTCCACAGTTCAGCGTATCGCTACCACCCTCACCGCGGTAGTTCTTCGAACAGCAGCACCTACCAGTCCGCAGCGGAGGAGAACGACACCACTTTCGGTCACATGAGCATGGTGATGAAGGGTCTGGACAAGATGCACGCCGACCTCCACAGGGCTGCGAAGGCCCTGAACGAAAGCTGAGGCAGATCGTGGACCTGCAGGATGAGGT
Organism: Oryza officinalis; assembly: GCA_008326285.1. Classification (NCBI taxonomy): domain Eukaryota; kingdom Viridiplantae; phylum Streptophyta; class Magnoliopsida; order Poales; family Poaceae; genus Oryza; species Oryza officinalis. The sequence goes on along the minus strand of BDMV01000011.1, from coordinate 15,589,800 downwards.
GGCACGCCTCAAGAGGGAGAACGCCACCTTGAAGGGTCTTCCGGCACCTGGTGGATCGCAGATCCGCACGACGGCCAGGAAGACTACCACCGCTCCCGTCCGCATCCAGCTGGCGCCCAGGCACCCACCGCCAATAGCAGCTCCAGCTCCACCGCCGTCACCAGTCCTAACACCTGCAGCAGCTCCAGCTCCGTCATCGTCACTCTTCCTTACTTTTGCTCCAGCCTCGGCTTACCAGGGTGGCCGTGACAGCGGAGGTTGGTTGTCTGCTACTCCCAGTGGCAGCAACGGCAGTGGCAGCAGCTCCGAGCCCACCAACGGCCACACCTACATGTTGGACTCCAGGAGCCGCTCAGAGGATGAGGGCGATGACCAGGAGAGCGACTTCGACTCCACACCTACATTGGATTTACTGGAATTGGTTTAGTTCAGGTGGTTGGTTTGGGCCTGTCGCAACGTGGATGTAGCGTTGGACAGTGATGGCTTAATATTGTTCAATTAATTCAACGTTTTACTACTGCTTTCAGCTATTGTTTCAAATGCTTACTTTATGCAAATAAACCCTTGCCTGCCTTTGGAATACATTGCATCATACCTTCCTTCCCGGCATGACTTGTTGAGTACAGTGGGTAGTACTCAGCCTTGCTTAATTTGTCCCCACACCAGAAGAGGAGTATACGTCTGATGGAGGCTTTTTAGAGGAGTAGGCTTCGTCCGCCGTCGAGGATGCTTGTGGAATGGTGCCAGCCCACTGCAAGAGTCCTACTCTTAGTTTAGTTTGTTTTCGTCTTTCCGCTACATTTCTGTAAGACTTTTACTGTGTTTGTAAGACGTGGATCTGTATGACAACATTGTCGTCTGTGTACCCTGGCTGGTCCTGGACAGGGAAATCAATACACATTCAGTTTCGGAACTTCTGTTTGTGAATTTCCGGGCGTGACACGGTGGCATTGACGAGATATGGTAACTCGACTATGGGTTAGGCTATTACGGTGGTATTACGGTGCCTCTATTTCGGTGCCAATGGGTTAGGCTAACTGGTGGAGGCGTAACGATTGATGACACTGGGATGACAACTGTTGACCTTAACAAGGTTGGATACTTAGATGAACCATTCGTCCTAGCCAATGATGTAACACAAGTTTTCTACGTGAAGGACATCTCTAGCAAACCAAAGAAAAGGAAATGGCCTGACGAGCCAAAGCGTCCCGTGGTTCTCCCAGGCAAAATGAAAATCGTCGGAGTCGAGGACAAGACTGATGACGATTACGATCAGTTTGACAGGCAACCACCGTTCGCGGTGATGGTTGATCCAAGCATCCGCCTATCAAATGAGGACACCCCTTACTCACGCAATGATCATAGCGATGTAACATTCATGAGGAGAAAGTAAGTAAGGTCAACCATCACGCTGTAAATTATTTTTAATGTAATGACCTAGGTTGTTGTATGGAGGATGTAAATAGTTTTGAATGTATTGAATTATTTAAATCGGGCATGAATTGTTTATATATGATTATTTAAGTTTAAACTATCAATTTTAAACTATTTAAATCTGGCATGTGTTCTTTATGTATGATTTTTAAAATTTAATAACGATTTTAAACTATTTAAATCAGGCATATGTCCTTTACATATGATTTTTAAATTTTAATTATAATTTTAAACTATTTAAATCAAGCATATGTTCTTTACGTATGATTTTTAAAATTTAATTACAATTTTAAACTATTTAAATCGGGCATATGTTCTTGATGTATGATTTTTAAATTTTAATAACAATTTTGAACTATATAAATCGAGCATATGTTTTTTATGTTGTAAAATCAAGGTGTGTTTGATTCTTCTGTTGTGATGAACAATTGGCATCTGAGGTTATTGGTTTTGATATTTGGAGATTATTGGCGAAGTGACTTTTGAGATGATTGAATTTTCAAACGGTGAACAGGGACTGTTGTTTTGTTGGGTCCGGTTAGACCGGGTAGGTAAGGCCGGTTAGACCGGTGGTATGTGTGCGGTCAGATCGGCCAGCCCACGGTCTGACTGGCCGACCTTGTGTCGGTTTCGGTTTCAGGTTGTTTCATTGGATATCCGTGGTTAATTCATGTTTATGACTTCTAGATGGATACTATGCGTATGTAATATTGTTCTGTACTGACAATGAGTCAAGTTGGTGATAGCTTGTGCTCGGATATGGTTTCTATGGTTGATTCATGTGTAGGTAATCTTTATGTCTCGGGAGAGTATCAGCGGTGATGGATCGGGAGTCAACTTGAGATAAGGTGATGTCCGGACGGTTAGTTATCATGCGGGATACTTAGGCTAAAGATCAATGCACGTGGATGGTGAAGATTCCATATGTCATACGATGGAGATATTGTGTGCGTATGGGATGCGGAGTCGAATTTGGAAGGAGTCCAAATTTGGTACAATTGAAATATGTAAAGTTGGTTTCTTGTACGGGAAGGTTTCCTAGGTGGATTAGGACTTCTTGTATGAGTTTGGTTCGTGGCTTTAGGCTACCTACCTCATGTATAAATAGAGAGGGAGGGTCTGGCCTCTCGGTATCGCTTTTGAGAGCATTGAGTTGTGAGTTTAATGAGGAGTGTTGTTGTTGCACTTTGTAAACACAGAGAGAAGTAATAAAGTTGTCATCTACTTTAAGAGATCTTCAATTTGTGTTTGCTCGGGTTGGGCGGTCTAACCGGTGATACACCGGCGATCAGACCGGCGGCATCACAGCAGTCAGACCGGTGGGGACACGGCGGTCAGACGGGTGATGGCAGCAGGAGACAGAGACGACTTTGGAGCAGTCAGACCGAGAGATCAATACCAGTCAGACTGACGGCACAGGCGCGGTCAGACCGGCCGATCTATTTCGGTCAGACCGATCTACATCGATTTGAGGGGAACTTTTAATTAAGCTAAAAGTTTTGGTTTTTGGGTACTACAATCATTCACCCCTCCTCAGGTTGGCTTTGTTCTTGCTTTTTGATCCTACATATGTATGATTTTTAAAATTGAATAACAATTTTATACTTTTTAAATCGGGCATATGTTACTTATGTATGATTTTGAAAATTTAATAACAATTTTAACTATTTGAAATGTTTTGTTATTGTAGTTTGTAATTATTTAATTTTTAGTTCTGGTTGTTAACCTTAGCCGGGACAAAAAAAAAGAAAATAGCGGGAAAATATACAACCGGGACTAAAGATATCTTTAGTCCCGGTTGTTAGGCACAACCAGGACTAAAGCTCCCATCTTCAGTGTTGGTTGTTTCCACCAACCAGGACTAAATATATCTTTAGTCCCGGTTGTGACCATCAACCGGGACTAAAGCTCCCGGGGTATATATAGTAAGGCGCATCGTCTTCTCCGGCACAATCCCACACTTAGCCATTTTCTCCAAAATCCTCGCTAAGCGCCATCACCGGCTAGGGTCTTCGTCGTCAGCGCCGTCGTCGTCATCGTCACACGCCGCCACCGCCGTGCGTCGCTGCGCTCGCCGCCGCATTCGCTTCAAGCTGGTTAGGCCCGATCTATCCCTCTCCCTCTCTGATCTCTCTCTCCTCCAGGACGTCGCCGCCGCACGCTGCCACCGCTGCCGACCGCTGACGCCGCCGAGCCACTGCCACCATGGCCGACGCTGGCTGCCGCACTCCGCCACCACCGCCGCCACTCCTGCCACCGCCGCCTTGCGCCAAACGTGAATGAACGACCGTACGTGAAAGAACGAACAACTTTAACGAGTTTCACGACCGAACGAGTTTAAGGAGCGAACGAGTTTAACGACTTTAACGAGTTTAGCGACTTCCACGACCGAACGACTTTAACGAGTTTAACGACCACAGCGACGTTCACGACCGAACGACTTTAACAACTTTAGCGACTTTCACGACCAAACGACTTTAACGACTTTAGCGACTTCCACGACCGAACGACTTTAAGTTGCAAACGAGTTTAATGACTTTAACGAGTTTAGCGACTTTCACGACCGAATGAGTTTAACGAGCTTAACGACTTTCACGACGTTCAGGATCGAACGGGTTTAACAACTTTAGCGACTTTCCCGACCGAACGACTTTAACGACTTTCACGACCAAACGAGTTTATCAACTTTAACAAGTTTAAGGACCGAACGACTTTCATGACCGAAAGACCTTCAAGACCAAACGACTTTCAGTACCAGGTCCAGTTGCTAACTGCCGACGTCGCTCAAGCTTACGTGGTCCCAAGGCCTCCAAGCAAAACTAAGGCAAGTTACATGAAACTATAAAAGTTTTCGTACATTCCTATGAAATGTATTAGATGTATTTAAAATGTACATATGTAGGTTTAATGTAGGTTTCATATTTCTTTGGTAGGTGGAAATTAGCTGGTCATCGTAGTTCTCGAGAATGTGAATCTATATATATACCTCGTTCATATTACGAACAGATGGCCGATCGCGATGATTAATAGATCATCTACGACCAGATCGTAGATGGCAGCAGCCAATACTAGGTGGACGAGGATGAGAACGAGGACCCTAACCAATATTTGAACGAAGAGGGCAACGAGAAGGGTAGTGAGGAGGAAAACGAGGTGGGGCACGAGGAGAATAGTGACAGCCAACCGGCCATTGGAGAGAAGAGGGGACGTGGACAATGAGGTGCCGCGAGGAAGGTGGAGGGGAGGCACATTATTACTGAAGTGAATCCAGACGGCCAACCAGTTGCCCCTGCCGATGCAGCAACGAAGTTTGTGTCACACAGCGGTTGGGTCGTGAGGGATCACGTGCTCATCAGCATAGTAAACTGGCGCCAAACAAGGGCACATGGGGATGAAGAGAAACAACCTTATCTCCCTGATATAGAGAAAGAAATGTTGTGGACCGTGATGCTTGAGACATTCACGGTCCCTGAAGCAGAAAAGTAAAAAGTGAAGAATTGGTCTTTAAAGAAGATGGCTGAACAGTTCTGGCAGTTCAAGAAAGATTTCTACAAGAAATATATCGTGAAGGGTCTGACACTTGACTTTGACAAAATGACCAAGCTGAAGGATTATTGGGATGCATTTGTCGCATACAAGACAGGGGGTGTAAAATCAAGGTGTTTGATTCTTCTGTTGTGATGAACAATTGGCATCTGAGGTTATTCGTTTTGATATTTGGAGATTATTAGCGAAGTGACTTGTGAGATGATTGAATGTTCAAATGGTGAACAGGGACTGTTGTTTTGTTAGGTTTGGTCAGACCGGGCAGGTAAGGCCGATCAGACCGGCGGTATGTGTGCGGTCAGACCGGCCAGCCCGAGGTCTGTCCAGCTGACTCTGTGTCGATTTCGGTTTCGGGTTGTTTCATTGGATATCCGTGGTTAATTCATGTTTATGACTTCCAGATGGATACTATGCGTATGTAATACTGTTGTGTGCTAACAATGAGTCAAGTTGGTGATAGCTTGTGCTCGGATATGGTTTCTTTGTTTGATTCATGTGTAGGTAATCTTTACGTCTCAGGAGAGTATTGCCGGTGATGGATCGGGAGTCAACTTGAGATAAGGTGATGTCCGGACGATCAGATATCATGCGGGATACTTAGGCTAAATATCAATGCATGTGGTTGGTGAAAATTCCATATGGCATACGATGGAGATATTGTGTGCATATGGGATGTGGAGTCGAATTTGGAAGGAGTCCAAATTTGGTACAATTGGAATATGTAAAGTTGGTTTCTTGTACGGTAAGGTTTCCTATGTGGATTAGGACTTGTTGTATGAGTTTGGTTCATGGCTTTAGGTTGCCTACCTCATGTATAAATAGAGAAGGAGGGTGTGGCCTCTCGGTATCGCTTTTGAGAGCATTGAGTTGTGAGTTTAATTAGGGTTTCGAGTTTAGTCGAGTTGAGAGAAGTAATAAAGTTGTCATCTACTTTAAGAAATCTTAAATTTGTGTTTGCTCGGGTTGGGCGGTCTAACCGGTGGGGACACGGCGGTCAGACCAGTGACGGCAGCAGGAGGCAGAGACAACTTTGGAGCAGTCAGATCAAGAGATCAATACCGGTCAGACTAACGGCATAGGCATGGTCAGACCAGCCGATCTATTTCAATCAGACCGATCTACATCGATTTAAGGGTAAATTTTAATTTCGCTAAAAGTTTTGGTTTTTGGGTACTATAACCATTCACCCCCCCTCTGGTTGGCTTAGTTCTTGCTTTTCGATCCTACAAGTGGTATCAGAGCCTCGTTTTTCTTCTTTGGATTTTTACCGATTTAGAGTTTTAAGCCATGGCTAACAGGTTTTCAACTATGCCACATATTTTCGATGGTTCGGATTTTGCTTATTGGTGTGACAAGATGCAATCTTACATTATGGCTCCAAATTATGATGTTTGGCAAAAGTTTGCTCTTCCTTATGAGATTCCTAATCAAATTTCTACTGAAGCTTTGAAAACTGAGTTTAATAACAATTGCAAAGCTCGTAATATTTTGTTGAGTGGAATTTCTCGTTCGGATTTTGATCGTGTGTCACATCATAAAACCGCTCATGAGATTTGGAATGCCTTGAGAAACTTTCATCAAGGAACTACTAACATTAAAAACTTCGTCGAGATCTTTTCAAAAAGGAATACATAAAATTTAAGATGAAACTTGGAGAAGTTTTGGATGATTATCTTGGTAGATTTAATAAGATTTTGAGTGATCTTAGATCTGTTGATTCTGCTTATGACACAAATTACACAAAATCTGAGGTTTCTCGCCACTTTTTAAATAGTCTTGATATGTCTATTTGGGAGATGAAGGTTACATCTATTCAAGAGTCTGTTGATATGTCTACTTTGACATTGGATTCACTTTACACAAAAATCAAAACTCATGAGATGAATATTCTTTCTCGCAAGGTAGATTCTAAGTCTAGTGCTTTGGTTTCTTCCTCGACTTCTTTGGATGTTGGTGCTTCTTCGTCAAATTCTACCGCTCTTGCTTTGATTAATGCCATGTCCGATGAGCAACTCGAACAGTTCGAGGAGGACTTGGCTTTGGCCACTAACAAGATTTCTCGAGCTATGAACAATGTCAGGTACAGGAAAAGAGGAGGTCAAATTCGTTGCTTTGAATGTAGTGCACTTGGTCACATTCGTTCACATTGTCCTAGGCTTGGGAGAGGCAAGAAGGAAGACAACGATGGAGAGAAAACCAAGGACGACAAGCCCAAGTCGAATAGCACGTTCAAGGGTAAAAAATCCAATGAGGTGGTCAGGAAGGTGTTGAGTCAAGTCTATGCTGCTTTTGAGCCATTAAGCGACATAGATTTTGATAGTGATGAAGACAAGAAGAAGGAAAAGAACATCTCCGGTGTTTGCTTCATGGCTCGTGGTGAATCAGATTCAGAGTATGAGGACAATGAGGTGAGTTCTCTAGAGGAAGCTATTCTTGTTTTAAGTGCAAAAAATAAGAAGTGTTAGAAGGTGTATAAAAAACAAGAGTTCAAGATTGAATCTCTAAATGCTGAAATTGCTAGATTGAAATCTCTTATTCCTGATGATGATGATTGCAAAAGTTGTGAGATTTTAATGAATGAAATTTCAAAAATTAGAGAAATTAATGTTGCTCATGATTTTAAATTGAAATCTTCTTGTGCTCTTGGATTTGCTATGTACACACGCACTTTGGATGAATTGTTTTTAACTAAAAAATTGTTGAAAAAATATCAAGTTGCTTTCTATGCTAGTTTGATGTTTAACATGATTTGTGCTAAAAAGTTAAAACAACATAATATTTTGAATTGCTCAACATGTACACTAAACAAGATGAGATTGAAAGATGCTTTGCGTCGTGTTGAAGATATTGTAAAATCTGATGAAGTGCTTTCTTGTCCAAAATGTCGTAAAAACAAAGGTGTCATGGTAGATTGTGAAAATTGTGCAAATTTGGAAAAAGAGGTTTCTTATTTGAAAAGTTATTTGAAAAGATTTTCTGATGGTAAGAAACAACTTAACATGATTTTGGATCAATCTAAAGTGACTAGCTACAATAGGGGTGTAGGTTTTGATGTTCATGATTATTTCACCGAAAATCAACCCAATGTTTTGAAAGTGACTGAACATGGTGAAATTTTGACAAAACCTAATGTTGTGAAAACAGTTTTTAAATCTGCTAGAATTATGCTCTCTCTTTCTACTACACTAAAAGAAACTAAAACTAATATTTCAAAACCATTAACTGCTAGGAAAAAGTATACTTGTTCCTTTTGTGGTAAATATGGTCATCTTGTTGGTTTTTGTTTCAGATTAGCACGTAGACAGGAAAAAAGAAAGAGAGATTGCTTTTGCAAAATCTAAGAGGCAGAAATCTGGTTTTCCCTCGAGGAAACCGGATAGACTGCAGTGGGTTGCACGGTCAGACCGGCGACCGGTCCGACCGGCTACTGAGCGTCGGTCAGACCGGAGATACAGAAGCAGTCAGACCAGCTACTGTACTTCGGTCAGACGGGCCTCGTAGAAATTTTTCTGAAAATTTTCAAACTGATTTTGCTCGTGGATAAATGCCTATTGGATCTGCTGGTCGTGTGTCTCAGTACTGGATTCCTAAATTTCTTTTATCTAACCCCAGTACTGAGGCTTCGACATCTTCTTGTGTGCAGGCTTTGGTGGCGAGGAAGGAGAACGTGTGGAATGTGGATTCCGGTTGTTCGTGGCACATGACCGGTGAGAAAAATTGGTTCTCTTCCCTCAAGATGGCATGTAAGACGGAATCGATTATCTTTGGTGATGTTTCTACTAGTGCCGTTCTTGCTACAGGATCAGTCAAGGTAAATAATAAATTTGAATTGAAAGAAGTAGCTTTGGTTGAGGATTTAAAATACAATTTGCTTTTGGTTTCCCAAATTGTTGATGAGAATTTTGAGGTTCACTTTAAGAAAACTAGAAGTAAAGTATTTGATTCTTCTGGTGACTCTGTGTTGAATATTTCTCGCGTTGGAAGAGTGTTTAAAGCTGATTTTGAAAATCCTGTTTCACCTGTTGTAACATGTTTGGTTGCAAAATTCAACAAAGATTTGATGTTTTGGCATCGTACACTTGGACATGTTGGTTTTGATCATCTCACTAGATTAAGTGGTTTGGATCTTGTTCGTGGTTTGCCTAAACTTAAGAAATATCTTGATTTGGTTTGTACACCGTGTCGTCATGCTAAGATGGTTGCTTCTTCACATGCTCCTATTTTTTCTGTGATGACGGATGCACCGGGACAGCTCTTATACATGGACACTGTTGGTTCAGCTAGAGTGCAATCCGTTGGAGGAAGGTGGTATGTGTCGGTTGTTGTTGACGATTTTTCTCGATATTCTTGGGTTTTCTTCATGACAAGTAAGGATGAGGTTTTTGGACACTTTCGTAGTTTGTATCTTAGATTGAATTGTGAACTTCCCGATTCTTTGAAGCGAATCAGAAGTGATAATGGTGGTGAATTTAAGAATGCTTCTTTTGAACAATTTTGCAATGAAAAAGGTCTTGAACTTCAATTTTCTTCTCCTCTTGTTCCGTAACAAAATGGTGTTGTTGAAAAGAAAATTCATTCTTTGGTTGAGATGGCTAGAACCATGCTTGATGAGTATCATACTCCTAGAAAATTTTAGGCCGAAGCTATTAATACTGCATGTTATATTTCTAGTCCTGTTTTCTTGAGATCAAAACTTGGAAAAACTTCTTATGAGCTTCATTTTGGACATTAACCCAAAGTTTTACATTTGCGTGTTTTTGGTTGCAAGTGCTTTGTCTTGAAATCTAAAAATTTGGATAAATTTGAGGTACGTTCTACCATGGAATGTTTCTTGGTTACCCCGCTCATTCTCGTTGCTATCGTGTACTTGTTTTGGAGACTATCAAAATTGTTGAGACTTATGAAGTCACTTCTGATGAGGCTAGTCCAGGAACTAGACCAGATATTGCAGGTACATTGTCACAGGTTCAGGGGGAGAATGGATGTATTTTTGAAGAAGAGAACGACAACAACGATAATGAGGTTGGCACGGCCAGTCAGACCGGGCACCAGGCCGGTCAGACCGCCGGCACAACTCCGGTCTGTTGGCATAGAATTTCGACCCGCCAGATGTCAAAACGGATTCCACGTTTCCACGGCAGCCTGGGAGATCTGCTTAGCTCCAGTGCAGGTCCAATGGCTTGCCTAGGTGCGTTTAGGGCGTGCCAGTTGATTTGATCTGCCATCAACAATGATAAATAAGTAAACCATGTTAGTAAACGATGGCCGATCGGCCAATAGGCCGATGTCACATCGTGAGAGCCTAGCCGATAGGGCAAAGCTATATCGACTTACTTTAGATTATAATAAAGTAAGATTAACAAATTTAGTCCCATCGGCCTATATTGATGCCTTTATAGCAATTTTAACGGAATCGGCCGATGAAAGACGCATGAAGGTAAATACACTAGCTAATACTCTAGTGCAAACTTATATAAGCCAATCGACTGATATAAATATTACAGAAAAGTCTTGAGAACATCCCGCAATAAATATATTTATATCTATTGATCTACTTGTACAAGTGGCAAATACATGCAAAAACATCAGGTAATCACATGCATTAGATAAGACCAGTTGAAACCCCGGTGATATCCTTAATTACGACCGAAAACAGGCTTTGAATTAAATCTCGAAACATGACTAAGGTCGATAGCAACTCAGAGTGTTGATTGAGAGTTAACACAAAGAAAATTAAGCCGTCGATCGCTTTTGGGGATGGTAGATGCATTAGATAACCTAGACAAGCAAACTAATTCAACCATCGTCGGCAATAAACCCTAAAACAAGTTAATCGCTGGCGAGATGGAATTAGAAAGCCATATCGAGATTAGCCAAAACATGATAGACGACAATCACATCATCAGGGCTTAACGTGCCTAAAACGACACGCTAGCCCCGACAATGTAGATTGTCGGGTACGAGTTCTTACCTCTGCTCTGGGGAAGCAAGAACTCGCTGGAAGCTAACCTCTTGCGAGGGTTGGCGATGCGCCGGAGTAGATTGATTTGTTGTTTAATTGATTGAGATTGAGAGAGATTCTATGTACAAACTATCAGGATATTTATACCCGAGATTACAACATTGTCCATGTAGGACACGATCTTATCTCTAACTAATAAACAAGTCCTTGCGGCAGACTCTTGCCAAAGATTAGATCTAAACCTATTTAATTTACAAGATACAATTGCCTAAAACTGAGCCTTATCTCTATTTGGCAATCTCCTTGAAGCTTATCTCGAGCCCAAACCAAGCCCATGCTGACTCTATCAGCTTCCTGCCTTTATCGGCCGATGACCATGTTGAACTCGTATCGGCCAATACGGTCCCTCTGCTAGCGCTCCACCCGATCCGATGCGACACCGAGTCCGATACGGGATTGGGTCCGACTCTGGCTTGGTCCGATAAAGTAACCGATTCGATTAGCATCGCTCTTCCTTCTCTGCATCGGTTTTCTCTTTCCTCTCCGAGTAGATTACAAAAATCTGCTGTTAACACATGCCCCCCAATTCCGCTTCATTATATAATGTGGCGGAATTAGCTCCGAGGAACCCATCGACTTCTTCGCTAGGGTTTGTCTGAAAACCGTGCAGATCTAGATTCGCAGCCTCCCGCCGTCAATTTCCTCGCGCAACTCCTCATTAGCCGCTTGCGCTTCTCGATTCCGGCGACTCCCCGGCGTCCTTTCGGCATCGACCCCCTCATCAGTGACCTCTTCAACAATATCTGTGGCTTCCTTGCCGTTCTACCCTTCCGAGATCCCTGTGGTAAGTCAATCCTTCTCTGAGTTCACATTTTCATTTTCCCGCCGAGTCTTTTCAAACTAGGGTTTCTGCTCCTGCCCCCCAGGTCTTATTTGTCACCACTATTCATATGCCGTAGGTCTTCAAGAACCAGATTTTAATTCCTACCAATGACAAATCACATCGGTTCCTTCTGGGCCCCATGGGCAACTCTGACCCAACCTGGCTGATAAATGCAGAGACAGACATAATCCCCTTCAAACAAGTAAAACCCAATGTCTCTTCATGGAAACATACTTTCAGATCCTGGTCAACAAAGCTCAACGGCTACAGGACTTGGTACCAGAGAATTGCTGCGGCCAAGCAAGTTCATTGGGATGAAATAGGAATCGGCCAATGCATCACTCTATCTTTAGCCGATACCAAGAAGAACGAACCCCTTATGTCAGCAGCCACATATTTCTGGTCTAGCACCATGAATGCCTTCCTGTTCCGGCAAGGTCCGATGACCCCAACCTTAATAGATATCAAGATGCTAACAGGATTGGATAAACACTCTAAGATTAATCCCTTCAACCTCCTCATTAACAGTAGCCATAAGCTGAAGACCAAGAAGATTGGAGGCTGGTCTGGGTATATATCTGAACACATGGAGCAAGGATCTGTCTCAGAGAGAGAGCATGTGGCCTTTTTGACTCTGTGGTTAGAAAGATTCGTCTTCTATGGATCAACCTGTGGCCCCACTTCAAACTGCCAACATTTAGCTCAGGCCCTGGTTGAAAAGAAGCAATTTCCCCTTGGCCGATACCTCCTTGGAGCTGTCTACCGGCTGCTCTATTTTGCCACCCAGGATCTGATGCTAAAACGGACAGTGGCACATGGAGGTCCATGGTGGTTTATCCAGCTCTGGCTAACCATCCACACTAACACCATGGTCGATCGACCTCCGCCATCGGACTCTGCTTTCCCATCGGACTATAATGACAATGAAGATTCCTCAACAAGAAGATGTATGTCCTTTGGAGAAGCAGCCTCAGTCTATCCTGGAGAAGATCAATCGGCAGAAGAGATATCCACTTGGTTTGTCCGATTCTATACTGGCCCTCCATCAACCAAGATGGACATGTTTGTCTATCCTTCGGACTCTGAATTTGAGCTCTCTATCGATCTGACCCTGAGCCAACTGAATGATGACATAGTCTCAAGGGAGGTCTTCATGATCGGCGTCAGTCCTTGCCTGCTCCCAGTAGGCATATTTCAAGGCAGAAGCACCAGCTTGTCATACGAGTTTTACAACCCCATGCTGGCTGCCAGACAATGCGGGCTTGGACAACTTCCTATCAGCCTGCACTTCCATCGGCTCCTAGAGAGCAGGGGTACAGTCTCATCGGCCCTAATCATGAATAAAGCCTTGGAGATCAGAATACCAAACCTAGGTGATTGTGACCGATTGTGGTTGAGCGCTTCATCCATATTAGCTTCCAATCATGGTGGCAGGAGTGGACCACCCACATCTTTCATCAATCGGCCCGGTTCTATCTGACAGAGCTTGTTGACAACATCAGTCCTCAGGTCCCTAATGCCCCAATTCCATCTGTTAGCAACAGTGGGCAAAGGATAGCCTACGCCCCGGTCGTAGCTCCATCAGGAAGATCTGTTTTGGAGTCAATTATCGGCCTCACTGCTCCAAAGGTATCATCACTGCTCCAAGGGCCGATAATCAAAGAGACTACAAAAAGGAAGCTGCCAGCAAAAGAGAAAATTCAAAAACCCAGCAAGAAATCCAAGACTGACAACCAAGCCGATCTTGATGAACTAGACCTCTCCGTGGAAGAATTCCTAGACGATCAAGTTATGGAGGAGGTGGTCGATGCGGCAGCCGACGATCTGCCCGAAAAAGAAAACCCATCGGCCATCGCTACTGAAGAGCCATCGGCCAGGCCAACTAAAGATCCATCGGCCACGGCCACTGCGGATCCACCGGCCGATGACCAAGCCGATGCTGCTCAACCAAGGAGAACCAGACATGCAGTTCGCAAGGTTGATATAATTTCCTTCTTGTATTTATGCGATTTCCTTTTGATGGTTTATTATAGCTTGATTTTCCTTTCAGGTCATTGCAACGTCTTTGCTTAAGGAGAGAACTCGATCGGCCCCTTTACCAAGAACCAAGAAAGCAACTTTGCAAAAACGCGAACAAGTCAAGGCCCGATTGAGAACACCATCTCCTTCTCCACCACCCTCTCCGATTAATTCGATAAGTTGATTCAATTGAGGCCATATTCTTCTGATAATATGAATCTGATCACCGTTTCCTTGCCTTTCTTTAGCAACGAGCTCCATCACCTGCACCACATCGGCCAACCCCTTCGCCTGCTGTTTCAGAACAACAAAAGGAGGCCGATGCAGACACAGCCGATGTCCCATCACAGGTAGACCAGATTACTTCGAATCCCTTGCCGATTTTGCTTGACTAAGTCACCTATGCCCTATCTTGATGATTGCAGAACCTAGCCGATATGTTTACTTTTGATATCGGCCAATTTCTTGATGACGAGGACAAAGAGCCACCCAGCACAGCCAAGGCGTCGATCTCTGAAGAATTGAAGAGCCGGCTGTCTGATATTGCTAATCGGCTGGAGTCATCGTTAGAATCACTGGTGGAGAACTGTAATCCCATCAGGAGTAGGGTACAAGAAATTCAAGATCAACTGCCTGAAGACCTGATGGAGACCCTGACGCCAGCCATCTTCTTGGAACAATACCACTTCAAGCTTCACAAGGCCAAAGAGAGAATTGCGGAGAGGCGGGAGCGCGAAAGCTTGGAATCGGCCTTAACTGCCATCAAAGCCCAAGTTAACTCTGACAAGACCAAGTTGGACGAGCTGGTTGTTGAGCCGATCGCCTTAAGCAAAAGGCTTGAAGAACTCCGCCGCCTCGAAGCAGATCTCGTATCGAAGCTAGAGGCAACTCGCAAAGAAATCCAAGAAGTTGAAGCCAGGATAACTGCATCACCAAAGGCCATAGAAGATCAGACGGTGAAGCTGAAAGCATCGGCCAAATATCTTGCAACCCTGAGCCAATTCCAGGGTCAACGGCCGATGACGCTCAGACGATAGAAGACATCGATCAAATCCGTCGCAGGGCCATTGCAGCTATCCAAAGCTTCATAGGCTGATGTAATATACTTTTATCATCTTCTTGTAAAAAGATAACCTTATGTTTTGATTAATATATATCTCAACGGCCAATTAGCCGAATATGATCTTGAAGAAGTCCGATAAAGTCCATCGAAAAAAATTTTTGAAGTCCATAATTTTGAATCCATAATCCATCTGATAAACTTGAAGAATCGCTGAGTATATATATGCCCCCCAAATTTTAGAAGATGAGGGCTCATGTTAGAAAATTTGAAGTAAGGGCGATAGTGTATATCGGCCATCTAAAGGCAATGCAAAGCGCATCGGCTATTATCATAAATCGGCCGGCAAGCCGATCATGAGTCGATCCATACGCTTGGGTAATATTTCTTTAAGTATTTGCTGTTAAGAGCTCTATCATAAACTTCTCCATCTAACCCTTTTAGCAGATAAGCATTGCGAGGAACACATTGATGAATTTGAAAAGGACCTTCCCAATTAGGTGACCACTTGCCGAATTTGTTATCTCTAGAACCAATTGGCAATATTAATTTCCAAACAAGATCCCCTTCCTCAAATGACTTGGCGACAATCTTTTTGTTATAATGACGAGCAACTCGATCTTTATCTCGCTTTATTTTTTCCAAGGCCCACAATCGGACGTATGTCAAATCATCTAACTCATCAACCATAAGATTGTGGTACTCATCGGCTGTCAAGTCGTCTTGCAATGCAATCCTTCTTGAGCCGATGTTGGTCTCCCACGGCAGCACAGCTTCATGTCCATAAACCAACTGATAAGGCGGCACTTGAGTTGCACCATGACAAGCCATCCGATACGCCCAAAGGGAATCGGCCAGCGTGGTATGCCACCGTCTCGGCTGTTCATCTATTTTCCTCTTGATCAATTTGATTAAAGTCTTGTTAGAAGCTTCTGCCTGCCCATTAGCTTGCGCATAGTATGGAGAGGAATTCAACAGCTTGATGCCTATGCTTTCAGCAAACTCAACAAACCCATCGGACACAAAGATTGATCCCTAATCTATAATCAATGTCTGTGGAAGTCCAAATCTGTATATAATATGCTCCTTGACAAACTAGATAGCATCCTTGGAATCAACCTTCTTAAGAGGGATGGCCTCAACCCACTTAGTGAAGTAGTCTGTAGCCACTAAAATGTACTTGTGTCCTTTGCTTGATGGTGGGTTAATCTGTCCGATCATATCTATACCCCATTCACGAAACGGCCACGGCTTTATGATTGGATGCATAGCCGATGCCGACGCTCTTTGAATTGCTCCAAACTTTTGGCAATCTTGGCACCCCTTGTAGTACTTGAAACAATCCTCTAGCATTGTCGGCCAGAAATATCCAATGCGTTTCAAAAGCCATCTCATCTTATGGGCCGATTGATGTGTTCCACAAATCCCTTCATGGACCTCGCTCATAACAACTTTGGCTTCTTCGGAACTGAACCATCGTAGCAAGATACCATCAATCGTCCGATAGTATAGATCATCATCGAGCAAGACATAATGTAGGACTTTATATTTCATCTTTCGTGACGCCGATTGAGAAGGATTTCTCAAATACTCGATGATAGCAAACCTCCAGTCATCGGCATCCACGGTTGCAGTTTGAATCTGAACATCTTTCACCATCGGCCTGTATCCTGATGCCCCCTAAGCTAAGTTATTGGCCTCGAAGTTTTGCTTCTTGGCTATATGCCTCATTGTCACAATCTTGAAAGCTTGTAGCAACTCCTTGCACTCTTCATTGCAAACCCTGAGAATATCATTCCTGCACTCATACTCCCCAGAAAGCTGATTAATGACCAATTGTGAATCGCCAATGATTTCTACGGAATCGGCCTCGACTTCTTGTAATAGCTGCAAACCCTTGAGAACGGCTTCGTATTCTGCTTGATTGTTAGTATAATAGGGCTTGATAGTAAACACGAACTCAAAGCTTGCCCCCCAAGGGGATATGATGACTAGGCCGATACCGCATCCATGTCTGCAAACAGATCCATCAAAATACAATGTCCATGGCACAATATCTGCATATGCAATTGAATCATCTCTATGTTGAACAATGAAATCGGCCAGAGCTTGTCCTTTGATCGTTTTGGCCGATTCATATCTGAGGTCGAACTCTGTCAAGGCAAAAATCCACTTCCCAATTCTCCCTTTTAAAACAGGGGCCGATAGCATGTATTTCATCACATCGGCCTTACTTACCACAATGCACTCATTGGAAAGTAAATAATGCCTCAATTTAGTACATGAAAAATATAAGCATAGACATAACTTCTCCACTGGCGTGTACCTTGTTTTAGCATCCAACAATTTTCTGCTGAGATAGAAAATAGCTCTCTCTTTGCCATCAATGTCCTGAACCAAAACTGAGCCGATAGACTCTCATCGGCTGATAGGTACAGCCTGAATGGAACTCCCTTTTGTGGAGGAATTAGGACTGGTGGGGAACTCAAATATTCTTTGATGTTGTCCAATGCCTTTTGCTGCTTATCACCCCATATAAATTCTTGATCGTCCTTCGTCTTCAACAATGGAGTGAATGGCTTTATCCTGCCTGACAAGTTTGATATAAAACGCCGGACAAAGTTGATCTTGCCGAGCAGAGATTGTAACTTGGTCTTATTATCTGCAGGCTTGATCTTTTTTATAGCATCAATATTCTTCTGTGTAATCTCAATTCCTCTTTCGTGGACCAAGAAACCCAAGAACTGACCAGCCGATACGCCAAAGGCACATTTGTTAGGGTTCATCTTTAGACCATATTTCCTTGCTCTTTCTAGTACTTTGCGTAAATCGGCCAGGTGTACCTCGTACTCTTTTAACTTTACGACGACATCATCGATGTAAACCTCAATCAAAGAGCCAATAAGATCGTGAAAAATATAATTCATCGCCCTCTGATAGGTGGCCCCAGCGTTTTTCAGGCTGAATGTCATGACAACCCACTCATATAGGCCGATTGCCCCCGGACACCTGAAAGCTGTCTTGTGAATATCTTCCTCGGCCATGAAAATCTGATTATAGCCTGCGTTTCCATCCATAAAGCTGATGATCTTGTGTCCAGATGCAGCATCAACTAGCAAATCAGCCAACGGCATAGGGTACTCGTCTTTTGGCGTCGCTTTATTTAGGTCTCTGAAATCAATACACACCCTGAGCTTGCCGTTTTTCTTCAACACTGGAACTATGTTGGAAACCCACTCCGCATATCGGCAGGGTCTGATAAAGTTGGCGTCGTAAAGTCTTGTGATCTCTGCCTTGATAGCTTCATGCATATCGGCCTTAAATCTCCTAGGAGCTTGTTTAAACGGCCGATAGCCTGGTTTAATAGGTAACCGATGTTCTACAATCTATCAGCTTAATCCTGGCATCTCATGATATTCCCATGCAAAACAGTCCATGAATTCTTTCAAAAGATTTATCAAATCATTCTTATAATCCCTTGGCAGGTTCGCACTTACATACGTCGGCCTAGGCCTATCACCTATTCCTAAATTAACTTCTTCAAGTTCATCGGCCGACGTGAAACCCTGTCCTAATTTTCCGTCTAACTCATCCACCGCATCATCTGTGTAGGGACTATCTTGTTCATCTTGGCTGGTGGATGTTATACCTTTGCTAAAGTAACTGCTTGTCTTGGTCGTCGATCGTCTCGATGTCGCAGTCAGTTACCTTGAGGAAATCGGCCTCCCAAACTCGTCCGGATAGGCAATCGATCCCCTCCATTTCCCATACTACGAGATCGGCATTGGCTATGTGTACTGACCTATCGGCCTGCACGATCTCGACTTGGTCCCCTTGCCATTGAATGAGGCACTGATGCATCGTTTAAGGGACGCAACAATTTGCGTGGATCCAATCGCGTCCCAACAACAGGCTGTAGGAACCCTTTCCATCGAAGACAAAAAAGGTAGTAGGTATTGTTTTGTTGCCCACTGTGAGCTCCACATTCAACACCCCTTTTGCTTTAGATGCGTTGCCACCAAAAACCTTTAACACCATATTGGTCTTGATGAGGTCTTCAGTTACTTTTCCAAGCTTCCTGAAAGTTGTATATGACATCAAATTTACTGTCGCGCCGCCATCGACCAGCATCTTCGTCATCAGCCGTCCATTGACGAATCCCTTGATGTACAACGGCCGGAGGTGCCTATAGCTGGTGTTGGCCGGCTTGTCGAACACAGCTTGGTCTGGTGACAACTGTAGCCTAGCCGAAGATTGTTCTATCTCATCGTCGGCTACCGTCTCATCGGCCGCCTGTACGTTGTATTCTACTGGCAATACGAAAACCATGTGAACAGACGCCGATGCTATGCTTTTACCTTTTGCAGACGCAGGAGCATGTGTTGATTTTGTGGCACCCTCATCGGCCTTGACCACTGTAGATTTTATCCTCCACTCTTTTTTAGTCTTGGTGGGCCGATGGGCGATTGCTGTTTGCTGCTCCTGGATCTGCTCCTTCTGCCTCAGCCTCTATACCCGTCGTTTCTGAGTCTTGCTAAACACGTCGCTTGGGCACCACTGAGGGTTCTGGGCTTGCTCGTCGTCTTGAGTCCAACGATCGTGGTGCATCAGCCCTAGCCTCTCATGTACGGATTTCCTTTGCTTGATCGGCCGATGCGCTTGTCTACTTGAGCTGCCCTGGTGAGAATCTTCTATATCGTTGCATGCAGGACACTCTTGGATTGATGGCAACCTCATTCCTTCATTCCAGCAGAACCGGAAAAACTCGCACTCCCAATGGGGGTCATAGGATCTGTCTTGGTCAAAGTAATCTTGGGCTTGCTCCTCCCGTCTCCGCTGGTACTTCTTGATCAGGCCTTCTGAGGTCTGATAAGGTTGCTTGTTGGTCTGATAGGCATCGCTATCGGCCCTGTCTGCCTGCACCATGTTGACCGGGAACGGGTTTCCTTCTATTTTCATCGGCCGCTTGGCTTCATCAATCTTGATCCTGCCTTGTTCGATGGCCGATTGAATCTGCTGCCGGAAGATCCTGCATTCGTTGGTGTGATGCGAATATGTGTTGTGCCACTTGCAATATCTTCTCTTCTTGATTTCCTCGGCAGCACATGACCTACTGGCAGCTGTATCTGCTTTTCCTGCAATAGTAGATCAAATATTTTATCAGCCTTGTTGATGTCGAAGTCGAACTTGTCCTCTTTGTCGCCCTTCTTAGCCCATTGGCATGTTGTCGGCTTCTTCATCCAGGCCCACTCGGCCAGATCGACATCAACATCAACTTCATCGTCTTCGTCGAAGGCGTATTGATAGACACTGTTAATTTTCTTTGTGAATTTCTTTGCCTCCTGGAATCTTTGTTCATGGGCCGATACCCGTTGTGCTAGCTGAGCTAGGCTATCAAATTCTTGCGATGAAAACCTTTCTCGTATCGGCCCTAACAATCCTTGGAACGCCAAATCGGCCAGTTGAGAATCGGTCAAATTGAGGCTGTAACACCTATTCCTTATGTCCCTGAATCGTTGTATGTAGTCTAGGACCGATTCGTCAATCCTCTACCTGATGGCGGTGAGATCGGATAGCTTCATCTCTTGTACGCCGTTCAAGAAATAACGATGAAACTGTTTCTCCAGGTCGACCCATCCTCTGATGGAATTGCAGGGTAAAGAGGAAAACCATGTGAACGCTGACCCTGACAAGGACAGAGGGAAAAATCTCACCCTCAACGCCTCCACAGCATATGCCTCACCACATTGAGCTAAGAATCGGCTAATGTGCTCATACGTAGAGACATTGTCTTGCCCTGAAAACTTGGAGAAGTCAGGGATCTTGTATCGGCTCGGCAGTGGCACTCTGTCGAACTCCTCGGGGTAAGGGTGCTGATACACTGTTGAACTCTCCTTGGGCTTTAAGCCGAATTGATCTCGCATCACTTCGGCTATCATATCGGCCCAGTACCCTACGGGCTGGTGCGGAAGCTCTTGTTGATGATGTTGTTGGAAACCTTCTGGCCGATATTGCCTTGGGGAGTACGGCTGGAAGTGGTGATTCAAGTTTTGTGCATCGTACTGCCTCGCAGCGTACTGCTGGTAGCCTTGCGGCGCATTGTAGGCAGCTGCTTGTGGAGGGTTGCTTGGCTGAGCGAACCGAGGTTGTCCAGCCGATGGTTGGTTGACTGGGACTTGTTGTATCGGCTCACCCATCAGCTGTTTCCCCCTCGTCCATTGTGCGAATTGTTCCTCCGTGATGTGCTGGGGGCTTCCTCCTGCTTGCCTGGTTAGGACCAACAGCATGGTTGACGCTGGCTGGGCCGATGGAGGTGGAATCGGCACGGTTTGCTGCGGAGCCGTGCCCAGATCGGTTCTCAAGGTCCGATAAGCAGGGAATTTGTTGTCCGGTAAGAAAATCGGTCCTTGAGGCTTGTACTGGTGAATGGAACCGTCTAGGATTGATTTCACCGTATTGGTCAATGTGTTCACCAGGATCCCCGATTGATTGACCAACGCAGAGTGAACCGCGGAGTCGATGCGGTCCTGTAGCGTCGGCGCAGCACTGTCTTTAGTCTTGACAGCTTGGTCGTGTGCTGCCGCCGACGTGCTATCTCTGTCCCCAGGGCTCGGCATGATCACCTTGGATTTCTGGATAAGGGTGCCTTGCCGAGTTCTAGAGTAGGTTTGCAGATACATATTCTGGAATTGCTCGACCAGCTTGTTCATCTCAGCTTTTTGCTCCTCATTGAGCTGATCTGCAGTCACAGAGAGAATGTTTTCCTCTGACACGTCAGTCTGCTTCAACATCTTGAAACGAGCTTATTGCTGGTGCGAGGCCTGTTGTTCTTGTTGAGTCCCACCAGGCGTGCCAAAAGCGTGTTGGCGTAGAATTTCGACCCGCCAGATGTCAAAACGGGTTCCACGTTTCCACGGCGGCCTGGGAGATCTGCTTAGCTCCAGTGCAGGTCCAATGACTTGCCTAGGTGCGTTTAGGGCGTGCCAGTTGATTTGATCTGCAATCAACAAGGATAAACAAGTAAACCATGTTAGTAAACGATGGTAATACTCTAGTGCAAACTTATATAAGCCAATCGACCGATATAAATATATTGATTACAGAAAAGTCTTGAGAACATCCCGCAATGAATATATTTATATCTATTGATCTACTTGTACAAATGGCAAATACATGCAAAAACATCAGGTAATCATATGCATTTGATAAGACCGGCTGAAACCCCGGTGATATCCTTAATTACGACCGAAAATAGCCTTTGATTTAAATCTCGAAACACGACTAAGGTCGATAGCAACTCAGAGTGTTGATCAAGAGTTAACACAAAGAAAATCAAGCCGTTGATCGCTTTTGGGAATGGTAGATGCATTAGATAATCTAGACAAGCAAACTAATTCAACCATCGTCGGCAATAAACCCTAAAACGAGTTAATCGCTAGCAAGATGGAATTAGAAAGCCATATCGAGATTAGCCAAAACATGATAGACGACGATCACATCATCAGGGCTTAACGTGCCTAAAACAACACGCTAGCCCCGACAATGTAGATCGCCGGGTACGAGTTCTTACCTCTGCTCTGGGGAAGCAAGAACTCGCTGGAAGCTAACCTCTTGCGAGGGTTGGCAATGCACCGGAGTAGATTGATTTGTTGTTTAATTGATTGAGATTGAGAGAGATTCTATGTACAAACTACCGGGATATTTATACCCGAGATTACAACATTGTCCATGTAGGACACGATCATATCTCTAACTAACAAACAAGTCCTTGCGGCGGACTCTTGCCACAGATTAGATCTAAACCTATTTAATTTACAAGATACAATTGCCTAAAACCGAGCCTTATCTCTATTTGGCAATCTCCTTGAAGCTTATCTCGAGCCCAAACCAAGCCCATGCTGACTCTATCAGCTTCCTGCCTTTATCGGCCGATGACCATGTTGAACTCGTATCGGCCGATACGGTCCCTCTGCTAGCGCTCCACCCGATCCGATGTGACACCGAGTCCGATATGGGATTGGGTCCGACTCTGGCTTGGTCCAATAAAGTAACCGATTCAATTAGCATCGCTCTTCCTTCTCTGCATCGGTTTTCTCTTTCCTCTTCGAGTAGATTACGAAAATCTGCTATTAACACGGTCAGACCAACGCAGGAGACGCGGTCAGACCGGCCAGGGTCATCGGCTTCCGGTTCTGTTGATGCTGATCGAGATGGTCCTCCAGAGGCTACAACTTCGACCAATGAGGGTACAGAACGTGAAACAACTTCAGAAGTTGCTGCTCCTTTGCACATTCAACGACATCATCCGCCGGAACAAATTATTAGTAAAATAAGTGAGCGGACTACAAAGTCTAAGGTAACGACTCATGATGTTTGTGCAAATTCTGCATTTGTTGCTTTTTTTGAGCCCAAAGATGTTACGCATGCACTAACTGATGAATCGTGGATTAACGCTATGCATGAAGAACTTGAAAATTTTGAGAGAAACAAAGTTTGGACTTTAGTTGAACCACCTTCTGGACATAATATTATTGGAACCAAGTGGGTTTTCAAAAATAAACAAAATGAGGATGGTTTAATTGTGTGAAATAAAGCTAGATTTGTTGCTCAAGGTTTTACTCAGATGGAGGGTTTGGATTTTGATGAAACTTTTGCTCCTGTTGCTAGGTTTGAGGCAATTAGATTTTTGTTAGCTTTTGCTGCTTCAGAAGTTTTTAAATTGTATCAAATAGATGTTAAAAGTGTTTTTCTAAATGGCTATATACAGGAGAAAGTTTATGTTAAACAACCACCGGGTTTTGAAAATCCTGATTTTTCCAACCATGTTTTTAAATTGTCAAAAGCTTTGTATGGTTTGAAACAAGCACCTAGGGCATGATATGATAGACTTAAAAACTTTTTGCTTGCGAAAGGTTTTCAAATGAAAAAGATTGGCAAAACGCTTTTTGTTCTTAAGCATGGTGATAATCAACTTTTTGTTCAGATTTATGTGGATGATATCATCTTTGGTTGTTCTACTCACGCTTTGGTTGTGGAGTTTGCTGAAACTATACGTAGGAAATTTGAGATGAGCATGAGGGGTGAGTTATCGTACTTTTTGGGATTGCAAATTAAGCAAACACCTCAAGATACGTTTGTGCATCAAACGAAGTATACCAAGGATCTTTTTAAGACATTTTAAGATGGAGAATAGCAAGCCAATCTGTACAACAATTGGTTCTACTGCTGTGTTGGATCCTGATAAAGATGGTGAAGCTGTGGATTAAAAGGAGTATAGAAGTATGATTGGATCATTGTTGTATTTAACTACTTTTAGACCAGACATACAATTTGCTGTGTGTTTGTGTGCTATTTGCTCTTCATTTTTCATGCTAAGAACCTTTTTATATTTATTATTTATCGACGGAGGTAATCTGTTAGCTTATATTATGGACGGAGTTAGTATATTAAAAAAAGAAAAGAAAAGAGAAGAGAAGGAAAAATGACTCCACTACCGGCTAGCTAGTTGGGATCTGCCTGCCACGTGTGCCCACACATCCACTTAGTAATACTAATACTAGAGTAATAATTAAGAACATCATTGGTGGTCGTACCGACCCTCTTAATGACTCCTACGTGGCGGCACCACAGCAGAAGCTATAGCGCGCGTGCGTCGTGCCTCAAGCCGCGCAAACTCGCTGCGTTCGTTCCGTTCTCCGGCCCCGCGTTGAATTGCCCCAACAGAGCAAGAAGAAGCCAATCTAATTAAATTAAATTAATTTACCCCTACATAAAATCAAACCAATAAATTAGTCCAACAAAATCTATATAGTCAATATATCCTCGCAGTTGCGGCTACCTGCACAGGTACGTTCATCAATAACCGATTAAATTAATTGGGGCTATTAATAATTAATTGGAAGAAGGTCAACGTACATGTATGTATAGGAGAGTTTGTGTGCGCTAGATGGCGTAAGGTCCTAGTTTATCTAATTGTATATACGATGTAAGCTTGGACCACATTTTTCATCCAAAATATTTTCTTACTTGATCTCTTTTGGTCAAAGCAATAGTGCGATCGACGTAGATGGCGCGTACGTTTGTGGCGTCATGCGTGCTGTAGTGCCTAATCAGGGGCGATACGTCAGCTGAGTTAAGAGCTAGTCAAGCTGCATGGAGAGCTGAAGAAGGAATTAATTGGTATATGTGGATGTTTTTCATGTGTTTGATCCATAATTTCTAGCTTTCAGATTTATGTTTGGAATTTGAATTGCTGTTCCGAACTTTTTCCCTTGAACATGAATTGACCGTGATGTTTTCGAGGACCAAATGGAAGGTAGGTTGAAACTGGTGGTCGGTTCGTTGGGTTTATATATAGTGGACTATGTATTTCTCTTCCCTAGCTTCTTCCATATGCTTTGGTGGACTATAGCGGTCCTTTTCCATATTACCGTATCTTCCACGCATACATATGCGTATAATTAATCTGCAGTATACCGATTTGTATTACCACTGGAAACGAGTAGAATCAATGGTGACTAAAATAACGAGGGTTCTCGATATACTTATAGCTTAATAACTATAATATAATGATTAATATGACTAAAATAGTTAAAAATAGACAAGCTACCCGTTATTGAACACCGGATTGCTACAATACATAGAATGTCGTTCAGTAGAATACATATATTGAACACGAGAGATGTGTACACGCACATACTAATTAATGCACATGGTAAGTAAACAAAGACCAGCTATAAACTGGTGATATTATATGTATATCAAAACATGGTTAAAGTTATATACAAATATTTTTCGAGACAACTAAGATTTCGAACAATAGAGAACTATCTTTTGAACTAACTATAAAAGAAATGCAACCATAAAATTAACTGACTAACCATATTAACTGATTAACCGGTCAAAACTAATTCTTTTAATGATTCTGCTCAATTCAAAGCATTATTAACTGACTAACCAGTCAAAACTAATACAGGACCAAATTAAAGTTGTCCATAAACACAAAGACAAAACGAGGAAAATTATGACACATGCGGTAGCCACGACTTTGGACCGAAGTTCCGGCGGTATATGTACGGAATGCCGTGTCGCTGAACAAGCAGCAGCAGCAGCTAGCGGATCTGATCAGCGGCCGGCCGGCATGCAGGAGGAGAGAGAGAGGGGGAGATCCCAGCAGGTAGCAAAGTGACAATTGAACTGACAATCTCGCTACTCCCTCCGTCCAGAAATCTTAATAAAATTAAACTTTCATATGTACGGTCTTTTATTTGCTATACTTTATCGAATATTCCTTTTGTCCTGTAATAAGTTTATATTTTTATTCCTTTTATTTATTCTGAAATAAATTTATTTTTAAGTAATCATTACATCGGAGTTTGTAAAAGTAAAAAAAAATAAATGGATTGAAAGTATATAAAATGAGAAAAAGTTACATTTGAATTTAATAAAATAGAAATATTTTAGTATTTTCTTGTTTTGTATTGGTATACGCAGGATGAGCGAAAAATAAACTTATTTTAGGACGAAGGAAGGAATATCTATAAAAATAAATTATTTTAAAATAAAAGAGAGGTATATTATGGTAGTTTGTTTAAAGATAAATCTAATAATATTATTTTACATCAGACTTTTTCATTAATAATTAAAGTTTAATAGGTTCAATGTAGGCTTAATTCGTATCTACGTTGGCTTAATTATGATTTTTCGTACCATACATAACGAGAAAATCTATTAGCGCATAATGAATTAAGTGCTAACTATAATAAATAAAAAAATGGATTCAATTGATATGTTAAGAAATATTATATATAAAGAGATTTGTTTAGAAGAACACTAGTTTGGAAAACATATTCACGTTAAGGACGCAGCCTTCGCACTTTTCGAGAGGGCATGTATTTGCTGACAGAACAAGTACACTAGCAGCTGCCCCTGGTAGTGGGCGCCACCGGAAGCAAAGAAAAACGGCCACAGAATCACACACGTACATACACATATGAGCCACATGGAGACATGGGAAGCTGACCCCGCAACCGACCATGCCCATTTAGCACATGACCACCTGACGTTTCCTGATATTATTATACCACCTATCTTGCACACGCTGGCGCGTGCTGATGGGTGTAAGTGGAGAAGAACCTAGCTAGCTTTTCAGTTTAATTCCTCCCTTTTCTATCCCATTTTTTCCAAAACTTTTAGGGAATGTGCGTATCTGCGTATATTATTTAAAAAGTTTGGATAATGTGTATACTTTTATTATGCGTCGAAATTCTATATTCTATTATGCGGTACTCGATTCTCTTTTGATATATATAGATATGCGTGCTACCGAAAGGAATATATGATTAAGGAATATATGATTAATTGAAAGTGAATACTCAATGTTCTTAATTATCTGGTCACTGTGAGAAATGGAACGTGTTCACATTTAAGGACATTTCTATTGTGATGTAATAGAACATCTGTTATTACATTAATTATACTCAAAGCATGTGGCTTTGAAGGAAACCATCAGGTAGCCCCTCTCTTGTACATATTCCTCTGTACCACTTGCTGACTATGATAAGGTGAAGGCCATTTCAATCTATACCTTACCCTCCAATAGATTGTGCCCACAAGGGTACACATTGTATACCTTATTGCCTTGATAATAATTGTCACATGCATGTACTTAAGACTAACGCGGCTCAACCATGAACTCACTTATAAACAATTTTGAAATGAGCCTCAAATTACCTAGTTAAATGATCTACATAATTGGGTTCGTTGGACAATACAATTGCAAATTGATGAAATTCAAATGTTTGCGACACATTGATCGACCGTGCTCAACGTTCAAGTCTTACGAATTATTCACTACTACAAAAATGCTTATTGGTGCCGGTTCCAAAGACCCTATAGGTGCCGGTTTTGGTCCCGGCACCAATTGGTCGGCACCTATGCCTCCCGGGCATAGGTGCCGGATCTAGAACCGGCACCTTTTTGAACAAATCAAAAAAAAAGAAAAAAAATCCCGAATTCTCACCGTTGGCCGGCCGGAACCTCGCCCGGTTCGTCGCCACCAGGTCCACCGCCTCCACCGCCGGCCATCTCCACCGCCTCCTCCGGCGCCTCCTCTGCCGCTGGACTCTCCAGATCTGGAGAGAGACGGCCGAGAGAGAGAGGGGGCTGGCCGGCGAGCCTCCTCCTCCGCCTCCGCCGCCGCCGCCTCCTCCTCTGCCTCCGTGCGCCGCCGCCTCCTCCTCCGCCGCCTCCTCCTCCGCCACGCCGCGCTGTGCTCCTCCTCACCGTCCAGGGCTGCCGGGAGAGAGAGGGGGCTGGCTCCGCCGCCTCCACGCCACCATCGTTGCCGCCGCTACCTCGCCCGGCTCCACGCCCAGACGGGCCGGCCGCCGCGTCCTCCGTCGGCCGCCGCCACTCCTCCGTCATCCGCCGGCCATCTCCACCAGATCTGGGGCGAGAGAGGCAAAGGGAGAGGACGGAGGGGCGAGAGAGAGAGTGTGTGTGTGTGGTGAGAGCGATGCGGCGTCGTGTGGATCGGTCCGATCGAATAAGGATCGGCGTGTGGATGCGGTTGCGCGCGCCTCTCTGTGCGACCGGCCGGTTTTTTTTAATAGGTGTCGGTTTTTTAATAGAACCGGCACCTATATTTATATTATAGGTGTCGGTTCTAAAGAAAAACCGGCACCTATACTATATGTGCCGGTTTTTTAATAGAACCGACACCTATAATATAAATATAGGTGCCGGTTCTATTAAAAAAACCGGCACCTATAGTATTGATACCGGTTTTTCCTTAGAACCGATACCTATATTGCTTAAAGGTACCGGTTTTAAATGAACCGGCACCTATAAGGTCGATACCTATGAGGGTTTTTGTAGTAGTGATTGATGCTCTGTACGTTCCAAAAATATAAATACTCCCATCATCCCATAAGATTTAACTCTTAAAATATTTGACCAACAATTAATCTAATATAAATTAAATTTCATTTGATGAAAAATATTACTTCCTCTGTTTCGTTTCATATTATAAGTCATTTGACTTTTTTCTTAGTCAAAGTTATTAAGACTTGACCAAATTTATAGAGAAAATTAGCAACTCTATGATACCAAATTAGTTTCATTAAATCTAACATTGTACATATTTTTGTCTTAAAATGACACAAGGTACTAAGTTAAAAATAATAGTATTTTTTTGTCTTAAAATATAGAAACTTAAAATTAAATTAAACACATCTTAATAATATAAATGGTCTGTAAATGTAAATTTATAGTACTATATATGAAATGTCTAATCCGGATAAAGCGAGTAGTGCACTAACACAAGACGATGCGAGATCACTCAGACAGTGTATGCAAATACCTGAGGACCCAAGGGCCAAACCGGAAAAAGAAATACTTAGAGTGAAGAGGACATAATAGGCCATCTCTCTCTCCCTTCTTCAACGCTGCTCGGGAAGCCAGTCAAAATCCCCGCGGCCAACGTGCAAGATGTGCGCCTTAATCAGCAGCTGTTGCTTTCCTTTTCTCTTTCCAAACCTTGCCACCCAACACGTCTCCTTCCCTCCCTCCCGCCACAAAATATGCACCACGCGCGCGCCGCGTCCTCCTTCTTCTTCTTCCCTCCCCCCGCCTCCTATAAATAAGCTCGCCCCTCCCATCCCCTCTTCCCTAACCCCAACCTCCGCAGCAAGCTCCACCAAATTGCTTGCTGCTCGAGTGCTCGCTCTCCACTCCAATGGCGATACACCTGACCAACCCACCTCCGGGCCTCTATGCCGCCAAGACACCGTCGCAGCAGCAGCAGCACAGGCCCGCCGGTAGCCATGCCGCTGCGGCGGCAGCGGCGACGGTGGCGGTGGCCATGCCGCAGACGACGTCGGCAGCGTCGTCGAGCGTGGCGGTGAAGAACTGGCAGGCTGCGCCGGTGACGGTGGCGGGTCCGGCGAGGAGGAGGACGGTGGAGGGTGGCGGAGTGGCGGCGTTGGCGAGCGTGTGGAGGGAGGTGCAGGGGGAGAGGGACTGGGAGGGGATGGTGGGGACGGCGGGGGCGCTGCACCCGCTCCTCCGCGGCGAGATCGTCCGGTACGGCGAGCTGGTGGCGGCGACGTACAAGGCGTTCGACCTCGATGCCGCATCCAAGCGCTACCTCAACTGCAAGTACGGCAAGGCCCGGATGCTCGAGGAGGTCGGCATGGCCGGCGCCGGGTACGAGGTCACGAGGTACATCTACGCTGCGCCAGACCTCGCCGCCGGCCCGCCGTGCCCGAGCCGGTGGATCGGGTACGTCGCCGTCGCCACGGACGAGGCGGTGCGCCGCCTCGGCCGCCGCGACATCGTCGTATCGTTCCGCGGCACGGTGACCGGTTCCGAGTGGGCGGCCAACATGATGAGCTCCCTCGCGCCGGCGAGGTTCGACCCGGCCGACCCGCGCCCCGACGTGAAGGTCGAGTCGGGCTTCCTCTCGGTCTACACCTCCGACGACGCCACCTGCCGCTTCACCTGCGGCAGCTGCCGGAACCAGCTCCTCTCCGAGGTGACCCGCCTCGTCGCCAAGCACAAGCACGAGGACGTCAGCGTCACCCTCGCCGGCCACAGCATGGGCAGCTCGTTGGCGCTCCTACTGGGCTATGACCTCGCGGAGCTGGGCCTCAACCGCGACGCCCGTGGCCGCGCCGTGCCCATCACCGTCTTCTCCTTCGCCGGCCCTCGCGTCGGGAACACGGCGTTCAAGGACCGGTGCGACGAGCTCGGCGTCAAGGTGCTCAGGGTGGTGAACGTGAACGACCCCATCACCAAGCTCCCCGGCATCTTCTTGAACGAGAATTCTAGGGTTTTGGGAGGCAAGCTCGAGCTGCCATGGAGCAGCTCATGCTACACACATGTAGGAGTGGAGCTTGCCCTAGACTTCTTCAAGGCAAGAGACCCAGCTTGTGTGCATGACTTGGAAGCATACTTAGGGTTGCTTAAGTGCCCTAAGTTGATGAAAAAGGTAATGAGATCAGAAGGGGAGGATCTCATTAGCAAGGCCAAGAAAATTGTTCTTGAGCAAAGTTTTGACACTTGGAGGTGGCAAATGGCTGCAATTCAAGTTGGTGGCTTGGTACAAGCTCTAGGAATGTAGACCTTATACTGGGTTTTGTATTTCTTTCCCACGATTTTTGAGGGAAAGGAAGGCTGACATACCCTTGTAAATTCAAAACTTTTTTTTTGGGGTAAATCAGATAGATCGAAGAAATAGTGGAAAACGTACAAAATATATAGGACATTGTTCGTGCATGCAAGTTAACCAATTATACAAAACAAAGTATACTGATTATACTGAATATATATTACTCCTTGGCGTCTATATATTCAAGTGTTCTTCGATTTTTAGTTCTTGTAACAAATCTAGCAGTTTTTACTATTAAATCATAACATAACATAACAACAACAACAACAACAACAACAACAACAATAATAATAATAATAATAATAATAATAATAATAATAATAATAATAATAATGTTTATTAAAAACTAAATATGAATATTTATAATTAACATACAATTAATCTTGATATGAGATAGCCTCAAAAACACTATAGTTTTGACTACTAATTTTTAATTTCAAAATTATGTTGATCTGAATCTAATTTGTTTTTGTGGGTAATAAGAACCTTAAAAAATGTGTCACATGATACAAAAATTATGTGGATCTGAACCTTAAAAACTTGGGAAGGAAAAAAATGATTCTCTGTGTTTTCTTTAGTTCCGATTTTCGCATACAGATTGTTGGGTGCAAAAAATGCAACATTTGTCCAAAAAAAATTCTGATTGAATACTTTGAACATTACTAGACAAGTTTTTTATCCTTATTAAATTCAGACAGTACTATCTTTCCTTGCAAGGTACTTTTTCTAAAAAAAAAAGTAACGCCATGGTATTTTGTGTATAAACTATATATTTGCACTAGCTGGCCTTGATTCAGAAAATAGAATTGAACCGATGTTTTGTTGATTTGATTCAAAAATATATTATCTGAAACTTTCCTATCATTTAAAGTCTGAGCTAAAATACTGGCAAAAAAGTAAAAAAAAAATCCTAACACCGCACATTGCTCAAATCAATTATTCCCTCCGTGCCAAAATAAGATTATTTTTCATCCATCCTATACATGACACATATCAATTAGAACGGTACTTCTCGTTATCAAATCCCAATGCAATCATTTCTTATTTTATCTACTCCTATATCCAAAATATTTATCCCATACTTTCACAAACTATGATACAATAATTACTAAAAAGTAATTTATTTTGGTACAAACAAGAGGGACGAAAAATATACCGGACAGAAGGAGTAGACCACACAAACTTGCAATAATTGTCAAAGATACAAACGAACGTACCATAACTAGCTGTTACCGGCTTGACACATGCTGATGACGAAATGCATGAGAGTTTCAAATGTTCTACAGTATGTGATGTACGCAATCGTCAATTGTATAAATTTCTCCCATTTATCATTTTCTAAAAGCCTGTTTTAACTAGGCATTGTGTGGTTAATTAAGGCGGTTACTATGAGATAAAAAGAATTATGTGGAAAACTGCCATCTCTATATGAAATACCTAACTAAGAGAGGAAAATTACAAAACTAGCATTTCTGATAATTTATACACATCTTAACTACTTCAAATTAAAAGTACAGTCATCTTCTTTTTCTCTCTTAAATAAACCTTTCTCCCAAAAAAAACCACTCCCCCCGCTTTCCAATTAAACCGCTCCCAAAAAACCAAAAAACTCAACTTATTGTGAAAAACCACTATAGAAAGAAATTTAATGTTATTCCGATCTGTTGCAACGCATGGACATGTACATAGTCTTGAAAATAAAAAGAAGTCTTTTTAGAACATGGCTTACAAGTACAAGTTAAAAAATTTGCAATAGGACAAAACAAAATAATGTGGTAAATTTGTATTGCGAAACCTAGATTATGCACCATATTGGTCATAAATTATTTCTTACAACAAAAAACGTCATGCTTTTTAAATAAAAATCACTATTTTCTTCTTGTAATTAAATATTATTCTAGCGCCTCATCATAGTTCCAGCTGCGTGCTCATTTCCACCTGATTTAAGCACCACTGTCTATGAACCATGGAAACAACACAATTACTATATCCATCCCATAATAAGTGTTATTCTAGGATTTAAATTTTGTCCCATAATAAATAACATCCTAGGTACTCACAACTTTTAATATATCCCTCCAACCACCCCTCACTCGAATTTCTACCCATCTACCCACTAACTACCTTCCCATTCTCAATCCCCTAGATAGCCCACTTGATTGCAGGCTTTGTTTGACATAATCATGCATGTTGCCAACAAATTGTTGGCCTTAACATGCATAGAAATGATAATAAGTTGCCAGAAATTATCTCCACCATACAGGCAGGTAATTATGTGTGGCAAGAGCTAGCTAACAGTGCAGTTAGGCAAAGACCAAGATGTCGGTCTAACCAGTTGTCAAACTCGGTGAGAATTAATCAAACAAGCCCTTCGGCTGCACTGCGCAAAGCAATCACTTTTGAGCGAGTTGTACATGCACAGCTTACATCATCTCATAATAAAAATCCTTGAGATCAATAGAGTTAAATTAGATCCGATCCTTGGATGTAGCAGTGAAAGAAAATAAAAGCTCGAAAGTCGTGGTGCTGCTTGACTCGTATTAAGAGCTCGTTTGAACTCATAGCCATAATAAGTCGAGCCAAGTTGAACTTTTCGCTCGTTATCTTAACAAAGCATCCACGAGCTACTCATTAAGCTTGTTATTAGCATATACAAGGTCATCCTATTTTTTAACTAGTGCTAATTAGTTCTTAGTTTTTTAAATTACTTCCCTATCCTATTTAAATAGTTAATGTCTGGTATTGTATGAACATATTTAAATATATAGATATCATAAATTGGTAAAATTTAAAATTATAGGGCTGTTATAACTGGTATATAAAACTCGTTAATGAGTCTAACAAGCTTAATGAGCTAGCCTCACAAACCAACCTTTTGGCTCCTCAAGATTAATGACCTAAGTGGAAACTGTACGTCTCTCTCGTTATATTGCAGGACATTATATTGATTAGTGTGTAATATCTAGGTACAGGCGAACTCGCAATCGATCAATCTAGTCAACTACTCTATAAAAAAATTCTCTAAAAAGATCTACTCTATCAAAAAATAATAGTAAAACCTTATATAATCAAATTTTTGTCACTAAACCTATTCTCAAACATCGTGCAACTGATCCTACCTCTTCTCTTTGTGCAACCTCTTTTTTATAAAAGAAATACTGCCCGTTCTATCCAAAAATCTAGACAACGTCCTGCCCAAAATTACATCTAAAGGTAAGTATCACTACTACAAAAACCCTCATAGGGACTGGTCCATAGGTGCCGGTTTTTATAAAACCGACACCTTTAAATACTATAGGTGTCGGTTCTAGAAAAAAAACCGGTACCAATACTATAGGTGCCGGTTTTTTAAAAGAACCGGCACCTATACTTATATTATAAGTGTCGGTACTAAAGAAAAAACCGATACCAATATTATAGGTACCGGTTTTTTATAAGAACCGACACCTATAAAATAAGTATAGGTGCCGGTTCTTTTAAAAAACCGGCACCTATTAAAATAACCGGGCCGGTCCTCTTTTTATCTCTTCCCAGTCGCCGTTTCTTATCCGCACATCGAGCAGGCGCACCCACCCACAGGCGCGCGAGTCCTCTTCCTCCTCTCCTCCGCTCGCCCACCCACAGGCGCGCCGCCCCTCCTCCTCTCCCCGGCAGAGCCCCTTCGAGCCATGACACCCCTCCTCCTCCCTCTCCGTCTGCTGCCCCTACCCCTCCTCCCTCTTTATCCGCCGCTCCTTCTTCTCCTCCTCCTCCTCCTTTCCTCGGCGGCCCAGAGGACTCGACACCGGGAGAGGCATGGGTAGAGGCCGCCGGCGAAGCAGGCGAGTGGCGGCGGTCGCCTAGATCCGGCGGTGACGACGGGGAAGACCGGCGCGGCGCGGAGGGTGAGGTGGCGGCGGACGGAAGCACCGCAGCGGCGGGGGAGCAGCCAGCGGAGACGGATTTCCCGGCCACGCCCGCAGCCGTGCACCTCGTCGACATGGAGAAGGAGGTATGGGCCGCCGCCCTCTTCTTCTTGTCCTTTCCCATGGTTGTTACTTTTTTGGCTTTCTCCTCCCTTTTCTTCGGAAAAGAGAAGACAACTAACTCGATCTTGTGAATAATTTAACTGCAATTGACTTCTTTTTTGCAATTGGTTGTGTTCATCTCTTTTCCAAAAATTTTGTCGATTGGGAGGAAAGGAAAATTAGCGGCGGTGGCTATGGTGGTGGCAAACTGGCGGTGAAGGTGGCGAGGTGGGGATGTGGGGGCGATTTTTTTTGATTTGGTGAAAACTATAGGTGCCGGTTCCGGACCCGGCACCTATGCACCCCTAGCATAGGTGCCGACCAATTAGTGTCGGATCCAAAACCGACATCTATGAGGGTTTTGGAACCGACACCAATAGCTATTTGTGTAGTAGTGTATATTTTGTGACGAAAAGAGTACATACATATTATACACACGCCATTAATTATCATACTAGTTAATATAGGCTAGTAGTAATAAATATATATTGCTCAAAATGGAAGTACACTCTCAAGCTGTCGGATCATCTGTCCTGATCGAAGGCAACGTCAGGTGGCTGACCTTTTTATTCCTCCAATTAAAAGGACATCACGACTAACTAACAAATGGAAGGTTCATGTTTCTCCAAGCCGAGAATATATATGGCCAAGATTTTAACAGCAAGCAAAGCAATCTTCACTGACAAGTGACAGAGTGGCATTTTCCGGCGCCGAAGGGTGTACTTTCGCCATGTGCATGTTTTCGTCAATTTTGGTCGGAATTAATGCTTCTACATCATCTGCTGGAAAATATTGGCGCAACGTTGGTGTAGATGAATAGTGCGGCGCTCGATAAAATCGAGCAGATCATGCTGCGTATGTGATGACAACGGAAGCTGCTGCGAACTAGGAGAAATTTCTCCTTTCTCGCATGCATGACAATTGACAAGCAGCACTAGCAGCAGCATTCGTCTTCGTCAGTTAGCCACGCAACAGAAAAATGCCAAAGACTGAACTATCTAGTTAGGTGTAGCCGTGTAGCTAGCTTTCTAGTATTGAAAGATGCAGCAAGAATTAATTAAGTATTGGAATATAGAATATAATATATCCGCAAATGGGTCTGAAGAGAATATATAACATAAGTTTTGGATATAAAAAAAAGTCGAACCTCTTCAATTGCTCATATAAATTTTGATCACCATATGTAGCAATTGACTGCTGATACGTATATATACAGTGCTGAAGCTAGGATCCTATATGAGGAGAGCAAACTTAGAAAAATTATTACGATCATAAAAATATAGCTAAAAAATATAAGCCAATTGTAAGAATTCTCATAGGTATAATATATCATATCAATGTAAAAAAATGATAATACAAGACATAGGCATGTAACTATACAACATATATTTGTTCATATCAATTCAGTCTTAGTACTGAGTAGATAAATTACAAGCGTTGATTAAATCATCCGAGCTAAAAGTTCAGATAAATAGACCAACAATTAGAGAAAAAAAACTAGATCTTGTTAAAATGACCAACAAATTTCAAGTGATATTTTAGAAATTTGAAACTAAAATTTCAACCACCTTATGATGTAAACAAGCTTATACATGATTATTACATACCTTTTTCCTTCAGGTAATGGGGTTGTTTAATCGGCTGTTCCAGCCTTCGTGGCTTCTTAGATGTGAAACAGACGCAAATTATATATAACCAAGACATGTCTATGAAAATACCTACATACAAATTATATATAAAAAGGTTTTGAAGTGTAATGGTGGTGGTAGTGGAGCTCACACAGTCGCAATCACCAAGCTAGTTATTTTAAATCTAACCAAGCATACATATATGTGGACTTCCCCCTGGCCCCATTTCAAAAA
This sequence comes from Oryza officinalis, assembly GCA_008326285.1. Lineage (NCBI taxonomy): Eukaryota > Viridiplantae > Streptophyta > Magnoliopsida > Poales > Poaceae > Oryza > Oryza officinalis. Next base: position 15,552,856 of record BDMV01000011.1, on the reverse strand, counting down.
AAATTGAACATTGACTAATAATGCCTTCAACTTTATAAATATTATATTCCATATAATCAGGAAAAAGAACTAAAGAGACATACAGTAAAAACTTAGATAGATTAACGGACCATGCATGGGAAATGCAAAAGTTGGGAACTTTATTAGGGTGTATTCGAGAGAGAAGGTTGGTAACTTCTCTTCAATAGATTTATATTTCTCACTGAAATATGATGTGTCCTCCATTCCTTTTTTAGTAATTACTTATATGTCCCCAGATAGATACTGATCGAGCTTATCAGATTTAACTAACCCTTCCAAGGTGGCTATTAAATATCTTCATTAATACAATTGTTCGTCTAGCTAAAATATATATAGATCAATGTCACATGGCCAGATCAACGTCTGATGTGGTAGGGCCGTAGTAGGAGAACACTAGTATTCCTTTCCACCCACTTGGTTTGTTCCATCGCTAGAATCAATTTGATATTATTGTGCTATATATACTTTGTCAAAGTAGGCATATCTAAAAAAGGCAAAACGGCTATATGTGTTCTAAGTCCTAGAATAGGGTCCACTACCGCTTGGTGGGTCGGTGGAGACATGGTCTAGTTGCATATTAACTTCATCCAATAGTCTATACCATGTTTAGGCGAATGTACTTCAACGAAACATTTGCTGGATCAATGAGACAAAAATTTGAAAATATATCTTTTTTCACTGGTTTTACACAAATATACACGTTTAGAAGGGTTTAGCAGAAATATACCATTGTCACAAGATAAAAATGCGAAATCGTGTGGTACCACGCGCCAGCACTCGGTCTCGCGCGGTGAAGACGCGACACCGCTCGACCTCGCACGAGACCGCTCGGCCTCGCGCACTCATTGCACGAGACCATGACTTCGCGGTCCTAACTCCCACATTAATAGATTAATTAGCTTCATTACAAATTAATTAATAATTATATTTTCTTCAATTAGTATGATTAGTAATTAATTAATTGTTAATCAGCATGATTAATCAGTAATCATTAGCCCTGTCGCAGAACAGGACAGCGATACTGTGCGGTCTCGCAAACCTACTGTGCAAGACAGTGCGCTCTCGCGGTCCTGCCATGCGAGACCACGGCGCTTGGTCACCCTTCGCCACTTTCATATAATGGCTCAGCGATATTGTATCATTCTCGTAATTCCAATCAACGACGACGGTATATTTATATCAAAAAATTTACATCCCAAATATTTTTAAGAAAAAAATAAACAATATATTTTCAGATTTAATTTGGATCAATGATTTATTATCTCTTGCTTGTAATTAGGCAACGTACTTGTGGGTATGTATGTGCTTTTTTGTGTGCGTTTGCTTGTAATTAGAAAAAAGGGCCTAGCTAGACTAAATTCAATAAAAATTAATTGTACCTTGGTCCACCTTTTATTATTAAAGTTTTACTTTGGATCACCTTTTAGCTAATATTTTTATTTTAGACAAGACAATATTATTTTGTTGTACTTTGGATCTCTCCCAGTTACTTCTCTACCTAGCTGCATCTAGTCATCTATCCTCTAATCTTGTAAAAAATAGTCTACATGTAATTTAGAAAGATTGTCGGTTTATGCATGCTGATGTGATTAATGTCATTGATGTGCTCAAGAAAAGTTTTTTGGGTGGTCCAATATACAACAAAGACAAGATAACCTAGTCTAAAATAAAAAATATGAGTTAAAAGAGTGGTTTAAAGTAAAACTTTGGTATTAAACGATGACCTCTAACATAATTTACTAATTTAATAATATTTACATATTTTAAGGATAGAGCTATTTTAATAGTACATGTGTGCACGTGTATGTGGAGTATGCACCTCTTCAAGAAGTCGTTGGTATCTCCAGCGGTCCATTTTTAGATAATGGAATAGAATACCATTTTAGCCTTTGCTCAACGAGCTATAACCAATTATTACACCAATTCACTCAAGGCAAGCGTAGTTCAAAGAAAACTTAAAAAAACAGTCCCAACCATAAAGTAAACACAAACTAATAACCGCCAGCACAAGATAAAAGTACACAATTATTTGGAACCTATGTGTTAACCTTCATCCAAAGTTGGTAAAAAGTTACATGACAATTGTCTCAAGATTACGACATGCAGGCTTGCAGCCTTTAAAAGCTTGTTGTCTTCATCACACTTTTATAGTTGTGCCCAAGACCGAAGCCAATGTATTGCCCTGAAAAGACCCTGCATCTAAGAAATAGATGGTGATTTGACAAAAATTATATCATTCTTACTCAACCAAAAGCCCAACATATAGCAGATGCTCCTATAAGTATAAGTTTCTGATTGTTTTATCAACCCCATAATTCAATTTTTAAAAATATGGCATATACTATGTGAAAGATATAAACTAGAAGAAAACTGTATAGCTCTCCACAGAAATTTTGCATAATGATACTTCACAAAAAAAAATGTTAAATAGTCTCATTTTTCATAAAAAAACAGCATCTCAAACGACCATTTTAATTCCTACTAGCCAATTCCAACGGTCCTAATGGCGCATATATACATGTATAATATGCACATATATATATGCTGTATGCTGTATGTGCATGTTGAGTGGTGTGTCCCGATGTGCATTAAGGAACTACTATGCAAAATTTCGACTAAAGGTGGTGTTTGAAATTTCTAAAAATGAAGATAAAGATGAAGATAAAGTGTTTCACGTAAAATAAGGTGACATTAACATGCGATTAATTAAGTTTTAATTATTACAAACTTGAAAAATGGATTTATCTGATATTTTAGAACAACTTTTATATAGAAAATTGTTGCACGAAACGCACCGTTTAGCAGTTTGAAAAATGTGCCATGACATTGGAACGGCGCCTAAATCGATCTCTGACGTAACTCTGGCAGTGTGTATTAATTTTACCAAGGCCATAAAATTATTTGAACTATGTATCTATCTATTATATATTAAAAATTCATTAAATTGTTTAAAAACGCTCTCAAAATACCATGTGATTTTCTCAAAACATTTTTAAATCGCTATGTGATATAATAAGTGGACCCATTTAAATTTTGTTAATAAAATCAGTATCCCCTCTGTTACCTGCGTGCGTGCGTACGTACTCCCTCCAACATAATTTCTCTCCCCCCACTCTTGTTTGGCTAACATATATCTAAAAAAAAAAAACCGTGCCCCCCCACTGGTACGTCCATACGATACATATGCTCCCTCACTCTCCAACCTCCAATTTTCCCTTTCTCTTCTTCTTTTTCTAGCTAACATAAATTAAGAAAACTCTAAAAATTCTTTAAAAAAATCAAAAGATATTGATTTTGATTTTTAAAATTAGTAAGCAAAATATTTCAAGCTGTTAAGTTAGATTGATTTTTTATATAAAATAGAATATGTCCATGCAATTCCTAGAAAAAAAGGTGTTCTTAGAAAATTAGATTTTTTTTAGAAAAAAATGTCCCGTGTAATTCTTAGAAATAAAACATCTAGACTTTTCGTTAAAATTAGTGGCCCAACAATCCAAGCTGTTAAATTAGATTGATTTTTCTTGCGTGCCTGCAAACCGCCTGTGCATGGATCCCGTCACGCATGCACATACCTCCTCTCCATCGTTCGTTTTTCCTCCCTTTTTCTCTTTACAGAAGTATTTGCTAAGAAAAAAAGAAATAGCTAACTATTTATCACCACCGTAAACTTTAATTACTTATAATTATAACTTTGTCATATATTATAAATTTCAAGCATTTTACTCTAAAATTAAATCATTATAATATCATATTTTATTTGTAACAATAAATTGTAGTTAATCATAACTTTTTAACTTTTTAAATTAAACACACAATTTTTCTATCTATTTTCACCATTGTGTTATTTATGATTAAAATCACAATTATTAGAATTTAAGATACCTATTGACTATGTTTTAACGTGTAAAATTGTATATTTTTTTATTTTTTATTGGGACCCTAATTTGCCCATCAATCAAACAATATGAAAAATTATAGAAAGAAAGTGACATTTTATATTATTTCGTCCTATATCACTCTACTGGCAAGAAGGCATAACTAAAATAACTACAATGCGAGAGAAAAAAAAAGTTTACACTCGTACAATTTTAACTTGTAGAAAGATATTACCTAAAAAAACTTGTAAAAAGATATATTAAGCATATTTGGACCATTTGCATGTCAACCCAATGGACACCAAAACTTTCAAAAAAAGTGACAACAAAGATTGTGTCTTTTATATCACTTTACAAACATTCATAGCTAAATGAGACATGCAATTTTAGAAAATAAAGCTTGTACCACATTTCTCTTTATGATTAAATTAACAGTTTAACCCCTGTTAACTTTCTTTAATACTATTTCTGATCATATTCTATCTTTTGCAAGTCATTTAAGACGATCTCAAGTGGTGTTTGAACTTTCAGAGAAATCACTGAAGACATTGAACCAAAAGATAATGTTTTTTTTTGTACTAAGCAAACACGGCTAGCAACAGCCTGCATATGTCCTGAAAAAGCAGCTCGCCAATCATGCAAAGCTCAATGACTATACTAATGGCTTAACCACATCCTGGTGAAGGGTGCACAACCATCAATAATGTACGTTGTAGCCAAAGGGTGCTCACCAGCAACCGACTAACACGAGGGAAAAATATAGAACTGAAATTAGCTTTAATTCATATTAGAAGCTCTAAGTGGATGAAAGGATGGGGCAAACACTACTACGAAAAGGATTTTTCTGTGTGATCAAAAAAAGTTTTTTCGTGCGGAGGTCTTGCCTGTCTGCACCCAGGTGTCTAAAAAATTAAATATTTTCGCATGCGGATGACCCAACCGCACGAGAAAATCCATCTTCCCGTGCGATCGTGTTAAGAGGACCGCATGGGATAATAGATTATCCCGTGCGGGCGTCTTAAGCCGACTGTACGGGATAATCGATTATCCCGTGCGATCATGTTAAGTGGACCGCACGGGATAATCGATTATCCCGTGTGGTCTATTTATACCGAGCAACGCATTTTGCTTTTGCCATTTCTCGATTTAAGGCGTAACCAACCAAAAATTACATCTACATTTTCGCATATAAATTCACATCTCACAAATTTCACATCACACAATCACATAATTTTGCAATCTCACATCTCACAATTTTCACAATTGGTCATCTCACAAATTGAACAATTAAAAAAAAGGAATACTTACCGGCGACGGTGGTGGCGTGGAGGACTTGAAGGCGGCGGCGTTAGGGAGGCCGGCGGCAGGGAGGCGACGATGATGGCGTGGAGGAGGCTGGGGCGTCGAGGAGGACTTGGAGGCCGGCAGCGGTGGCGTGGAGGACTTGGAGGTGAGGAGGAGGAGGAGGCCGGCAGCAGGGAGGCGGCGGTGACGGTGTGGAGGATGCGGGGGCGTCGGGGAGGAGGAGGAGGAAGCGGCGGTCGGTGAGAAGGAGAGGAGGTGGCGGCGGTCGGCGAGGAGGAGAGGAGGAGGCGGCGGTGGAGGATTTTGGCATCCTGGCGATGGGCTTAGAAGACTTAGAAATTTTCCGAGCCCGCCCATACCTTATATAGGGAGCGGCCATCACGTGCGAGTGGCTTAAGCCGACCACACGTAAAAATATCTTTACGTGCGGACGACTTAAGATACCCGCACGAAAATACGATCTTTGCATGCGGACAACTTAAGAGGACTACACAGGATAATAGATTATCCCGTGCGGGCGTCTTAAGCTGACCACACGCGCAAATGAACGATTATCGCGTGCGGTCGTGTTAAGACGCCCGCACGGAATAATAGATTATCCCATGCGGGCGATGACCGGGCCCCGGTGGACCGGTTTTTCCAGGCGGCGCCACTTACGGCTCGCCTGAAATTTACCAGGGGCCTTATATAGAAAAAGCTTTTCTGTAGCAGTGAAATGACATATATAGTGCTCAGGTAATATAGGGTTCTGTTGTTCGATGGTTAATGATAGAATCCATTAGCAAAGTGTTGTATTTGGTAGTGGCAACATGTTTTATGGAGAGAGACAGAGAGTAATTGATTGATTGATTGAATTTGATTATGAAGGATGAGCCCTCCACCAAGGACGACGAGAGGTGATTTCGTTTGTCAAAGAATAAAACTATACAAACAAAAATTATTTCTATTGAATTAATATGCATGATATTTGATTATATGTTTGATTAATTAGGGAATACAAATCATACATAAAAAAATATATTATAATTCATAAGATAGAAATATACTATCGAATTCACACGACAAAAATTAGACTACTTCAAAGGACAAACACGAATTTAGTCTACAGTACTCCAGTATTTATAAGTGCTCTGCAAATAATAATTATATTATATAGTTCCAATCTTATTTCAAATTAAATTCATTTTTAAAGAAAATAAGCAAGCAGATGAAAAGATTAAATTTAAATCCAGCATATGCTAGCTAGCTAGCTACGTAGTTATGATCATTTATTTGCTTACATATATTATATGTATTTTAGTCCACAACAGAACTTTGAATTATAGGAAAATAAGGAACATTAGGGATTCCTAGGGAAAAAAGGACAATGGTATCTAACTTTTAACCGTTGTTAATTTGGTTGTTGCATGCGCGGGCTATCTTCCTAATTATTCATAGAAGTTAAATTTTTCATACATCAGACAAATTTATTTAGAGTATTTTGCGCTTTCTAGCTCTTTGTAGATGTCTACTTTTCAGAATCCAGAAAGACTGTTTTTAAGGTAGCAAATGATCCAATTGGTGACGGTAGCTTTAGGGTTTTATCTCCGTAAAAATAATAATAATAATAATAATAATAATAATAATAATAATAATAATAATTATTATTATTATTATTATTATTGGTGGTGGTATTATCTTCGCAGAATTAAGAAAAAACAAATCCACGAGTCCTTTTGTCGTAATAGGCTTATTTGGCTGGCAAGGGCTGCAGTGGTGGCTGCAGTGCTTTGTGGGATTGTTCGGATTAACTGTGGCTCAACCACAGCCTGATAGCAGCCCTGATAGCCGACCAAGCCTAATATTTTAGAATTTTTAGGATACAATATAATATACTGTAGTATGTACTAAATGATCTAATGACTAGATTGATGTAATCTTTACTTAAATAATCATAGTATACAATTTACAAGGGTTATTTTATTTTATTTTTATTCCACGAGATCATTTTTGTTAAAAAGAAAAATAGTTAATCTAAAATAAAAAAAATTGGTACCATTGTCAGGGTTGTATGAATGTGTTAACCTAGCTAGCAAGATTTAGAATCTGTAAGGTCTTCCACACACATCTGTTATGATACAATTTACATTATTTGATCGATAATTGATCTATGTAGATTTTTAATGATCATCAGAACTAACCAGAAATCATGTCATCGCGACATGTGTAGTAGGTACATAAACAAGATCAAGATTCAGTAGTGACGCCGGCACGTAGGAACAAGTCATAATTGAATCAGATTAACTCTCAACTATAAAATTATAAAATTAGAAAGCCCTTTTGAATTCTATAAAATCTTTAATTTGCTCGTCTATATACTTTCAGTATATATATACTGAAAGTATATTGTACCGTAAAAGTTCTTAAATATTTACATCATTAAAAAAAACTTCTCGAATAGCCAGTCCACTACATTCACCGAGACTTAATCTGCATGGTCAGGAATCCAAGTATATATTTATCATTGAATCTCATATATATAAATATATAATCAACAAGCTCATGGATCATGGACCGGTCCCCCAATAGCAATAATATTTCTCCGTCCATTTCAGCCGTTCCAGATCCACGAGGGGGCCCCACCACTTGCAACCCTAGCTATCTATCCGGTCACTTTCAGTGAATTTCCTAAGGAGGTGGCTTATGTGAAGCCACTGATACGCAGCATCGCCAGCAGTATAGTGCTCTCTCTTTCTCCAGTTGTGAGCAAATCAAAGTACGTACTAATTGATTATTAAATTAATGCAGCTTAGAATCGATCAACTTTTGTTTGTGATCGTGGGAACAAAGGGGTGGTCGGTACGAATGACGGCGTCTGCATGTTCGATTCGGCCGGTTAGCTTTTTAGTTTGGTTGCTTTCTCATGCTCCATGCAGGTTTTGCAAGTCATGATCTGAGAGGCCCATCACTTTCTCTCTAGTCATAGTCAACAGTACTAGCTGTGTAGATGGATTTATTTGTTATTTGAGCAATTATGAGAATGGATCGAGCAGGTCATTTTCCTCCTGTTACCTGTTCAAAGCACTACCTAGCAAGAGACCAACATGCCACCGTTTTTTGGTGGTTTTATTTCTTGATATATGGAATCAGCAAAAAATTGTCCTGAAATTTTGAATCTCATTAATTTATCTGCCTATGGCATCGTGTGCGTTTAAGAAATGGGAAGCCTTGTACACTACTTTAGAAAATGTTTGTTCAGGCAGTACATAACCCATTTGCACATGTGTTTTTTTTGCTTCGCCTGCAACCAAAGCCTACAAAAATACACATATTTGCAGGCATGAAGTTAGCCACCCATAAAAAACAATGTTCACGGGCGACCTATGAAATACATCCATAACCATGTTATTTAAATCTAAATTTAGATTAACCAAAAAGTGCTCCAAACCAAACATTAACCCTAAAAAAATGGCCAGCAAGATATGCGATTACCTCAAGAAGACTGCACCTCCACTGATTTCAGGATCAAAACCTCATTCCCCGTATTTTGGATTTTTGGCTCGCGCTAAATGATTAGTAAAACTCTGTCCAAACAGGTCGCTAGGAGAAAGATGACTACTTATATAGAGAGCTATTGACACGGGCGAATGGTCAGTTTGGGTGAGTAACAACTACTATCCGTCAGTGCAAATGTATTATTCGTAGGTTGATATTTTCACAAGCCACTCGCGCTAATTGCCACATTACTATAGGTGGAACGTTAAGCTGCAAGGTCCCTCCACCTTAGCAGCAGGTGGCTGTATCTTAGATCCTGCTGTAGACAAATATGCAATATGCCAGGCGCTTGGACAAATGATTTTTGTTGTAGTGAAATATATCCTTCCAATTGATTTGGGGATAAAGTCCTTTGATTATCTCCTCGTTAGCATAAGTACAACAGTTGAGCCCAATACGGGCTCCTAAGATCTACACGTTATTTAGAGAGGTTTAAAGAGTACAGTGTGTTCGAGCAAAAACATACTCCTATTAACTTTCAATAATTAATCTTGCAATGTGTGATATTGTCAAGTCATTTTCTGAAAATAGCTCCAAGCTACAGTTGATAGTTACAACATTGCAATATGGTACTATATTTTCTTTGCTTGTTGCAGTCAGAAACAGATCAATCATATATAGTCTAAAGTATATATACGATGCGTTGACTACGTCGATATATAGTTTATGTTTTCTAATATATTGTTTCAGTTTCGCGCATCTTCTATTGGCTTAGATTAAGTCTAACATATGTTCGGTACAATGTCATATCATAAATAAAATCATTAAAATATTAAAAATAATTGAGATGATATGGTTTTATGTGTAGACCGGGAGAACGTGCAAATATTACATGTAGTTGGACCTATCTATGTAATTATCTATATTAATATATATAAAAAGGAAGGAGCTCCATTGTTTGTTAACTGTACCAAATAAAAAATACACGATGCACTTTGATCCTTAAGATCGTTCTATTCCAACAGTCCACAGTATAAGATGGTCTCTCCTAATTATTGTGCTTTCGTTTCAAGTTTTGATTTTGAAATAATTATTACATCTCTTGAGTAAGTAAACGTGTTTTTAATCCCTTATGTTGTTTTCCATGCTTCTAATGCCTAAGTATTGTCATATGGGAAAAAACATAAAATGAGAAACTCATGGTAGGTTTCAATGCTTCTATGTTTTGGTCTATGTGTGCATGCTTTGGTTAATTAATAGATTTGATCAGATAATGTAGGGTATGCTAGGTTGAATACATGAATAATTTGGTTCTTACATAAATTCAGCTATTATTCATCCAAAAATATATTTACATAAATGGAGACGCGTATTGCATGTGCATTCTATAATTAGTACTTCTTTATTGGACAGAAATCTGGCCTACGTGGCTAACAATGTGTATAAAGAAGATGAGATTTTTCATGGTTGAAGGAAAAATTTTAATCAACACACATTCATTTTTGTGTTGAAATTTATCAGCAATTTGCACAAGAGTAAATTAAATGTTTCATGCTTTCATAATTATTGCATGCTCAGGTTCACAAGAAAAAAGAGGAGTGAGGGCTACTATTAGCCACGAGGGATATTGCACCACGTGAGGCTTCTTAATGGATTGCATGCATGGCTCACTTGTAAAGGACGGTGCCCCGTTTATTACGGCCAGTATAGCACATCCGTCGCTACAAACTGTAATACAGTTTAATGCAGTTGGATGCTCATTTTTTTTTCCCAGCTGAATGCGCTATCCAACGACGAAAATTCAGTGTGAGACAAATTATACTAGCTCTGTCCCAACAAATAGCTTCCTTTAGAGTTTTTTGATTAAGGTTGAGATGAAACTTAAATGAATATAATTGTTATAAATAGTCGAGATGAGTAAATAGATAAAGAAATTAAATGAGAGATGATTATAGCGTGGTTGAGATCAGAAAATAAGTTGTAGAGGTAGCTACATTATGAGACAAAATTTAAATGCTAAAGATAGCTATACTTTAAAAACTGAGTATATGAATATAAATTAGCCTCGGAGCATATTGGAGTACTTCTACAAATCAGTCCCATCATTTAGCGTACGGCTGATTATAAACCGTATAGCTGAACGCTAAAAACTAATTTGTGAACAAAACTTTAATAGATGCGTTTATAGTGATTTAAAAGCCTATGCTTAAAAAATAAATTATGATGAAAGAACATCAAAACGAACTCTTTATAATTAAGATTTATAATTTAAATTTTGGCTGCAGTAGCAAAGCTGAAGATATAGAAACTATGTTATCAAATAGTTTGTGACATAAATTTGTAGTAGTCAAAGTTAGTACCTTCCAATGTCCATAATAATCTAGCACTAAACTGGGGACATAATGTAAAAAACTGTAGAAACTGGACCTAAAAGTTCTGTACATATATTCATGTAAATTTGGTTGTAAAAGAAAACAAATTTCAGGTTTCTCTCAAATGGAATTGAATTTGGACTTAAGAATTTGGTATGAATGTATTTTATGCCTATACATATCTTTAGTAATGTTTTCATTAATTTAGAGAACATTTTGGTATAGGTGCATATCGCCAGTAATGTTTTCATAAATTTAAAGAACTTTTAAATATGGTCTTCATAGCTTTTCACTGGATATTTCCCCCACTAAACCAGTACTATATATTTTGGGCAATTGGGCACCAGCAAAAGAAAGAAGCATGTGTGTCTTGCAAATGCCATGCATGCAGGCCAGCCGGAAAGTAGTAGCTAGTAGCTAGAATTCCTGGCTTGGGACGGTACAACATTTCGCCATCTCGGTGCCGCCCAATCTAACCCGTCCGGCCGTCAGCTCATCGAGCATGGTCAGTCAGTCACCCACCATGCATATGACTTCACGCGAGAGGACACATATAGGCGGCGCCGATCTGCGAGTTCATACACGCCTATTGTGTAATTCTACTGTACTCGATAGATATAGATATATCGGTCTATACCCCCAAGTTGAGCGAACCACTAGTTATCCATTATATTGGCAGAGAGATTATCATTAATCCTCCAATGATTGGACACATGTCCCTACGTGACCACACGCACTCGATCGATCATCCCGAAGGCCACGAAATGGTCAAGCACCACGTTGATCGATGATAGTTGCAGCTGGAATAAGAGGAATCTCCATGCATGTTCGTTCGCCGGCGTTCGATTGGGTTGACGAGATACAAACTAATGAAACCGTCTGTCGGAAATTTTCAGACGGTTGGGCGCCTGCCTCAAACACTGCGATTAATTAATTTCTCGAGTCGGTACGTCAACCAATATAAGGGATTTTCGGCTTTCCTATGTATCCATAATTATAGAGGAGTTTGAAGTACTACTTTCAGCTTCTCTAAGCGTGACTTTTTTCCACCATGTAAATTCCTATAGGCATCAAAATAATTTTACCTTAATCATAAACTCTCCAAAACAACATGTGTGTTCTTTGCTCCATAGTTGTACTTTTTAATCTCTCATTTTTCACGTACACATTTCCCGAACTATTAAACGATGTGTTTTTTAAAATAATTTTATAAAAAGTTGCTTCAAAAAGTCATATCGATCTATTTTCAAGTTTTCTAGGTTAATATTTAATTAATCATACAGTAATTCATGTTTTGTTTTATGTGTTAGAAACTCATTCCGAATTCAGCCTAAAAATCTTTTTTATTTGTGGACCGAGAGAGTAGATAGCTGGACACCGTGTCACTGCCTTTTCCTTCTGGTCCTTTGATCCGGTCATGGGCTCATGGCTGGTGTGGTGGTAACGGTAGTGGCCCATGATGCGACTGTGCATGCATTTTCACAGAAAGGTAGAAAGGAGATGCAATTGTGGTGGAGCGACTCGACTACTGGAGGGTTTGTGTGAGGAGAGAATATATATGGTGGAGGCTAGCTAGGAGTACAGCCTGCAGCCCTGCCGACGAAAGGCCCCAACTAGTGCTCTCTATTATTCTCGGATATTCCGATTATTCCTTGAGACGACCTTGACCCCAACAATTTAACAAGCTACGGGCTAGGGGATTTTAAACCTACTGCTAGTATCTTGATTCTTGAACGTTTCGGATAAGGGGAAAAAGCTTTGGAGCCGACTAGAGATCAAAGTCCAATAGGCAGGAAAAGAAAAATGCAGGATCCGTCAGTCCACTACTAGAAACCGCGCGAGAGATGTAGTAGTAGTTTCGGCAGATTGATTTGGGTCGGGTGCCTGGTTTGCTAATACGCGCCTAGGCCCCCCCCCCTCCCCACCCCCGCGCGTCAGACGCAGCCACGTGGCGCACGTGAAGAGTGGGAACGGCGGACTGGCACGGAAAGAGCGGCACGTGACGTTTTTTTTGTTTTTTAATATGTATATTTATAAATTTTGTATACACGTATACAAACTTTCTATACTTGTACTTTTTTATAAATCAATTTTTTACATTATATATATATATACACGGTGACGCTACGTAGAGCGTAGCGCTCCAACGATTTTCTAGCGCGTCTCTGTTCGCTCCCCGTTTCTTGTTTTTTTTTTTCTTTTCACTACATCTCTATCTGCTTTCGCATAAGGCCGAGTAACAAAAATTACTCTCATCTCTATTTGTGGAGGTGACTTATAAAGAGCCTCTCATTCGTAATTTTTGTTTTTTTCACGTGAAGTATTCATGGAGCATCTCATCTGTAATTTTTGTTTTTTTACAGAGTATCCCCTCGGTGGTTTCTTTTTTTTTTTACCTTTATCCATCCTGATTTTTCGTTTTTTTTTCTGAGCGCTCCCTTGACCGGATTTTCTGTTCCCAACATGATCTCCCCTTCCCATTCTTTACAAGTAAAAAAATCCCTCCTCCTATTTGATAACTTTAGTAAACAAAATTGTTCTTTAAGTAAAAAAATTACTGCATATGTTATGTCCACTGTATTAGGGTGTCTAATGATTTGTTAGTAAAAAAATTACTCCACACGTTATGTCCAATTTATTAGTGTCTTCCGTAGACTTGTTAAGTGCAAAATTATTCCACGTACCATGTCTACTTTATTAGGGTCTCCAGCAGATTTGTTAAAAAAAAATACTATGTCTATTGTTTCAACATTGTTAGGATCTCCACCAAACTTATCAAATAAAAGAATTACTGTCTTTTCACTTTATGGGTTCCGGGCATATATCTGAAAGTAAGATTTTTCACTAATTAAAAACCGTAGTACATTTTTATCATCAGTGGAGGGACAGCTAGTGCCATGGAAAAATCGATGCATGTGTTATCATACATTCTAACGTCAAAGTTTTCTCCCGTCATCATCGTCATCGTCAGAACAGAGTGACTTTGATGCCTGCCTAAATATAAATACAATTTTCTCCCGTTATCATCGTCAGAACAGAGTGACTTTGATGGCTACCTAAATATAGATACTCTATAGTAGATAATGACTAAGTAAAAAAATTACTACTTTGGTAGGTGGAGTTTGTTAGTAAAAAAAATTACTCTTGAGACTATGGGAGAACATGGTAGCATGATAGAGTAAAAAAATTACTATCATATAAGTAGATGGTGAAGTTGAAGGTGAAGGTGGGCTGGGACTTTGAGGGTGTGCTACAAAGATACGTAGCACCCTACGTGCTAGGTAATATATATATATATATATATATATATCATCCTCCCCCACCAAGCTGCTACTGCCACGTCAGAGGCAGCTAAGGCTCCATGTGTTTTTTTCTCTAATTTGGCTATATATTCTTCCACGTATAGCCAACAACCTCTTTAAGAAACTTTAATATCGTTATATTTGTTATAATTAAATCTTTTCAACAAGACCATACATGATTATATTTCAACAGAGAAAAATATTTAGCTCTTTTTTCAATGGATTTTTTTATATATGTTGCACGTGGTTTTAGTCGAATGTTCCAGCTAGTATTTTAAGATGTTTCACTAGTTGATTGCAAATGTTGCACATGATGTTCTCCAAATGTTTTAGCAGTAAAAAATATTTCAATAATATCAAGTGTTTACAAATATATTATATGTTTAACTCGTTAGGACTCAATATTTCATACACTTGTTGTTGTTATTGTAGTAAGCATTTTCTAATGTTGCACTTTCCTGAAACATTTTTTTTAAAGTGAACTCGAACATTTGATCAAGTGATGGAACAAATTTCTAAACATGGTAAAACATAGTCCCTTCGATTCAAATTATAAGTCCTATATTTTTTATACAATTTTTAATGACATATTTTTTACTATTAATTTATTTCATGCTACATTTCCAACGAATATGAAATTAGCATCACATGAAAATACTTCAAAATAACGATATAGTGATATAACATGCATAATACTTAACATAGATATACTTGATATGATTATTAGTCAAAACTTACCGAATTTAATTTTTCTTAAAAAAATGGGTGCATTATAATTTGAGACGGAGGGAGTATGCTTTTTTCTCATCAAAATATAATCGATCTTATTTTTAAGATTTAATTACAATAAATACAACGGTATAATCGATTCGTAAATAGGATAATTAATTTAGATGAAAAAATCATTTAAAGAGACTAGAGTAGATTAAGTATATAAAGGGTGGGGTGCACCTTGCAGCCATGCATGTGTAGAGGACTCATGCATGCGTAGCAGAGAAAAAGGAGATGTGCAGCACAGAAAGAAACAGACATTCAGTAGGAGCAACGTACTTAGGCTGTTAGTTCATTAGCGTTCCCAGCATGCAAAACATAACAACTCATTAGCACATAATTAATTAAGTATATGTTAAATTTTTTTAAAAATAAATTAATATGATTTTTTAAAACAAGTTTCGTATAAAAACTTTTTGCAAAAAACACACCGTTTAGCATTTAAAAAGCTTGCACATGAAAAAATAGATGAGTTGAGAAAGTAGGATGAAGAACACAACATCAGGTTATGTTATTTCCCCTCTTTTCCCAACTCATCTTTCTCGTTTTTTGCGTGTACGTTTTTTAAATTACTAAATGATATATTTTTTATAAAAAATTTCTATAAAAAATTATTTTAAAAATCATATTGATTTATTTTTTTATAAAAATAGCTAATACTTAATTAATCATATATTAATAAGTCGCTCCGTTTTAAATATAGATTAGCTTCCAACCCTCCCTGACGAACACACCCTTACACCCTTGGTAGAAAAGAAGGAAACGTGCAGCAGGAGCAACACGCGCGGTAGGGAGCATCCGATTTTTCTCCTACAAACCGGACGTCTTGTAAGTCCCTTCCGTAGTTTCGTGCCTTTTTAAGAAACAGAAAAAGAATTGATGTAACATATTTTTTAAGTTTTTAAACGGTACATTTTTTAAAAAATATATACTTTATTAAGTTAAAAGTATTTTAAATTTATTTGTTTTTAACTTTATAATAGCTAATTATTTTTTCTCTGAAATAATAATCATAAATTCAACCATTCAAATATTTAGGGAAAAAACAGGGCCATATGCAAAGACATTTGGTTGCTGGCCGCTAAACCTATCAGCATAATTTTGCTAATGTGGAGAGAGAGTGTTGGGGGAGACAGAGAAGGGTCAGAAAGAGTGGATATGATACAATTATACTACAAAATTATCTATTAATTAGCTGAATTTTTGTGCGTGATAGTCAATGAAGTACGATGCAGCTGTGGTCATCAGTGCACCAAAAGTACAATAGAAGCTCAGTGACAGGGTATTAGAAAAAAATGATGTGGAGTTGATGATGACACAAAGCGGGGCTTCCAGCAGCAAGTGTGAGTAGGGTGAGCAATCGGCCCTGATCGACTAGGGATGGCAACGAGGTGAGGTGAAGGTGGGATGGATAACAACTATCCCGTCCTGCTCAATTGCGGGTTTACACACCCTTAAAGAACAGGACGAAATCAATCCTCACCTTCGAGCCCTCCAGGGGTCCACGCTCCTACCGGGTTTGTACACCCCCGGTGCAAGCGGTAGTTGTCGGTTGCTAGACCAAGGGAAGAATGGCAGCTGGAGCACCTGTAGTCGTAGGAAGAGAATAAATAACGTAGGGATGCAGCAGAAGGAGGGGAAAGGCATGGGGCGCTAGCAGTCGACGGGATAGGGAAACGACACGGGGCGCCTGTGGTCGATGATGAGAATATTACTAGCTCGGATATGATCATAGCTACCTTATTTATTGATGAACTAAGATACATGTTCTCTATGTAAGATTTACGTATTATATTTTTGAACAAACATTACTGCATCATGAGTTTTGTGTGTTCTTGTTTGCAGAGGTATTTGCTTGGGTGAAGGAAAAAAGACTGAGCACAAGAAATGCATCGTTGATCAAAGAAGTCGATTGTGAACCAAACTAAGATTCTGGTCACTTTTGGTCCACAGAAGGTAAGATATGAAGTTATGCATGTTTTGGATTTAGATTTAGGCCTCCTAACAGCATCAACTTCAATCCGACCAGGCTGCTGATCCAGAAGGACTCTCGGGGCTCATGAGTGCTTGTTGGAAAGCTTATGGAGTCTAATTTCAGATGGTTCTAGTCCCACGTCAAAATTCCTCCTAAGCTACCAGGAATATGCAAAACAAGTCATGTATCTCTTTTAGTCCGAGTCTGATTTGGGTCTTGGACCTTGTACTTGCGTCGTGGGCTAAGCCCAAATGGGTGTGCGCCCTAACGATAACCCTAGGACGTATGTAATTTTATTCAGTACCCGTTATTGTTTAGTCGAGTTTTGTTTTGATTATTATTGTTTAGTCAAGTTTTATTTTGATTATTCTGCCACTATAGCTTAGACGTATAGTTTGGTTTGTGGAACTCCAATTTGTGAGATTCATCTTATATTCGTAATATATTCAAATTGCATCTTTTACTCTCTTGCTTGTGTTCTCGATTTGCTTGCAGAAGATAGCCTTATCAATAAGGTCAACCATGTTTTGGCTTTGGTGACAACCAACGGAGGAGTGCTGTAGTGATTGTGAGGGGTTCGATCGTTCTGGTCGAAGCTTTTGGATCATTAACATTGAGTCTCCACAATCAACCTATCTAGTACCTATCGGATGACCAGGACCTAGTTTCTCATCAGTTGGTATCAGAGCGTTAGATTGACCGTTAGATAATTTATCTACCTATAACCAGAAAATTGCCACACAAAATTTTTTATCCTTTACCTGGACAATTTGAGCCGTTGCATTGTTATTTTCATTTTTCTTTGTTGAGTTTTGCATTGCATCGTCGTGTCAGTGTTGTTGATCTTAACATCTAGTTCGTTTAGAGTTTAAGGTCTTGTCATGTTTAGTACTACTGTCGCTGCCACCGCCGTTGTCTTCGTTGTTGTTGGAACCTACGAAAATGGAATTGCCTTGTTGCTAGGGCTCTATTTTTGTAGTTTTAGTAAGTTTCTGTCGGTTGGTTTTGGAGTTTGTCAAGTTTAGGGTTTGCACTTTTATTGTTAACTCCATGTAATTTTCATATTTATGTTTGAGTTCTTGTAATCTTGCTTTGAGGTCCTTGAGTTTTTTTGCTAAAAAAATAAAAAAAAGGAAGAAAGGAAGGCTAGAAAAAAGAAAAAAAGCCAAACCAAATAAAAAAAGAAGTAAAGAGAAAAAAAATGAAATAAAGAAGAAATTCAATTGTCATCTTTGAGTTCGATTTTATATATTAGAGTTGTGCTTGAATTGTTTCGTATGTTATCTTGTGATATCGTTTGTGTCTAGACTCATGTCTCTAGTATTGTTTGTGCCTAGGACCAGCATGGTACGGACTTTGGATGATTATTCAACTTTGCATTTTTTAATTAGTGTAATTGCTTTCCTTTGCTACTATATATGTGCCTTCAAAGTACACATACACAATTGATCAGAATTGACGTCCTCTCACAATTTCTACACTACACATCCTATGGTGCCTCCGCTTGTCGTCGGTTGCATCTCTTGTTGCGTACGTAGAACAGTTGAAAGAGCGTGATAAGACATTTGAGAGTGTGTGACCTTCCACTACCTAGTAGTTGATAGGGATTATATTTTTGTGTTATCTTCTGTTTTTCACTAATCATGGTAGGTCACATCAAAGACGAAAAAGAGACGAAGAAGTTGGATGAGAGTCATACTCCTATTGCTGCGTCTACTTTATTGAGGTCTAGATACATCCTTTCGTATGTTCCTTCTTACGATGGATTTGGTAGTGATAAATATAATGAATGGGAAAATATAGTAGATTAAATTTTTGCAGGATGTCGAATGTGTCAAAGAAAGAAGACTAGGAATATCACTAGTGCCTTAACTTCTCATGCATTAATATGGTGACAGAATTTAACCTTGTCTTCACTTGATGAATTACCTCAAACTTGGAAGAAAATGGAAATACTCATGAGATAAAAATTTGTCACTCAATTAGTTGTAACTACTTGCAAAGATAAACAACTTATTTTTGAGGGTGAGCCATATACTCTAGCAATTGCTTTGGATACTAACATTTTGCAGATGTCTGAGAACAAACAAGGTAATGAGGAAGCAAAGAAAGACATGCAGATGTCTCAGAACAAATAAGGTAATGACGAAGCAAAGAAAGGCATACCTAAAGAAGGCCTACCTTTTGCGGGGGCTATATTCAATTTGATGATCTTTGTCCACTCAACTGTTTAGAGAATATTTTATTTGCTAAATCTAAATTGTCATGTCCTTCTAATGTGATTTTTTATGTTATTGACAATTATGATAATAATGGGGAGTATAATGTGTATAGAGTATATATTTGTTCGAATTAGAATATCCGTCTTTTCCATGATGCGATGTATTGTTTAGAGTATCGTATGAGTATCAATAATTCTCTATCTAGTTGTTTAAATGAGTTACAAATTCATTTGTAAGAAGAGAAGTGTTGAAGGCTGCACAACACGACAAAGTGCTTTCCGTATATAAAAATTTCATAATCTAACCATATGGTCATAAAAAGTTTACCTTATCCTATGTTGTGATACCGAGGACGGTTTTCATTCAAGAAGGGGGTAGAAGATGAGGACATCACTAGCTTGGATATAACCATGGCTACCTCATGTATTCATCAAGCAAAGTTGCATGCTTTCTATGTGAGATTTACGTGTTATATATATGAACCAACATTATTGTACTCTGAGTTTTGTGTGTTCTCGTTTGCATAGGTACTTGCTTGCGTAAAGGGAAAAAGACCGAGCGCAAGGAATACATGGATGATCAAAGAAGTTGATTGGGGACCAAACTAGGACCTTCCCCCAAGTCTACTCAAATATTACCATGTCACTTTTGGTCCATAGAAGGCAAGAGATGAAGTTCTGCACATTTTGGATTCGGATTTGGGCCCCCTGACAACATCAACATCAAACGGACATAGCTGCTGATCTAGAAGGATTTTCTGGGCCCATGAGCACTTGTTGAAAAACTTATGGAATCTACTTTTAGATGGTTCCGGTCCCACGTCAAAATTCCTCCCAAGCTGTTGGGAATCTTTAAAACAAGCCATGTACCTCATATAGTTTGAGTCTGATTTGGGCCTTAGGCCTTAGAATTGTGTCGTGGGCTAAGCCCAAGGGGGTGAGACCTTAGAGCCAACCCTAGGACATCCCTAATCATATTTATTCAGTAGCTATCATAGTTTAGAGTCGGGTTTTGCTGAGATTAATTTTGCCATTGCAGTTTCATCACTAGTTTGGTTTGTAGAAGCCCAAATTTAAGTGCTTAATCATTTATATGCAATTGAGTTGTAATCTATTTTGTTCTTGCTTGTGTTCTTCGATTTGCATCTAGGGATTAGTCTTCTCGGCGAGGTCAACCGGGCAGCGAACTGTTAATAACCAGAAGAGACGTGGTGTTGCGGTTGCAGGGTTCAGGTAGTGTTGATCGGAGGCCGGATCGTGTGTGTCAAGTTTTCACCAAATCGAGAGTTATCAATACCTATCAAAAGATCGGGACCGAGTATCTCATCAGTGTGTGCCCTAGTGCTAAACCTAGGACATCTCTAATTATACTTATTCAATAGATGTCATTGTTTAGAGTCGGGTTTTGCTTAGATTATTCTGCAATTGTAGTTTCGCCGCTTAGTTCGGTTTGCGGTACCCCAATTTGTGATATTCATCTTATATCCATAATATATTCGGATTGTATCTTCTGCACTCTTTCTTGTGTTCTCGATTCGCTTGCAGGACATAGCCTTATTTGCGAGGTCAGCCATGTTTCGGCTTGGGTGATAATCAATGGAGGAGTGCCGTAGTGATTGTGAGGGGTTCGATTGTTCTGGTCCGTATCGAAAGATTGTGACCTGGATCCTTATCAGTCGAGAGCAATAACATGGGTAACCCTTGCTTCATCAGGATGGAGTGGTGGTGAAGATCGAGGTGCTGGTGTCGGAGAGGAGTTTCGATCGCCGCTGCATCGGCCCAAGGCACTGTGGTGCCTAGTGTGTGACCAGTTGTAAGAGCAAGCTGCTCAACGCGCACCATGTCCCAAAAAGAGATGTGGCAATCTTGATGAGAGAATTATCTACCTTGCAAATATATCTCGGCGGTATCAAATATGTGACGAGATTGCCTAATATTGTGATCTTCCTCGATCAACAAAAGGAGTATATAGCTCTTCAGGAATGTGCCATTTTGGTGATTCCTACTATTTCTTTAGCTGATACAAATTGTGAACCAGATCTCGTGAATATATTGATTCCATCCAACAATGATTTTAGTTCAATTGATTCTTAACAAATTAGTATTTGCAAATCATTGATTAAGAATAATAGGTAATTCTTGGGCAACTGCGTAGATTTATGGGTTCATTTACTATTCTTTTTTATTTTGCATGGATAAAAGAATGGAATGTTGATATATATTAGAGGGTATTGATTTCTATATTATCATCTGATGTGATTTCTTGATATCCTAAATTTAATCTTAATACTTTTAAGAGGTGTGAGGAAGCGACATGATTTGGGGGATTGTTGGTATTTGTTATGATCACAGATAAATCTGCAAGTGCACGGTTACTGATGTATCGCTTCACCTCAGAGTATTTTGAGGGTATGAATCACAGGGAATATGTGTGTATAATCTATGAAACAAAATTCATTCAAGGACAACAACTGAATTGTAGGCCTAGGTAAAACTCTATCAGTTGCTTCTGGCACCGGCTCACTGTTGGTCCATCAGGTGAGTCCGGCCTATAGCTCTATGATGTACCCGAATGTGGAAGATTACAAAGGACGAATATTGCTGTCACCACCTACTGCTACCTCTACAATCTGTTGAGCCTGCAACAATCGAATGTAACCTCTAACAAAGACACCATGTCTATGTTGTTGATTACTACCCTAGCGTTGGCTAAGAACTTACTTCTTTATCTGGAGTCTTAGTACTAGAGCACTCAATACAAGTATTAAGTGATGAACAGCAATGATGAAAATAAATCTTACTTAAATAAGAATGTTAAATACCCAAAAGAAATCATGAATATTTACTTATAAAAGAAGCATCTGTTGAGGTACAACATCAAAGAGAGTGTCGCCATCTCCAGCACTCCTCTAGAACTTCCCCGGAGTAAATCAGGGTCCTCCATGTGGAAGGTACGGATGAACATCTGCAAGGGTTCAGCCGAGCCCTTTGCACCGCCATTCCCCCTCTCCTTCGGCCGAGTCACCGTCCAGTGGGCCCTTATGACGGTGTGCGGTGGATAAGCCTCAATTATGTTGGTTTTGCTCTGATTTGTGGGCCCTCCAATCCGTGTACTCGTGCCTAACTGGTTGGAGGTGTGTATTTCGTTGCATGGCCGGTGGTTTTCATACAAAATACCTACATACAAATATTTCACTAACACTTGTGGAAATGGTTACTAATAAACCCTACCACTATGTCTGGTGTTTAATTTTACTTTTTTTATACAGGAATTGATGGTCAGATTTGACATTTAAGGACCATCAACAACACTCCCACACATGGCCTTTACTTGTCCTTGAGTGAAGGTCTTGGATTACAATAGAGCAATGAATCCCTTTGTAATGGTACCTGCATAATAATTATTCAAGCCATACGTGTACTTGTGAATCTTAAAGTGTCTACCATGTCATCTTGGGTGATTGAAGAATGGAATGGCCTTGAAGTGTCTACCATGTGATCTTGGTATTTGTTACAATCACAGATAAATCTATAAGCGCATAGATACTGCTGTAGCACTTCACTTCAAAGTATTCCAAGGGTATCGAATCACAGGAAACGTGTGAGTAGAATCTAAGAAATATGTTCGTCCAAGGAAAACAACTAAATGGTAGGCGAACGGTAGAGAGGATTACTAAAGGTTAAGATTCTTGAATTAAGTTAAGGTAAAACTCTTTCACTTGCTTCGGGGCACCGGCTCTTCCCTAGTCTACCAAATGAGTCCAGCCTGTAGCTCTTTGATGTACCCAAACATGGAGGATTACAAAGGACAAACATTGTTGTCACCACTTGCTGCCTACCTCTAAAACCTGTGAAGCACACCAAAAACGAAGGTAACCTCTAAACTAGACAACATGTATACATTACGATTACTACTCAGTCTCGGCCAAGAAATTCCTTCTTTATCCAGAGTCTTAGTACTAGAGTATTTAATATAAATACTAAGCGACAAATTTACTTGAATAAGAAAATTAAATACCCAAAAGAAATCATGAATACTTACTTATATAAAAGAAGCATTCTCCGAGGTACAAGAGTAGAGAGGGAGACGACAACTGCGGCAATCCTCCAGAGCTTTCCCTCACTCTTGCCATATTCTAACTCTACTAGAGAGTAGCCTAAATATGAAAGTGATGGAACTCCACTTAAGTTGTGTTGTGTTTCAAGTGAAGTGAGAAGCTCCTTTTATAGTCCTCAATGACGGTTGCTAATGTCGGTGGTTAAGTCAGTTTCAGCCACAACCTCAACCAGCAGCCAATGGTAGAGCACCACGTGGAAGGCAGTGGCAAGGGGTGCCACCACTGGTTGCAAGGGCCCACAAACCAGCACAACCGCGTTAGTTCACCGACTTCCTCCCTGAGTATGACATGTGGGCCTTTATGATGGTGCACGGTGGGTAGGCCTCAAATATGTCGGTTTTGCTCTGGTTTGTGGGCCCTCCAATCCATGTATGTTGATGGTTGTTAAGTACCAATTTTGACTATCAATTAGCTCAATAAATAAATAAAAACTAACATTTCTTACATGCATATTAGTTATAAATAATGTACTTCCACTTGTCCTCGGAGAATACTATGGATGCAGGGATTATACACTAAAGTGAAGGAGAATATGTGCTGGCATGCAAGGAAACACACCTCCGGTGAATCACGTTAGAGCACACATATTGAACGACCCACAAGTCAGACCAAACCCAAATATTTTGGGTCAATCCACCGTGCACCGCCATAGGGGTCCACATGTCAGCCTTTGGGAGAAAGGTGATGGAGATAGGTGTGGCCTAGGGGTCAGCCGAACTAGTGGAACCGTCTTTGGTTCCTCTCATCTCTACCTTCCACGTGGCACATCCACAGCCCTCCCTAATGACGGTTAGGGGTGAATTGATAGCCAAAACTATCATTACAACCATTATTGGAGGTTATAAAAGGAGGAGGTATTCTCACTTCACAACACACACTTAGGAAGTAATCTCTCTATCTTTTGTTTGTATTACTAGTGGAGTTTATGCTTAGAATAGTTCTTCGGTTTCCTAGTCTTCTCAAAGATTCGGGTATGTCTTTAATATTTTATTCTCTTTGTAAGACTATGAGCTTAGTAATGAAATTATCTTCTTTATTTAGTAGTGTTCGTAGTTGATATATTGCTTTGTCAATTATATGGTCTATGAGTAGTTTATACCTCTTTCATATATTCTATAAGTTTAGGTTAGTCGATCTATGTCACGGGATCGGTCCAATGATCTTAACCAGTTGCACTAGTTCTAACTTGTTCGTTTGAAGGGTGGGAGTCATGGGGGAATTAGTGATATTATATAGCAATGAAAGCATGGTGATTAGATTGAATAAATATCGTTGGATGAGGGTGAACCCCAAGGAATGTAGAGGTAGGCAACAGGTGGTCACAGCCCTGTCAGTCCTTCGTAATCCTCCACGTTCGGGAATGATGTAAGAGTTCATAAAATACCATAACCACACTGGCAGACTAGCATGGAGTGGTCTCTCGGTTGTGCCTAGGTGCCTAGAACTAAGTCCTAGCCATGTATATGTATATAAATGTATGTATCGATTAAGCATGATAAATATAGAAGTATATATGAAACCAACGCTTTCCTTTGTCTTTCTCCACTAGCTAGTTTATTTATTGAGATGATTCTTCTGTGTGTCACACTATCAAATTATTATCATTATCATTTATCCCTATTAGACTATGGTATATTAATTATAGTATGATTATGAATTTATCAACCTATTTTTTTGCACCACCGCCTTCCCTGCAGAAAAAGAAATAACGATACCCTTGGAATACTCTCGGGTGAAATGCTACGTGGTATCCATGCGCTTGCGGGTTTATCTGTGAACGTATCAAATACCAACAGTGTACTCGCATCTGATTGGCCGGAGGTGTATTTCTTCACATGATGGGTGGTTTTCATACAAAATTACCTACATACAAATATTTACTAATATTCGTGGAAATGGTTAGTAATAAACCCTACCACTAGGTTTGATGTTTCATTTCATTTGATTTTATCCAAGAATTGATGGTCAGATTTGGTATATAAGGACCGTCAACAGAAATATTTCTATGGTTTGAGCCCAATACCATAAATTTCATTATTCACTTCAAAATAAGTTCTAACTAGAGCTATTGCTTTGAAGGTCATGGATCACAACAGAGTCATGAATTCCTTTCTAATGGCATCAACATATAAGTTATTCCAAGCCATACATGTACTTATGAATTCTGTAGAGTCTACCATGTCATTTTGGACAATTAGAGGATGGAACGCCCTTGATTCAAGTTACCTCCAATCCTTCTGATGAGTATCTAGGGATTTTTTTCTTTTTCTCATGAAAACATAATCATACTTTACTCCTCAATTAATTCTCTCGGATCACACAATGTGTACAATTCCTCACCAAGGCATTGATTTTGCCTTTTTCTTATCCTACTTCTAATAAGGCTTATGTGGAGCTCAGGTAGAAATAAGAATGGCATACTTGTATCACATATATTGTAAAGTCAAAAACCAAATCCAAGAAGATAACTAATCATACAATCATGATCAAGATGTGCATATGTGCTGAAATATGGAAAGTGAAATGATAACTTCTTTTTGTATGATCCTTCTCCTTGCACTTATTTAGAGAACTTGGCTATTTTTCTCTTTGTTTTTCATGGTCGAGAATATTTTGTCTCTTTCTGTTTGTGAGCAATTCTTTTTTTCCTCAACATCATTTTTCTAGCTCCTTTCTCATTTTGCATGAATGGTTGGAGAGGGAATCATAATTATATGGAGTCTTTATTTAGTGGATGGATGCCTTATGCTGACTTCCAATATAGAAGTATAGCATATGGTAGATGGATGCCATATTTTTTTGCTAACCTCTAGTGTAGAGGGTGAGAAAATATGATGGGTGTACACGATCTAGATCATCAAAGCATAAAAAGAATATAACAAGGGTCTCAACAATTTAACCAAACTCAAAATGATAACAAACATCATATGTATATGGTTTTTCAGTATGATCAACATATGCCTTTGGTAGGAATAAGAAATCAATGAGGAGTATGTAAAATTATACCTTTTTTTCTTAAAAATTCGCACGTACTCAACTGAGAAGAGCAAAGTTCCTTTTGTCAGGCCATCTCTTATTTATCAATTACTTAGATAACATGTGTTCCTGTAGAAATATGTTCACAAGCAACAAGTGATGTGCTGGGAATAAAGAATATGCAAGTCATTTTTAGGGAAGTCATATACTCTAGTTAAAAAAATTGAAGCTCATTTTAATTTTGGGTTTAATTTTCAGATATTTCCAATAGTGAGAACTGATTAAACTCAAAATTCAGGGAGGTTCATGGAAAGATTGTGCAAACCATTGCTATGTACGAAGCAGAGGACAAGGGGGATCAAGGATGGTTTGGCCGACCCTTGGGTTCGGTCGACCTCTCCCCAGTTCTTGTCGTCTTGCTCATTTTTCGTGTGGATTCCGAAGTCGTGGTGCAGCGCAAAAATGGGATATCTTGTTTGTGTATGTGACAGGAAGCATGCAAAATCTCCTCCACACTTGTTCTTGTACCTGGGTTGCTTGTTCAAACAAAAGAGTAAAAGCAAAAGGGGCTCAACCGGTTGTAAACCAAAGAGTCATAATCTTTATTTTATTTAGTTAAAATGAAGCTTGGCGGTAGAGCTTTCTTACTTGTTTGTAGTAACATGATGATAGGTGTTTGTATATTGTCCTATATGCTCCAAGTGCATCGGGTAGCTTATTCTTCCATGTCTTCCTCATTTATTGTACAGTCTTTTGCAGTTTTGATCTGTTTGTTGGACGTTTCTGCTTGACCACTTATTTGGGGTGGTATGGAGTTGCAACATTGTGTTGTGTCATGAGCTGCCGTAAGAAGTTTCAGAAGGTCTTTCGATGAGTCCCTTTGTCACTTTTTACCATCCGAGGTGTTCCAAGACATGGAACATCCATCAGGTGTGCTTAGGATCCATGGCTAGGCTTGGGATTGCTTCTTTCCAATTGGACACATAGTCAACGGCTACCTACTATGGTGCTGCATAATATCTCTAGATGCACAGACTCTATAAAGATACGGCTCATCCCACAAGTGTAGTCAGCACTTGTAGATGAGACTCTTATTGTTCTCCCCTGGTAGTACATATCCTACAACCATACAGTTAACAATATTAACATACCCTTCAGCAGCATGTCATCACGTAGGAAGCTATTTATCGGTAGCTTCTGCATGTTAGTGATTGGCATACGCGACAAATGATCCGCTACAGAATTTTCTACTCCTTTCTTATCTTTAATTTCAAGATTAAATTCTTGAAGTAGAAGAACCCATTTATTTTGTCAAGGTTTTGTATCTTTCTTAGTGAGCAAATATTTTAATACAGCATGATCAGTATACACTATAACTTTTGCTCCAACTAAGTAAGATCTAACTTTATCAATGGCAAAGAACAACGCAAGGAGCTCTTTCTCAGTTGTGGTATAGTTTAACTGAGGTCCAATCAAGTTTTACTAGCATATGCGATTGCATGGTTAGTTTGGCCAGGAACGGCCCCAACAGCATAATCATTAGTATCGCACATGATTTCAAATGGTAGCGACCAATCAGGGGGTTGAATGATTGATGCTGAGATGAGAGCTTCTTTAGGAATATTAAATAATTTTAAGAGCTCATGAATAAAATAAAAGGGAGCATCTTTAGCTAACTAGCAAGTCAAGGGTCTAGCCACTTGAGAAAAATCTTTAATGAAACGCTGGTAGAACCAAGCATGTTCTAGGAAGCTATGGACTCCTTTTACATTGGTATGAGGTGAAAGCTGCTAAATTACTTCTATTTTTTCTCTATCCACCTCTACTCCCTTTCGGAAACTCGGTATCATAGGAATATACCTTCACGGACAGTGAAGTGACACTTTCCCAATTAAGCACCAAGTCCTTTTCATGTCACCGTTGCAAGACCTTGTCTAAATTCTCGAGGTAATGATTGAAAGTTTTTCCATAGACAGAGAAGTTGTTCATGAAAACTTCCATGATTTCCTCGATCATGTCAGAAAAAATAGACATCGTGCATCTTTTGAATGACGCGGGTGCATTGCACAACCCAAATGACATTCTGCGGTGAGCATATGTTCGATAAGGATATAAGAACATGGTCTGGCATTGATCATCGGGACAGATGGAAATTTGATGATAACTAGAATAACAATGAAGGAAACAAAAGAATGAATAATTTGCTAGCCACTCTAACATCTCATCAATGAAGGGCATCGGGAAATCATCCTTCCTAGTTGCCTTGTTAAGTTTTCTGTCATCTATGCACATCCTCCATCCCATGATGGTTCATTGTGGGATTACGTCATTTTTGGCATTTTCAACGACCGTCGTGCCTCCCTTCTTAGGCACAACCTAGATAAGACACATCTCGTGCCTTAGAGGCACTCCACGTAGAATCTCAAAACCTTCTATGATAGGACTAGAGGGACTCCGGAAGGTTTTGTCGGTTGGTGCTAACGACTCGTCCCCAAGAAAGTTAATGCAAAAGTTGTGGACAGGATGTTAGCACCGACAATTGGATTATAGAGAAAATTCACCACAGCCTCCTTCACAAGAATCCGAATTACTTTGGAAGGTCCATCTCCCTTAACCACTAATCACTTATGATGGTAGTTAACTCCTTTACCGTCTCTTTGAGGAAATCTTCCTCGAGCGGCTGAGAGGGAGTATCTGTGGCAGGTGGTCTCTTTTGACAGTAATAGTTCGAGGTGTTTCCATAGTCTTGAAAAAGACCTTCCTCGAACTCGAAAGGGATTTCTGAAGGTTGAATTTCTTCTTCCTCCTGTTCCCAAGGTTTGGGTGAGGGCTCAAAGAGTTAATCTTGTGATGTAGAAGGTCCGGGCTTGGATTCAATAATTGAGGGCTCCTAATGGGTATGCTCGATTTCCTGAAGGGTTTCACTGCGGATGAAGGATGTGTTCTCCAGGATATGATCCCTACCTTCTGTCGTGCGAACAAACCTTCGGCGAAAACATCGGGATACAAGGCAGACTACTTCTCATTCTGCTGAAAGCCAACAATTTTAATCCATGGGGAGGAAGCAAGACATAAACTGCTTTTGAGTTACCCCTCACCGTGTGTCTTCCTAACTATGTGAGAAGGATTGCTCCCGAACCATGACTATAAAGCTAGGATGGAGTTCATAGTCAGATACTAGAGTAGATTTTGAAGAAGGTGGGGGCTCATAGAACTCGCCATTTGGAGCAGAAATGTTTTGAATAGATAGTTCCTCCATGGTAGAAAAGAAAAGAAAAGAAGAAATAAAAAGAAAGGATACGAGGACGAACTAGATTCAAAGATAATGCAGCAACCATTCCCCGACAACAGCGCCATAAATGTTTATTGGTATTTGTTATGATCATAGATAAATCAGTAAGTGCACGAATACCGCTGTAGCACTTCACCTCAGGGTATTACATGGGTATCGAAACATAGGGAATGTGTATGTATAATCTAAGAAACAGGTTAGTCTTAGGACAACAACTAAAAAGTAGGCGCAAGGTAAAGAGGATTTCAAAGGGTTAAGATTCTTGAATCAAGTTAAGGTAAAACTCTATCACTTGCTTCAGGCACTGACTCTCCCCTAGTCTGCCAAGCAAGTCTGGCCTATCGCTCTATGATCTAACCGAACGTGGAGGATTACAAAGGATGAACATGGCTGTTATCTCCTGCCACCTACCTCTGTAACTCATGGGACACACAACAAACAAAGGTAACCTATTACGTAGACACCATTTCTACGTTATTGATTACTACTTTAGCCTTGGCTAAAAACTTCCTTCCCTATCCAGAGTCTTAGTACTAGAGAAGTTAATATAAATACTAAGCGAAGAAACTGCAATGATAATTATATATATCTTACTTAAATAAGAAAATTAAATACCCAAAAGAAATCACGAATACTTACTTATATAAAAGAAGCATCCGCCATGGTACAAGAGTGGAGAGGGTGCTGACAACTCTGGCAAGCTTTCCCTCACCCTCTCGCCATATTCTAACTCTATTAGAGAGTAGCCTCAATATGAAAGTGATGGAACTCCACTTGAGTTGTGTTGTGTTGAGAGTGAAGTGAGAAGCTCCTTTCCAGTGGTTAAGTCGGTTTCAACCACAACCCCAATCAGCAGTCAATGGGAGAGCGTCACGTGGAAGGCGGTGGTGAGGGGCGCCATCCCTGGTTTAGCCGAACCAGGACAACCGCCTTAGTCCACCAACTTCCTCCCCAGAGTATGACATATGGGCCCTTATGACGGTGCACGGTGGATAGGCCCAATTTCTGGTTTATGGACCCTCCAATTCATGTACTCGCGTCTGATTGGCTGCAGGTGTGTTTCTTCGCATGGCGAGCGGTTTTCATACAAAATTACCAGCATACAAATATTTATCAATACTCGTGAAAATGGTTAGTAAAACCCTACCACTAGGTTTGATGTTTCATTTCATTTGTTTTTATGTAATAATTGACGGTCAGATTTGATATTTAAGGACTGTCAACAACAATATTTGTGTGGTGTGAGCCCAATACTTTAAAATTCATTATTCGCGGCAAAATAAGTTCTAACTAGAGCTATTGCCATGTGATTAATTAAGGGTATAAAAACTTGCTTATGAAGCTTTTTGACTGGCTTTTTTCTTATAAAAGTCAGGTGTTGTTTGATGTATAAATTTGATTGTAAATCATGGTTGGCTTAGAGCTACGTGTACTATATTTTCTAAAGTTGCGGATGGCCAAGAATTACGCACATTATATCTTTTATACATGGTTGGCAGAGAGCTATATGTTTATGGTTTAAGCAGTTGGTATGTTATCTGAGTTAAGCCACTTGGAAATTTACATCGCATATGCTATATATTTCTGCTAAAGCCACTAGGCTTATTGATTTTATAGTTCTTGACTAGATGTTTAGTTGTTTTCTTTCTAACTAACAACATAATCGAGAGCTATGACTAATTAGATGCACCTATTTATTTCATTTTTTCATAAGCCCTCCACAGCCTCGTGCAATATTTTGAAGATGACTCTTGAAGGAAACACCCCCGAAGCCTTTTCAAGGAAGATTAAATCTCTCGGCGATGATAGAAAAACCTAGATGAGGATTGCCGACTATAAGGTCTTAAGGGCTACTATGGAGGACATGGGTACCGTATACTCACACGGCCTGTATATCCAAATCCGAATAGAAGGTGAGTCAGATCCGTATAATGTGTAATAGAGTAGGACTCTATCATTATTTTGCTTTGTGTTTCAAGGTAAGGGCATAGAGCTTCGACTGTATACTACCATGTAATAGTTTAGAAAATTGATATCGTATCCGGCTAGGTTTTGCTCATTGTAACTCTATTCTCCAACCTATATAAGATGGGTAGGGATCCTCTCGAAGGCATAAGCTATAATAAGATCATCAGATCAATACAACACCCGACAGATTTAATCCCCAAATTGGTATTACCTCTCGTCGAGAGGGTTTTAACCTGTTTAAATATTTGTCTCCGTATATCTATCAATTTTTAGACTTGTACATAGCTCTATGAATTTATTGCTGGTATAAAACATCTACAGAATCCACCACCGTACAATTAAGCTGGTTGGTACTAGGATCACAAAATCCTAAAAAATTATCTGAAATTGTTAATAAGTCATGATCTTCCAGTGTAAAACCTTGGATCGTACATGTCCAACATTTCGGCTGCACTGCTGGACTTAAGACGACCACCGGCCAAACAACATGCTTAACTTACAGCGCTCTAATTAATAATCTAATAGTCATTTGCCACCTGCGCGGCGCTGTACGTGCGACAAGCCTATTGTGTCTCGGTCGTCTTTCTTGCGACAGATCGAGACCACCCAGCTGCAGGAATGGCGACACTATTAGCATCTGCTGCCTGTACGTACTGTATTGTACTGTGTATTAATTTTGGCTAGCAGTGTACATTTGCACTGTTCGAATTCTGTTACTTCCAAAAATTCAAGGACTAGAAATAATCAATGTATTTTTGTTGTTATGTGAAAACACTATAGATTTTTTTTCAGAAAAATATCCACATTTGATCCATCTGCTATATATGGTCTTAATATCAAGCTATTTAATTAGTACGTATATTAGACTATTAGTTGATTACACTTCCAATCATATACATTTTCATCTCGATGACGTAGCTTTTATATGGAGCCTACATAGGTTAAGATTGAGGATGGAACAATACCAATCAACAACAACAACTACAAAGTAATGAAAAATTAAGAAAATACCCGACAAATAATTCTCATGTGGATGGTGTTTCATAGTTGAGGACCAAATCGGACTAAACCGACATACTTGATGAATCAAATGTGGACTCTTTTGACTTTTTATTTTTTAAAAAAATGCTCAACCATGCATAGAATAGTTAACGACGTTGTCTGATTGAAAATCGTGAAATTCAAACATATATTGAAACTGGGATTGATACATTATTGTAATGGTTCGTCCTCCAGAACTGTGTAGCCCAGCCAATCCCACGACGGAACTAGTTACACATACTACCTTATTTACACTTTCGTTCTCGTTTCGTGTAAAAGGGTTAACCTGAGAGTTATATGATTGAAGGGACAAACTCTTATTAGTTGGTTTTATCCTTGCTAAACTAGTAAGATGGTACTAAACATGCACACATAATTTTCATCGACCACACAAGCTAAATCCTAATTGGACCAGGATGTCATAATTATTTTTTGTTCTAGTCCAAATTTGTCTGGAGATAATAGTAGTAACAATGTTTCACTAGCATTAGTAATTTTTTGGTAGATGATGCTGGCGTCGTACCAATCAATATTAAGAAACTCCAGGATATCTATATAACTATATAGTCATCCCCACTAACAAAACACATAATCTTTGAATTTCATTTTAACACGTATCTCTTATAAAACCACATCACCTATTCTCCAAATTGTTTCTCTTCTTTTCTTCTTTTTTATTTGAAGCCATGTTATCTTAGTTCTTGCCTTTAAATGATCAATCAAGATATGACCTAAGTGGTCATAAAACACACAACGTCAATTGTTTATAGTCTTTTTGGATGATTGATCATAGATGCAATTGCCTATAGCACTTGAATGATTAGTCAGTTGTTTATAGTTTTTTTTGGATGATTGATCATAGATGCAATTGCCTATAGCACTTATGATTAGTTTGTGGTCCAAATTATTTCGTTCTTTTTCTTCTAACATAAAACCACATAACTGTAGCTTTTATCTAAATTGCTATATAGCAAATCATCTAGGTTATTTATTAATTTTTATGTTTGATCAAAGATATACATATTGTTGGAGGCATGCCACGAGGGCCTTCGACCGAGCCTGCCGAAACACGATGGCAATTGCTAGGGCGAAGCACGAAGGCAGATCACCGATTGCCGTGAAGACTGGAGCTTTGGGTGAAGCCATCAGGCAAAGTGATACGACAAGAGCGAAGCCGAAGACCTTCGTCCCCAAGCCTAAGGCTTTCGTCCCTAGAGCGAAGGACTTTCATCCCCAAGACGAAGGATTCAGTGCTTTGAAGGGCCAACCCACTGGGGGAGGCCCACTTAGCGGCCCAAGAAGAGGGCCAAGCCTAAATTGTCTATAATTACCCTCATAAATGTCCCTATCATAACAGTAACCATATAAATTCTCCTGTACTTAGAAACCCTAGGATGCATGAGCCTATGTTAAACCTATAAATAGACCCCAAGGGGCATGCACTTGGGGGGATCCCAAAAAATTTTTAATATCAATACACTGTTTTTAGTTTCCCACCTGAGTGAAGCCTGCTTTCCAGCAGACGCTGTTGTTCGACAACAGCTGGCGCTGTCCGTGGGGAACCCAGGTCAAAACTACTGATGCCACCAAAAAAGTCTGCAGGTGAGAGAGTGGTGCCAAGGAGGCAAGAGGTCGAAGGGGAGGCTGGAGTGGTTAGCGAGACCGAAGAACTAGCAAGAGTCGAAGCTGATTCGAAGCCGTCAAGAGTCGAAGTCGATTCGGAGCCGTCAGGAGCCGAAGACCATATCGAAATGAAGATGGAACCAATGAGGGTCGAGACCGAAGCCTGTGCCGAAGCTACCATGATACAAGAGACGTCTTCAACCGCGATCGCGGCGTCTACGGGCCCGGACCTTGACCCATCGACGACTCACGAGGCAGAGATGGAAGCTATGCGATAGGACATGATGAGGCTGCAAGACACGCTTCGACAGATGTAAGAACATCACCAGTCACATGAAGCTGCTACGCAAGCCAAGGCATCAAGTTCGGCTAGGCTTGCCGCTACTCTGTTGTCCGCGACCGCAACGGCCCTGGCTGCATCGGCTGCCTATGTCACTACTCCTTCGGTGCCACTGGTGCAACAGTCTTCAGCGCTTCATGTTCGTCCTGCGCACCAGACGTCCGTCATCTAACCGACCATGGCTCCCGCGCGCATGACCATTGTCCCAACCCAGCCGGTGCGGCCAACTCAAGCGTCGACACCTCAAGCTTCAACCGACGCAGCTTCGGTCCTCCAGGCACAATTTCAAGCCTTCCTTCAACAACTGAGTCAACCCCACACTATTTCTGCAACAATAGTAACCCTTCGGCTCAGGCCGTTGGAGGATCAAGCCTAGGCGTAACAGCGTGGTAGCCGATGAATCCAGTCCTGTCATGTTCCCCGGCCCATAAGCCTACGCCAACCCTACAGGATGCCATGAGCGAGCCGGGTTGTATCGCAAACATACCTCAGTCGAATTCCCTAGTCCAATCTCATGCGCAGGTCCATGGAATAGCTTCACCCTTCGCACCGTCGTACCCGGGCCTTTCGCCACAGTACCAACAGGGTTCGGTGTTAAGGGTAAGGGGCGAAAAGAAGTTACCTCTGAGCTAGGGGCTGCGAAATCACCCAATCCATCCCCAGTTCAAGTACTTAGCCGTGGCAAGATACTCGGGCGAAACCGATCCAAGTGAGTTCTTCTCAATCTATGAATAGGCAATCGAAGCAGCTCATGGCGATGAAAATACCAAGGCCAAAGTGATACACCTCGCTTTAGACGGTATCGCCCGATCTTGGTACTTCAATCTTCCGCCAAGCAGCATCTACTCATGGGAACAGTTGTGTGACGTCTTCATCACGAACTTTTGTGGGACCTATGAAGAGACAAAAACCCAGCAAGATTTGTTTGGCATTCGTCAGAAGCCAAGCGAATCCACAAGGGAGTACGTGAGGCGATTCTCCCAAGCAAGATGCCAAGTGCAGTATATTACCAAAGCTTCGGTGATCAAAGCTGCTTCGGCAGGACTTCTCCTGAGCAACCTGACGAGGAAGATCGCGAGGAAAGAGCCACAGACCATCGAGCACCTCTTTCGAATCATCGACGGCTATGCTCGCGGCGAAGAAGACACCAAGAGGTGACTTGAAAGCCAAGCAGATTATGACAAGGTGGCGGCTCAAGCAAGTTCACAGGAGCCCATCGCCTAAACATCAGCGAACCAAGCCCCACCCTAGAGACAAGCACTAGCGAATCAAGCCATGACGTGGAAAAGGTTTCGCAATGAAAAGGGAAAGCCGGTGATGGCGGTCGAAGAGGTCCAGAACCTCCGCAAGGACTTCGACATGAGTCAAAGGGGCAGACAAGGGCAACTGCTGAAGAAGAGGTACAAAAAAGACAGGTACTGTGAGTACAATGGCAAGTCGTCACATACAACCGAACAATGCCAAAACATCCAACACCATGGCCACCCCAAGTGCCAAATCCGAACCCCAGAGCAGGTGAAGATGTTCAGCGTGGGGCAGGTCAAGAAGAGCTGCAGCACGGCGAACAGCATCCTGACAGGCCACGAAGGGTAATACAAGTCATTACAAGAGAAACTCTGGAAGGGCACCTGTCGAGGCGCTAGAGAAAGGCACCAACCCGCGTGGTTCACAACATCATGGCAGCATCAACAGGCAACGAGGGGCCACAATTCCTCACCTCAGAGATTTCTTTCGGCCCGGTAGACGCAGAGGGGGTAATTTCCCGCACCAAGTCCTCCTCGTTGTCTCCGTGCTAATAGCAGGGTGCGTGGTTCGGCGCATCTTGGTCGATGCGGGAAGTTCGGCGGATGTCATCTTCGCCGATGCCTATACGAAAATGGGGTTCCCGACATTGGCTCTCTCACAAGCTCTTGCTTCGCTCCAAGGCTTCGGTGGAAGCACGGTGCAAGTTCTAGGACAAGTCCAGTTGTGGGTGTCTTTCGGCTTCGAGAGCAAAAAGCACGAAGAGCTGATCCTTTTTGATGTCGTCGACATCCTGTACCACTACAATGCCATCTTCGGCCGTGCCATGCTCAGCAAGTTTGAGGCGATCGCCCACCACAACTATGTTAAGCTGAAGAGCCAGGCCCAACTAGTGTGATTGTGGTAAAGGGGCTATAGCCTTCGGCCATGATAGTGAGGGAGGCGGTCACGGATGGACATGAAGTTAACACCCTTCAAGTAGATAGAGGAGAGTGGTGTCAAAGCCATCCCCGCACGGCAAAGTGAACAAGATCCAAGTGGACGAGTCGGACCCAGCCAAGGTCATTTCGATTGGGGGTTAACTAGGCGACGAAGAAGCACAGGACAACTTGAAGGTGATTGCAAGCAATCTTAATGTCTTCGCCTGGGGACCTGGCGAAGTGGGTGGTGTTTTCACCAGATCTTATCATGCACCACTTGGCTATCAAGGCCCTGAAAGCAAAAGCTCCGCAAGATGCCCGCAAATCACCAAGAGGCATCCAAGGGCAAAGTGCAGAAGTTGCTCAAGGAAATCGACCAACCAGAGTGGTTGGCGAACCCGATGTTGGTGAAGAAGTCGAGCGGCAAATGGCGAATGTGTATTGACTTAACCGACCTGAACAAGGCTTGCCCCAAGGATGAATTCCCACTCCTGCGGATCGACCAGCTAGTTGATTCGATGACAGGATGCGAACTCATGAGCTTCTTAGACGTCTACTCCGAGTACCACCAGATTTTCATGAATCCAAGGGACCAGGCAAAGACGGCATTCATAACCCCATTCGGCACCTTCTGCCACCTCAGGATGCCCTTTGGCCTCAGGAACGGGGGAGCCACCTTCGCTAGGCTAATCTACAAGGTTCTCAGCACGCAGATCAGCCAGAGCATTGGGGCCTCTGTCGATGACATTGTCATAAAAAGCCAAAGAGCGATCGACCATACCACCAATTTACAAGAAACCTTCGAGAACCTACGAGCGGTCGAGATCAAGCTCAACCCTAAAAAGTGCGTCTTCATCGTGTGCGTGGGCAAACTCTTGGGGTTCCTCGTCTTCGAGAGAGGCATAGAGGTGAACCCAAAGAAAATCGATGTGATACAAGAAATGCAGCCGTTGAGGAGCATACGGGAAGTGTAAAAGCTCATGGGGTGCATCGCGGCACTTAGTAGTTTCTTGGCCAGGGCGGCCGAAAGGGGTCTACCTTTCTTCAAGACCTTGCGAGGGGCCCACAAGCTTAGCTGGACCTCAGAGTGCCAAGCCGTCTTCGACAAGCTGAAAGAATGTCTTCAAAGTCCACCAGCGTTGGTCAGCCCGGCAGCAGGGAGCGAACTGTTGCTATACTTAGTGGCTTCGCCTGTCGCGGTCAGTGCGGCGCTGGTGCAAGAAATTGAAGTTGGCCAAAAGCTGGTGTATTTCGTCTCCGAAGCTCTCCAGGGGCGAAGACACGTTACATGGAAATGGAAAAATTGGCATACGCCCTAGTGATGGCCTCAGAAAGCTAAAACATTACTACCAAGCTCAAAGAATCACAGTACCTTCGCAGTACCCAATTGGCAAAGTGCTTCGAGGCAAGGAAATCACTAAGTGGCTAAGCAAGTGGGCGGCCGAACTGGCCCTTTTTGACCTCACTTTTGTGGCCAGAACAACCATCAAGTCCGAAGTCCTAACCAACTTTGTGGCCAAATGGACTCTAAGCATTCTCCCAAGAGCCCGAACCTGTCGAACAACTCTGGGTTATGTACTCGGATGGTTCGTGGTCTCACAAGGGGGCAAGAGCTGCCGCAATCCTCACATAGCCAAGGGGCTCGACATTCAGTTACACAGCTAGACACCAGTTCAAAACAACAAACAACACTACAGAGTATGATGCTGTGTTGATGGGGCTGCGAAAGGCATGGATGCTAGGAGTTCGAAGGCTGTTGCTTCGAATGGACTACAAGCTCATGGCTGGACAAGTTGACAAGACCTTCGTGGCAAAGGAGGAGGGAATGAAAAAGTACCTGCACATCATTCGAGCGATGGAGAAGTGCTTCGCCGGTATCGTTATCAAACACCTGCCCTTGGGCAAAATGAAGAGGCTGATGCCTTGGCATAAGCCGCAGCTTCGAGGAGGCCACATATGCCCAGCGTATTCTTTGAGTTCTTTTACACTCCAAGTGTGCAAGATGCTCTGGAAGAAGTCATGAGCATCGGCGTAAAGGAGACTGGCAAAGACTCCAATGATTGGCGAACGCCATTCATCAAGTACTTGGGCACTGGATGGTTGCCGGACGATGAGGCAAAAGCTCGACGCCTGTTGCTGAAGGCCACAAAGTACAAGTTGATATTTGGTCAATTATACTGAATTGGAGTACTACAGCCCTTGCTTCGATGTGTCTCACTTGCCTAAGGTGAAGAAATGGTGAAAGAGATACACCAGGGGCTGTGCGGAGCTTACCAAGCAGCAAGGATCGTGGCGGCTAAAGACTTTCAACAGGGCGTGTACTGGCCAACCGTCTTATATGTCTACGTTGACCAAGAAAAAAAGTATGAACTATAGCCAATCGCCCCTGTATGGCCCCTCGCCAGGTGTGGGTATGAACTACCAGGAATGGGTATTGCTTCGCCATCATCGCCATCAAGTACTTCTCTAGATGGATCGAGGCAGAGCCTCTCGGCTCAATCACTTCGGCAACAGTCCAAAAGTTCATTTGGAAAATATCGTGTGTCGAAAGAGTTCATTACTGACAATCGCAAACAGTTTGGCTCTGAGAAGTTTAGAGAGATGTGCGAAGGACTAAACCTGCAGATCAAATTTGCCTTGCTCGCACACCTGCAGGCAAACGAGGTGGCCGAAAGAGCGAATGGAAATATTCTCAAAGCATTAAAAAAAGGCTGGAGGACGCGTCGAAGGGAAAGTGGCTAGAGGAGATGCTTTCAATCCTTTGGGCCCTCCGAACCACGCTAACAAGGCCAACAAAGTTCAGCCCATTCATGCTTTTGTATGGCGATGAAGCTATGACTCCGAGTGAGCTATGGGCTAACTCGCCGAGGGTAATTTTTACCAAAGGCAAAGATGGTCGTTAAGTATCGATCAAGCTTTTGGAGGGAGTAAGAGTCAAAGCGCTTGGCCACATGGCAAAGTACGCCCAGGCTACTTGGTCTCTTAGAACAAGAAGGTTCGACCAAAAGATATATCGCCCGGTCACCTCGTGTTGATGAAAAAAGCGAATCCTGTGACAATGGGTAAGCTAGAATCGAAGTGGGAAGGCCCATATCTTGTCAAGCAAAGGTCAAGAACAGGCTCATTTCAGCTAGCAACCCTACAAGGCGAAGAGCTGGACCATTCCTTGAACCAGTATAAAAAAGGCAAGAAAAGAGAAAAAAATGGACATAGGGTTATTATCCATATCAGAGGTCTGAACCTGTATAAAAACTCTATGTCTTGTCTCTTGTGAGAAACATCACAAAAAAACCCTAAGGCAAATGCTTGATCAGCGAAAATGCTAGGGGGCAAGGTGAATCAGTCGAAGCATCGCTGTGGGCACCCAGAAATTATACCGTCTAATGCATTTTGTGACCACCACATAATTTTGGATGAGTGGGATTCATACACGCATAAATAGCCACTCATACCTCAATGTGCCCATGATCACAAAATTTACAACATTCGGTATAAAATCCACAATGCCGAATAATGAGCAAAGGAGATATTGTTCGGACTCTGCATGCCAGTCAACTTTAGCCTGAGACATGCCCGTCAAACTACACGAAGGCGGTGACCAGATGTGTTACACATCTCAGGAGACTTGACTCAAATTGCGAGAGCTCTACAACATCTCGATTGCTCAAAATTCATACTCATGCTTAGCTAGTCCCCAGGAAAAGCGACTAGCCTTGCACTTTCATCACAAGCAATTGATAACCATCACAACTGCATAGATATGGATAAAAGGACAGCAAGATACATATATCATAATGAGATTCAACAACCCATCTTACAACACAAACTATAGCAGCGGAAGTTTCACAAATTCACATAAGCAAAAGTAAGGCCCATGATTTACCACTTAACCCAAAGGGCAACCAACCGGGCAAGAGTCAAGCTGAAAAGGCTACTCACTACCCTCACCGCCCTCGGTAGGGTAGTAAGAACAATCAAGTTCTCCGGCATCCTGGTCTGAAAGTTGCAGACATCGGGTTAAGTACAAGAATGTACTCGCAAGACTTACACATTAATATATATACATAGAACAAAGGAGTATGCAAGCTTCTATCTTAAAAGATGGTATAATGGTTCAAGTTTTGCATAAAAGCCAATTTAGTTGAGCAAATAACAAGTTGCAAATATAGAGTTTCTAACTTAGCATAATCTGAAATTTAATCACAAATAAGCACAACCCATGCTCTCATCACCATCCATGGACTTCCATTGTCCAACTATGGCTTCTCAACATATCCATCCCATATCTAAGAATAACCAACCCATTTAACCCAGTTTGATGCTAACATAGACTGACTAACACATCAAGCGATCGTCCTGTAACCGTGGACACGGCTATTCGAATAGTTTTATGCTGATCAGAGCGGTACATCTTTACCCACACGAAATGAAGAAGGATCAAATGCTTCACACGCACACAGGTGTGACCTACAAGTGATACAAGCTCATAACATGCCCTTTCCTAGTCACACCCCAACCACCTAAACCAGACCTAGGCCCCTGATAACTTAGCCACGTGCATGTGTGATGTGGCTAAGGCGGGCTCACCATCGCGAGAGAAACCCCCTGCCAAAACCAGGCACACCTGGGTACTCCAAAGGAACAACCATCCTCAGAAATGACCAGCGTAGCGTAGATGATCACAGTGCAACGTAGTACTAAGTCAAGCCATCCCATACCCGGCGTGTGGTAGTACGTAAGGTGCTTGAATAGATGTCAACATGTTCGGTCCTTAACAACCCAGACGAGGCTACTTGCATCAGGGAAAACCACCATCCCTTCATCGCCTTATCACTCGTCCAAGTTAAAACATATTTTCCATATGAATCATTTAGTGAAAGTAGTCAGATTTTATGCCCATAAATCGCAAATAGTGAATAAATTCAATCGATGGCTCCATCCATCGATTTTTAACACTACTATACCTTAAGCATGGCTAAGCATCGGTAAAACAAATAAAACCGTCCCAAGTATTTCCATCTAGAGGTTATAAGGATAAATGATAACAACGAAACAAGGAAAGATATGCAGCAATTAGGTATAACCAAATCTAACCAATACCGATAATTTTGTAGTAAATCAACACATGCATATATATTGTTTTGCAATCAAATCATTTTAGCAAAATAGGGATTCTATATGCTTAGATGCTTGCCTTGCTGCTGTGAGAAATCACACTTAAATTCAGGTTCTTGCTCCACGTACTCCGGAACGTCGAAATCTAAATAATCATAATGTACGAAACAAATAAACATCCAAATAAGGCAAAAAAAATCCAAAATGCTCTAAGATGCATGAATTCCTCACAGTGGGTTAGTCATCTCCTAAAATGAATTTATGTGAAGAAATTTCTATTTTATCATTGCTATTTTGAGAGTTATGAATTTTACAAATTCAACGAAAAGAGAATTAGTTATTTGTTTAAATTTGTTTTAGGCGGTAGTTTTATCAAATTCCTGTCATCCAGATCAAATGGTACATACTTCTAAGGTGAACAGCAGTGGATTCATAATTTTGGGATTAACTAGTAATTTTCTAGAGATTAAATAAGTCCTAGGTGCAAAATAAATGTTTTTATGATATTCACAATTATAGTTACATTTTCTGCACAGAATTTGGGAATCTTTATTTTATAAACATAAAGATCACGAATTAAGGAATACATAGAAATTTGGTTCACTAAATTTGGATTATAATTGAATTTTCTACAAATTTTACAAGTTTTATGTTAACTATTCCATATTTGAAATTTTAGAAGTAAACATCATCCTGTAAGCAGCACATTTTATTTCATAGTATTAAAGTTCACAATTTTATGGACCTACTGAAATTGGTTTCACCCCAAAATGAGTTATATTTGATTTGATAGGAATTTTAAAAGTTTTGTACAATTTTCAGTTGGAAAAAATATAGATTTATCCATTTCCTTTAATATTTCCAAAATAAAATCTTTGGGTCCACAGGTCAGCCTCTGGCTGCTTTGCAGAAAAGCCCCTAGGGTTCTCAGGAATCAGCCCGTAGTCCTTAAACACGCGCTATTGCAGTTTTCATTAAGAGTCCCTGAGGTCTCTATATATTGTTAATCAGTCCTTGGTCCCATATGTCATATTAAACCTTACAAGTTTTAAACTTTTGCTAAGCCGAGTCCTTAGCGCTTAATCAATTCGGCCCCACATGTCAGCGGCTCGGTGTTGGCATAGAATTTCGACCCGCCCTGCAACCAAACAGGTTCCACGTTTCCACGGTGGCCTGGGAGGTTTGCTTTACTCCAGTGCAGATCCAAAGGCTTGCCTAGGTGCGTGTAGGGCGTGCCAGTTGATTTGATCTGCAATCAACAAGATAAACAAGTAAACCATGTTAGAAAACAATGGTCGATCGGGCGATAGGCCGATGTCGCATTGTCGTGGCCCAGCCGATAGGGCAAAGCTATATCGGCTTACTTGTGATAAAGTAAGATTAAAGCATGGATCTGATCTTATCGGCCTTCATCAACATATTAACATCGATCAATGGCATCGGCCGATAAGGGA
The DNA here is from genome assembly GCA_008326285.1 of Oryza officinalis. Taxonomy (NCBI): domain Eukaryota; kingdom Viridiplantae; phylum Streptophyta; class Magnoliopsida; order Poales; family Poaceae; genus Oryza; species Oryza officinalis. The sequence goes on along the minus strand of BDMV01000011.1, from coordinate 15,509,451 downwards.
TAACAAAAATGACTACACTAGCTAATACTCTGGTGCAAATCTATATGAACCAATCAACCAATATAAATATGGCAATCACAGATAAACCCTAAAGAGTAATCTATACCAAGTATATCCATATTCGTTGATCCATTCATATAGATGGCAGATACACATAAAAACCTTATGATAATCATGTATATCAGGCAAGACTGGCTGAAACTCCAGTGCTATCCTTAAATGCAACCGAAAACAGGCTTTGAGTTAAATCTCAACACAGGACTAAGGTCGATAGCAACTCAAAGTGTGAATTGAAACTTAACACAAAGAAAATCAAGTCGTCGATTGCTTTTGGGGATGGTAGATGCATTGAAAGATCTAGGCAAGCATAATCATTAAACCGTCGTCGGCAATAAACCCTAAAACGAGTAGATCGCTGGCGAGGCGTAATTAAAACACTTGTCAAAATCATCCAAAACATGATAAACAACGATCACATCATCGAGGCTTAACGTGTCTAAAGCGACACACTAACATCGATGATGTAGATCGTTGGGCACGAGTTCTTACCTCTGCTCTGGGGAAGCAAGAACTCGCCGGAAGTCGACCTCTTGCGAGGGTTGGCGATGCGCCGAAAGTAGATTAAAACAAACTGGTTGTTGTATTAGGTTGTGAGAGAGAGTTTCTATGTACAAACTACCGGGATATTTATACCCGAGATTACAACAGGGTCCTTGTAGGACGCGATCTTATCTCTAACTAACAAACAAGTCTTTGTGGCAGACTCTTGCCACAGATTAGATCTAAACCTACTTGCTTTACAAGATACAATTGCCTAAAACCGAGCTTTATCTCTATTTGGCAACCTCCTTGAAGCTTATCTTGATCCCAAACCAAGCCCACGCTGACTCTGTCAACTTCCAGCCTTTATCGGCCAATGACCGCATTGAATCCGTATCGGCCGATACACTCTTCCTGCAAGCGCTTCTCCCAGTCCGATATGTTCACCGAGTCCGATACAATGCTTGGTCCGACTCCAACTTAATCCTTCCTCTCTGCTTCGATTTCCTCTTTCCTCTCCAGGTTGATTACGAAAATCTGCTGTTAACACATGCCCCCCAATTCTGCTTCATTATAGAATGTGGCGGAATTAGCTCCGAGGAACCCATCGACTTCTTCGCTAGGGTTTGTCTGAAAACCGCGCAGATCCGGATTCGCAGCCCTCCACCTCCAATTTCTTCGCGCACTCCTTCGCTAGCCATCCGCGCTTATCAACTCCGGTAACACTTCAGCATCCCATCGGCATCGACCCCCACATCGGCGACCTCCTCAAGTTCATCAATGGCTTTCTTGCCGTTCTATTCCTCTGAGATCCCCGTGGTGAGTCAATCCTTTCCGAGTTCACCTTTTCATTTTCCCGCCGAATTCTTCAAAAGTAGGGTTTCTGCTCTTGCCCCCCGGGTCTTATTTTTTATTTTATTCCCATGTCGTAGGTCTTCAAAAATCAGATCTTGATCTCCACCAACGACAAGTCACACCGGTTCCTGTTAGGCCCTATGGGCAATCTTGACCCAACCTGGTTGATAGACGCAGAAACCAACAGAATCCCCTTCAAGGAAGTAAAGCCCAATGTTGCTTCATAGAAGCATACCTTCAGATCCTGGCCGTCCAAGCTCAATGGCTACAAGTCTTGGTACAAGAGGATTGCAGCGGCCAAACAGGTCCATTGGGATGAGATAGGAATCGGCCAGTGTATTGCTCTGTCCTTGGCTGATTCTAAGAAGAATGAGCCTCTTATGTCAGTGGCCACCTACTTCTGGTCTAGCACCTTGAATGCTTTTCTGTTCCGGCAAGGTCCGATGACCCCAACATTGGTTGATGTCAAGATGCTGACTGGACTGGATATTCACTCTGAGATAAACCCCTTCAACCTCCTCATCAATAGCAAACACAAGCTGAAGACCAAGAAAATTGGAGGTTGGTCTGGATACATATCTGAGCATATGGAACAAGGGTCTGTCTCAGAAAGAGAGCACGTGGCCTTTCTAACTCTATGATTAGAAAGATTTGTCTTCTGTGGATCAACCTATGGCCCCACTACAAACTGTCAACATTTGGCTCAAGCCCTGGTTGAAAAGAAGCAGATTCCTCTCAGCCGATACCTTCTTGGAGCCATCTATCGGCTACTTCATACTGCCACCCAAGATCTTATGCTAAAGCAAATAGTGGCGCATGGAGGTCCATGGTGGTTCATCCAGCTATGGTTGACAATCTACACCAACACCATGGTCGATCGGCCTCCATTATCAGACTCTGCCTTCCCATCGGACTACACTGACAACGAAGATCCCTCAACAAGGAGATGCATGTCCTTTGGAGAAGCAGCCTCTGTTTATCCTGGAGAAGAGCAATCGGCCGAAGAGATATCCACCTGGTTCATCCGGTTCTATACTGGCCCTCCATCAGCCAAGATGGACATGTTTGTATATCCTTCGGACGCCAAATTCGAGCTCCCTGCCGATCTGACCCTGAGCCAGCTAAATAATGACATGGTCTCAAGGGAAATCTTCATGATCTGCATCACTCCTTGTCTGCTCCCAGTAGGCATATTTCAAGGCAGGAACACCAATCTGTCATATGAGTTCTATAACCCCATGGTGGCCACCAGACAATGTGGGTTAGGACAACTGCCGATCAGCCTACACTTTCATCGGCTCCTAGAGAGCAAGGGTACAATCCCATCGGCCCTGGTCATGAGGAAAGCTCTAGAGATTAGAGTACCAAACTTGGGCGACTGCGACCGATTATGGTTGAGCCCCTTCATCCATATTAGCTTCCAATCATGATGGCAGGAATGGGCTACTCATCTATTCCATCAATTGGCCAGATACTACTTGACAGAACTTATTGACAATATCAGCCCCCAAGTCCCTGATGCTCCACTACCATCAATTAGCAACAGTGGGCGGAAAATTTCTTATGCTCAAGCCGTGGCTCCATCAGGATCAACTATTCTGGAGTCAATCATCGGCCTTACTGCCCCAAAGGTATCATCACTACTCCAAGGGCCGATGACCAAAGAAAACCCCAAGAGAAAGGCGCCAGCAAAAGAAAAAGCTCAAAAAACTAGCAAGAAAACCAAGACCGATGATCAAACCGATCTTGATGAACTAGACCCCTCTGTTGAAGAATTTCTCGATGAACAAGTGATGGAGGAGGAGGTCAATGCAGCAGCTGCTGACCTGCATGAAGAAGGTCCATCGGCCGACACCACTAAAGAGCCATCGGACAAGACCACTGTGATCCCACCGGCCGATGACCAAGGCGACGCTACCCCACCAAGGAGAACCAGACATGCAATTCGCAAGGTTAATACAATCCCTTCCTTGAATTTACGTAATCTCCTTCTGCTGGTATACTATAATTTGAAATCCTTTTCAAGTCGTTGCATCATCTTTGCTCAAGGAGAACTCAATCGGCCCCTTTGAGAACTAAGAAAGCAACCCTGCAAAGGCGTGAACAGACCAAGGCCCGATTAAGAACTCCTTCTCCTTCTCCACTACCCTCTCCGATCGCTTCGGTAAGAGTTAATTTTACATTGTCCCTCTAGCAACATAGATCCGCTCACTATCTTCTTGCCTTTCTTTAGCCAAAGGCTCCATCACCTACACCACATCGGCCAACCCCTTCGCCCACCGTGTCAAGACAACAGAAGGAGGCCGATGCAAGTGCAGCCGATGCTCCAACACAGGTGACCAAGATCATCTTGATCCCTTCGCCGATTTTCGTTTGACTAGGCTAACCTTGCCTCATCCTGTTGTTTGCAGAATTTAGCCGATATGTTCTCTTTTGATATCGGCCAATTTCTTGATGACGAGGACCAAGAGCCACCTATCATGGCCAAGGCATCAGTCTTTGACGATCTGAAGAACCGGCTGTCTGATATTGTCAAGCGGCTGGAGTCGTCATTGGACTACTTGGTGGAGGACTGCAATCCCATTAGGAGCAAAGTACAAGAAATTGAAGATCAATTGCCTGAAAACCTGATGGAGATCCTGACACCAGCCATCTTCTTGGAACAATACCGATTCAAGCTTCAGAAGGCTAAAGAAAGAATCGCGGAGAAGCGGGAACGTGAGAGCTTGGAATCGGCCTTAATCGCCAGCAAAGCTGAAGTCAATTCTGACAAGACCAAGTTAGATGAGCTAGCCGTCGAGCCAATTGTCTTGAAGAACAGACTCGAAGAACTTCACCACCTCAAAACAGACCTCGTGTCAAAGCTGGAAGCAACAAGCAAAGAAATCCAAGAAGTCAAGGCTGGGATAGCTGCATCGCCAAAGGCCATAGAAGACCAGACGGTGAAGCTGAAGGCATCGGCCAAATACTTGGCAACCCTGAGCAAATCCTTGAAACCAATCCCAGGGTCAGCGGTCGATGACGCCCAAGCAATAGAGGATATTGATCAAATCCGTCGCAGGGCTATAGCAGCTACCGAAAAATTCATAAGCTGATGTAATATATTTCATGTCCTCCTTGTAAACTAATAACCTTTTGTCTTGATTATCATAAATCTCATCGGCCAAGCAGCCAAATCTGATCTGAACAAATTTGAAGAAATCCAAGCTCAAGCAAATCATACATTGCATTGGCTAATCAGCCGAATTTAATGTGAACAGACCTGAAGTAGTCCAAGCTCGAAAATGCTTTTAAAGTCCATAAACTTGAACCACTCTTGATAACCTTGAAAAACTTGAAGAATTTAAGTCCATAAACTTGGATCAATCCGATAAAACCGATAAACTTGAAGAATTTTGTGCCTGTATATATATATATGCCCCTCAAATTTTGGAAGATGACGGCTCATGTTGTAAAATTTGAACTAAGGACGATAATGCATATCGGCCATCTGAAGACAATGTATACCACATCAGCTATTATCATAAATCGGCTGGCGTGCCGATCATGAATCGATCCAGACGCTAGGATAATATTTCTTTAAGTACTTGCCATTAAGAGCTCGTCCATAAATTTCACCATCTAGCCCTTTGAGCAAATAAGCATTGTGAGGAACACATCGATGAATTTGAAAAGGACCTTCCCAATTAGGTGACCACTTGCCGAATTTATTATCTCTGGAACCAATCGGCAATATCAACTTCCAAACCAGATCCCCTTCTTCAAATGACTTGGCAACAACTTTTTTGTTATAATGACGAGCCACTCTATCTTTATCTCGTTTGATTTTCTCCAGGGCCCGTAACCAGACATGTGCCAAATCATCTAACTCATCGACCATATGATTGTGGTACTCATCGGCTGTCAAGTCGTCTTGCAAAGCAATCCGTCTTGAGCCGATGTTGGTTTCCCATGGCAGCACTGCTTCATGTCCATAAACCAACTGATACGGCAGCACTTGAATTACACCGTGACAGGCCATCCGGTACGCCCAAAGGGAATCGGCCAGTGTGGTATGCCACTGCCTCGGCTGTTCGTCGATTTTTCTCTTGATCAACTTGATTAAAGTCTTATTAGAAGCTTCTGCTTGCCCATTAGCTTGCGCATAATACGGAGAGGAATTTAACAGCTTAATGCCCATGCTGTCGGCAAACTGGACAAACTCATCGGACACGAAGATTGATCCCTAATCGGTGGTCAGCGTCTGTGGTAATCCAAACCAATATATGATATGCTCCTTGACAAACTGGATCGCGTCCTTGGAATCAACCTTTTTGAAAGGGATGGCCTCAACCCACTTGGTGAAGTAATCTGTAGCCACCAGGATATACTTGTGTCCTTTACTTGATGGTGGATTGATCTGTCCGATCATGTCTATACCCCACCCTCGAAACGGCCACGGCTTTATGATTGGATGCATAGCCGATGCCAGTGCGCTTTGAATTGCTCCAAACTTTTGGCAATCTTGACATCCTTTATAATACTTGAAACAATCCTCAAGCATTGTTAGCCAAAAATATCCAACGCGCTTCAATAGCCATCTCATTTTATGGGCCGATTGATGGGTTCCACAAATCCCTTCGTGTACTTCACTCATAACAACTTTGGCCTACTCGAGACCTAGGTACTGGAGCAAGACACCATCAATCGTCCGATAGTAGAGGTCGTCATCTAATAGGACGTACTGTAAGACTTTGTATTTCATCTATCGCGACGCCGACTAGGAAGGATTTTTCAAATATTCAATGATAGCAAACCTCCAATCGCCGACATCCACGGTAGTGATTTGAATCTGAACATCTTTAGCCATCGGCCTGTATCCCGATGCCCCCTGAGCTAAATCATTGGCCTCGAAGTTCTGCTTTCTGGGTATATGCCTCATCGTCACAATTTTGAAAACTTGTAGCAACTCTTTGCACTCCTCATTGGAAACTCTGAGAATATCATTCTTGCATTCATACTCCCCAGAAAGTTGATTAATGACCAGCTGTGAATTACCAATGATTTCTACGGAATCGGCCTCGACCTCCTGTAATAACTGCAAACCTTTAAGCACCGCTTCATACTCTGCTTGATTGTTAGTATAATAAGGCTTCATGGTAAAAGCAAACTCAAAGCTTGCTCCCCGAGGAGATATGATGACCAGGCCGATACCGCATCCATGTCTGCAAACAGATCCATCAAAATATAGCGTCCATGGCACAATATCTGCATATGCAACTGAATCATCTCTGTGTTGTACAATCAAATCGGCCAGGGCTTGTCCTTTGATTGCTTTGGCTGATTCATATCTGAGGTCAAACTCTGTTAAAGCAAAAATCCACTTCCCAATCCTTCCTTTTAAAACGGGGGCCGATAACATGTATTTCATCACATCGGCCTTACTTACCACAATGCACTCGTTGGAAAGTAAATAATGCCTCAACTTAGTACATGAAAAATATAAGCATAGACATAATTTCTCCACCGGTGTGTACCTTGTCTCGGCATCTAACAACCTCCTACTGAGATAAAAAATAGCTCTTTCCTTGCCATCAATGTCTTGAACCAGAACTGAGCCGATGGATTTCTCATCGGCCGATAGGTACAGCCTGAATGGAACCCCTTTCTATGGAGGGATTAGAACTGGGGGAGAACTTAAATATTCCTTGATATCGTCCAGCGCTTTCTGTTGCTTATCACCCCATACGAACTCCTGATCGTCCTTTATCTTCAACAATGGGGTGAATGGCTCTATCCTGCCTGATAGGTTTGATATAAAGCGTCGGACAAAGTTGATCTTCCCGAGCAGAGATTGTAACTTGGTCTTGTTTGTTGGAGGCTTGATATTTTGAATGGCATCAATGTTCTTCTATGTAATTTCAATTCCCCTCTCATGGACCAAGAAACCCAGAAACTGACCGGCCGATACGCCAAAGGCAAATTTGTTAGGTTTCATCTTTAAGCCATATTTCCTTGCTCTTTCTAGTACCTTGCGTAAATCGGCCAAGTGCATATCGTACTCTTTGGACTTCACGACGACGTCATCGATGTAGACCTCAATCAGCGAGCCGATAAGGTCATGAAAAATGTAATTTATAGCTCTCTGATAAGTAGCTCCAGCGTTTTTCAAACCGAAGGTCATGACAACCAACTCGTATAGGCCGATTTCCCCTGGACACCTGAAGGCTGTTTTGTGAATATCTTCTTCGGCCATGAAAATCTGGTTGTAGCCTGCGTTCCCATCCATGAAACTGATAATTTTATGTCCAGACGCGGCATCTACCAGCAGATTGGCCAACGGCATAGGGTACTCATCTTTTGGCGTTGCTTTATTCAAGTCTCTGAAATCGATACACACCCTAAGCTTGCTGTTTTTCTTCAACACTGGAACTATGCTGGAGACCCACTCCACATATCGGCAGGGTCTTATAAAGTTGGCATCGTAAAGTCTTGTGATCTCTGTCTTAATAGCTTCATGCATATCGGCCTTAAATCTCCTAGGAGCTTGCTTAAATGGCTGATAGCCTGGTTTGATAGGTAACCGATGTTCTACGATCGATCGGCTTAATCTTGGCATCTCATGATACTCCCATGCAAAACAATCCATGAAATTCTTTCAAAAGATTTATCAAATTATGTTTATATTCTCTTGGCAAGTTAGCACTTACATACGTCGGCCTAGGCCTATCACCTATTCCTATGTCAATCTCTTCGAGCTGATCGGCCGACGTAAAGCCTTGTCCCAACTTCCCATCTAACTCATCCACTGCATCATCTGTGTAGGGACTAGCTTGCTCATCTTGGGCAGCGGATGGGACATCTTGGTTAAAGCAACTGCTTGTCTTGATCTTCAATTGCCTCGATATCACAATCAGTCACTTTGAGGAAATCGGCATCCCAAACTCATCTGGATAAGCAGTCGATTCCCTCCATCTCCCAAACTGCGAGATCGGCATTGGCCACGTGTACTGACCGATCGGCCTGCACAATCTCGACCTGGTCCCCTTGCCATTGTATAAGGCATTGGTGCATTGTTGAAGAGACGCAACAGTTTGCGTGAATCCAATCCCGTCCCAACAACAGGCTGTAGGAACCCTTTCCATCGAAGACGAAGAAGGTGGTGGGTATTGTCTTGTTTCCCACGGTGAGCTCCACGTTTAGCACCCCCTTCGCCTCAGATGCGTTGCCACCAAAATCTTTCAGTACCATGTTGGTCTTGATGAGGTCTTTCGATACTTTTCCCAGCTTCCGGAAGGTTGTATACGGCATTAAGTTCACTGCCACGCCGCCATCGACCAGCATCTTTGTCATCGGCCACCCATTGACGAATCCCTTGATGTATAACGGCCTGAGGTGCCTGTAGCTGGCGTCGGCCGGCTTGTCAAACACGGCTTGGTCTGGTGACAACTGCAGCTTAGCCGAGGACTGCTCATCGTCGGCTACTGCTTCATCGGCCGTCTGCACGCTGTATTCTGCTGGCAATATGAAAACCATATTAACAAAAGCCGATGCTACACCTTTACCTTTGGCGGACGCAGGAGCTCGAGCTGTCTTGGAGGTGCCCTCATCGGCCTTGACCACTGCGGATTTTATTCTCCATTCCTTCCTGGTCTTGGCCGGCCGATGGGCTATTGTCGCTTGCTGCTCTTGGATTTGCTCCTTCCTCCTTAGCCTTTGAACCCGCCGTTTTTGTGTCTTGCTAAACACGTCGCTTGGGCACCATTGGGGTTCTGGACTTGCTCGTCTGCCTCGTCCTAACGATCGTGGTGCATCGGCCCCAGCCTCTTGTGCACAGATTTTCTCTGCTTGCTTGGCCGATGCACTTGCCTGCTCGAGCCGCCCTGATGGGGGTCTTCTACATCATTGCACGCAGGGCACTCTTGGATGGATGGCAACCTCATCCCTTCGTTCTAGCAGAACCGGAAGAACTCGCACTCCCAATGCGGGTCATAGGAGTTGTCTTGATCGGCTTGGTCTCATGCTTGTTCTTCCTACCGCCGATGGTATTTTTTGATCAGGCCCTCCGAGGTCTGATAAGGTCGCTTGCCGGTCCGATGGCTACCGCCGTCGGCCTTGTCCGCCCGCACCATGTTGACTGGGAACGGGTGTCCTTCTATTTTCATCGGCCGCTTGGCATCATCGATCTTAATCCTGCCTTGCTCGATGGCTGATTGGATCTGTTGTCGGAAGATCTTGCATTCATTGGTATGGTGAGAATATGTGTTGTGCCACTTGCAATATCTCCTCTTCTTAATTTCTTCGGCCGATGGCAGTATATGACCTACTGGCAGCTGGATCTGCTTTTCTTGCAGAAGTAAATCAAATATTTTGTCGGCCTTGTTGATGTCGAAGTCGTACTTATCTTCCTTATCGCCCTTCTTGGCCCCCTGGCATGTTGTTGGCTTCTTCATTCGGGCCCACCCAGCCAGATCGACATCGACATCTTCTTCATCATCTTCATCGGAGGCGTAATGATAGACCGTATTGATCTTCTTCGCGAACTTCTTCGCCTCCTGGAATTGTTGCTCGTGGGCCGATACTCGTTGTGCTAGCTGAGCTAGACTGTCAAACTCCTGAGAAGAGAATCTCTCTCGTATCGGCCCTAATAATCCCTGAAACGCCAGATCGGCCAGTTGAGAATCGGTCAAACTGAGGCTGTAACACCTGTTCCTTATGTCCCTAAATCTTTGAATGTACTCTGGGACCGATTCATCAATTCGTTGCCTGATGGCGGTGAGATCAGACCGTTTCCTTTCTTACACGCCGTTGTAGAAGTACCTATGAAAGTGCTTCTCTAGATCCATCCATCCTCTGATGGAATTGCAGTGTAACGAGGAGAACCATGTAAATGCTGACCCTGATAAAGATAGAGGGAAGAACCTCACCTTCAACGCCTCTATGGCCGATGCCTCCCCACACTGTGCTAGGAATCGGCTCACGTGCTCGTACGTCGAGACGTTGTCCTACCCTGAAAACTCGGAGAAGTCCGGGATTTTGTATCGGCCTGGCAGTGGCACTCTGTCGAACTTCTCGGGGTACGGGTGCCGATACACTGTAGAGTTCTCCTTGTGCTTCAAACCGAACTGATCTCGCATCACCTCGGCTATCATGTCGGCCCAGTATCCTGCGGGCTGGTGTGAGAAGTCCTGGTGGTAGGACTGCTGCAGGCCCTCTGCCCGATATTGCCTGGGGGAGTACTGTTGGTAATGGTGATTCAAGTTCAGCGTATTGTACTACCCTGCAGTATACTGCTGGTAGCCTTGTGGCGCGTTGTAAGCAGTCTGTGGCGGAGGGTTACTGAACATGGGGGCTTGAGGCTGTCCGGCCGATGGCGGGTTTACTAGAATTTGCTGCATCGGCTCGATCACCGGTTGTTTCCCCTTTGTCCACTGTGCAAACTGCTCCTCCGTGATGTGCTGGGGACTTCCTCCTATTTGCTTGGCCAGGACCATTTGCATGGTTGGCACCGGCTGAGCCGATGGAGGCGGGATCGGCGCCGTCGGCTAAGGGGTTGAACTCAAATCGGTCCTCAAGGTCCGATAAGCTGGGAATTTGTTTTTGGGCAAGAAAATTGGCCCTTGAGGTTTATACTAGTGAATCGAACCATCCAGAATTGATTTGACCGTATTGGTCAATGTATTCACCAGAATCCCCGACTGGTTGACTAGCGCAAAGTGGACTGCGGAGTCAATGCGGTCTTGCAACGTCGGCGCGGCGTTCTCTTCAGTTTTGATGGCGTGGGCTGCCGCCGACGTGCTTGCTCCGTCTCCGGGATTCGGCATCACCATCTTGGTCTTCTGAATGAGAGTGCCTTGCCGAGTCCTGGAGTACGTCTGCAAGTACATATTCCGAAACTGCTCGACCAGCTTGTCCATCTCAGCTGTTTGCTCCTCGTTGAGCTGGTCAGCGGTCACAGCGACGACATTCTCCTCAGAGATCTCAACCTGCTTAGACATGGTTCAGTGATCTTGTTGTCGTTGAAAAGCATGTGTTCTTGAGGTCCCACCGGGCGTGCCAAAAGCATGTTGGCGTAGAATTTCGACCCACCCTGCAACCAAACGGGTTCCATGTTTCCACGGCGGCCTGGGAAGTTTGCTTTACTCCAGTGCAGGTCCAAAGGCTTGCCTAGGTGCGTGAAGGGCGTGCCAGTTGATTTGATCTGCAATTTTATGGACCTACTGAAATTGGTTTCACCCCAAAATGAGTTATATTTGATTTGATAGGAATTTTAAAAGTTTGGTACAATTTTCAGTTGGAAAAAATATAGATTTATCCATTTCCTTTAATATTTCCAAAATAAAATCTTTGGGTCCACATGTCAGCCTTTGGCTGCTTTGCAGAAAAGCCCCTAGGGTTCTCAGGAATCAGCCCGTAGTCCTTAAACACGTGCTATTGTAGTTTTCATTAAGAGTCCCTGAGGTCTCTATATATTGCTAATCAGTCCTTGGTCCCATATGTCATACTAAGAAGTCTTGCAAATTAAACCTTACAAGTTTTAAACTTTTGCTAAGCCGAGTCCTTAGCGCTTAATCAATTCGGCCCCACATGTCAGCGGCTCGGTGTTGGCATAGAATTTCGACCCGCCCTGCAACCAAACAGGTTCCACGTTTCCACGGCGGCCTGGGAGGTTTGCTTTACTCCAGTGCAGATCCAAAGGCTTGCCTAGGTGCGTGTAGGGCGTGCCAGTTGATTTGATCTGCAATCAACAAGATAAACAAGTAAACCATGTTAGAAAACAATGGTCGATCAGCCGATAGGCCGATGTCGCATTGTCGTGGCCCAGCCGATAGGGCAAAACTATATCGGCTTACTTGTGATAAAGTAAGATTAAAGCATGGATCTGATCTTATCGGCCTTCATCAACATATTAACATCGATCAATGGCATCGGCCGATAAGGGATAACAAAAATGACTACACTATCTAATACTCTAGTGCAAATCTATATGAACCAATCAACCAATATAAATATGGCAATCACAGATAAACCCTAAAGAGTAATCTATACCAAGTATATCCATATTCATTGATCCATTCATGTAGATGGCAGATACACATAAAAACCTTATGATAATCATGTATATCAGGCAAGACTGGCTGAAACTCCAGTGCTATCCTTAAATGCAACCGAAAATAGGCTTTGAGTTAAATCTCAACACAGGACTAAGGTCGATAGCAACTCAAAGTGTGAATTGAAACTTAACACAAAGAAAATCAAGTCGTCGATTGCTTTTGGGGATGGTAGATGCATTGAAAGATCTAGCCAAGCATAATCATTAAACCGTCGTCGGCAATAAACCCTAAAACGAGTAGATCGCTGGTGAGGCGTAATTAAAACACTTGTCAAAATCATCCAAAACATGATAAACGACGATCACATCATCGAGGCTTAACGTGTCTAAAGCGACACGCTAACCCCGACGATGTAGATCGTTGGGCACGAGTTCTTACCTCTGCTCTGGGGAAGCAAGAACTCACCGGAAGTCGACCTCTTGCGAGGGTTGGCGATTCGCCGAAAGTAGATTAAAACAAACTGGTTGTTGTATTAGGTTGTGAGAGAGAGTTTCTATGTACAAACTACCGGGATATTTATACCCGAGATTACAACAGGGTCCTTGTAGGACGCGATCTTATCTCTAACTAACAAACAAGTCTTTGCGGCAGACTCTTGCCACAGATTGGATCTAAACCTACTTGATTTACAAGATACAATTGCCTAAAACCGAGCTTTATCTCTATTTGGCAACCTCCTTGAAGCTTATCTTGAGCCCAAACCAAGCCCACGCCGACTCTGTCAACTTCTAGCCTCTATCGGCCAATGACCGCATTGAATCCGTATCGGCCGATACACTCTTCCTGGTAGCGCTTCTCCCAGTCCGATACGTTCACCGAGTCCGATACAATGCTTGGTCCGACTCCAACTTAATCCTTCCTCTCTGCTTCAGTTTCCTGTTTCCTCTCCGGGTTGATTACGAAAATCTGCTGTTAACACTCGGTGGCTGGGAAGCAGAGGCAGTAGCACACCGGCGAGTTTCTCGCCGACGGCAAAGGAGAATGGCGGCAGATCTCGGTGGGCAACTAAAAGAGAAAACATGGAGGAGTTCACGGCGAAGCTATTGGTGTTTGTCTCATCAGCTACGGTGGTCAGAATTGGTGGTGACGACGGCGCAGGCGGCGGTGGCTTTCGGCATGCATGTGCATGTCAAGCTACGGCTCAAATCCGTGTGAACCAATGCATGCATGCGGTCATATAAGCCTCCTGGAGACTTACCAAAGCACACGCGATAGTCGGCGATGCTTGGACAGCTACGACACTTGGAAAGAAACTCTAGCGGCGGCAGTAGATAGCAGAGCAATGGCGGCGGCGATCCTCGGCTTGTGATCTGCTAAGAGAAGGTGAGGGACATCTCAAGGATCACACAAGGATGCTCCCCGAGTAAGGAATTGCTTCGGAGCTCACCGGAGAGGACGAATTCCGCGATGACGTCCGATGGCCGAAATTGGGGAAGAAGAAGCCGATCTACCTCTCCACGGCTTCGGGGTTCAATTCCTTCGGTTGGCATCTTCCTGAAATCAAGGTAATGACGATGGCGTGGCGGCTTGGCTGGACTTGATCGAAGATGGCCGGACGATGATGATGCCAAGACGGCGGCGTTCTGGAACTCCTTTGACCGCAGTGGCATTCTGGTGAGATGGCTGCAGTACATAAGATGAGATTAGAGGGGACGGGTTTGGCATGAATGGAAGATCTCAGAACACAATAAGAGAAGGAACGACCGTGGCTCAATAGCGGCGGCGATGGTTGTCGTTCCCACGGCCGGCGGCAAAGATGGAGGTGACAGAGGTGAAGCGAGCTCTCCCTCTCTAATAGCTCGGCACAGGGGCAAAATGGTAGAGTAGGTGATGCACTGGAGAGGGTATATCGAGCGTCGGCGGCTGCCACGGCGATGGACACGCGTCGAACACGCCGGCGTCGATCTCCTTCCTCTCTCTGTGTTTGAGCGGTGGAAAATTATATGTACCAAGTTGGAGCTAGCCCATGAGACTGCTATGTGGGTCCAGGCGATGTGCACAGAGGTAGAATGGGAGAGATGGGTAGGAAATTTGGTAGACACAGTGCTAGGCAAGTATTAGGGTTTTTCCCTTTTTAATTTTCTTTTTCCCTTCTTTATAATTCCATAACTTCATTTTTGTGCAAAATAAAATAAGGTGGATTTTTCTGGTGGTAGATGAAAATATGTAGGTTCCATTTTCTTTGGTTTCACACAAAAATAATCTATATTTTAATCTCAGGAAAATAAAGAAATTCAGTTCAGCCGAAATTGGTTTGAATTTTTAAATGGGCAAAACCTATAAAATAAATTCTGGAAAAAATATATTAATTCCTATTAAATAGTGTAGTATTTGAATAAATGATATCCCCTATACATTTTTATCTAATAAAATACACATATGAGATGTGTATCAATTTTGCCGATTAGGGTTTTGTTTTATTTTCCAAAAATTTATTTTAATGCATAAGCTAATGCAAATAATTAAATATGTAACCTACAAATAGAGATAAATAATCCTAAATACCTTGTGTATAAAACTTAGGGTTGTGACAATCGCTCATCGAACGCCGAAATTGCGGCAACTCGTCTATCGATTATCTTTTCGATGATCACCACATTCAACTCAAGCACTAGCACTTAGAAAAACTGCTTGCTGTTATGAACACGAAGCGAACACTGAGAGTTACTAAGCACACATCACGTACTTAAACATAACAAAGACAGCAATAGCTGCTGCGGCCGAAAGAGCGAACGAGCCGAAGGTAGTAGCCAAAGGGCTACAATAAATTGCCCAAACACACTTTATTCATAAAATTTTGAAATATTACAACTATATTACATCACCCACCATGCGGCTTTTCGACTCTGACTCCATTTCGCCGGAGGAACCAACTTCGGATGTCAAAGCACTAGACTCAGAGTCAGAAAAACTGAGGTAGCTCCCAGATCGACTGAGAGAGCTAAAACTATTACTAAGGCTATCCGATATTTTCTCGCTTGCGCTATCTACATCAAAGAACAGCCAAGCAGAGTCGGCGCCGAAACAAAAACTAAGCTATACCGATGTCGGGCGATAGCAGCCTGACGTTCGGACATCACAAAGTTTCGCCAAAAGAAAGCCATGTTCGCGGCGATGGCAGTAATCGTGGTCGACCAGGGTTCGTCCTGGATGCTTTCACATCCACTTTGCCACAGCCAACACATGGTAATTACGCCCGTTGATAGTCATCTCACGAAAAACAGCCACGCAGGCATACCTAACCTTCGCCAGGGTCTTGTTCACCATGACCTTCACATTTGTGTTTCTCCACTCCCTCAAAGGGGGCTGAACACATGCCTTTCGACGTCTAAACAGCAATGGGAGCTGTCCTAGTAAAAGAAAAGTTTAAGGCGAAAATAGTTTTCAGAAAAAGTGGCAAAAGCTTAGAAGTTTATACATATATAAAAGGAGGAGTGGCCACCAAAGCGCCTTACAGAAGATTGATATACAAAATCCTTCGGCTAGCAGGGATGAAGCCCAAAAGAGATGACAAAAGAAAACTAGTAGAAAAAGCTATCTATGCTAAAAAGCGAGGAAGGAAGGTGAAAGCCTCACCTCATGGTGATCCTGGGCAGCCTCTTCCCCGGCAGGCTCATGGCTAGCTTTGCCTCCATCTTCGCCCCCGGTAGGCCCTTCGCCGTCACCCTCTGCATGCCACTCTGCGGCGTCTG
Organism: Oryza officinalis; assembly: GCA_008326285.1. NCBI lineage: Eukaryota > Viridiplantae > Streptophyta > Magnoliopsida > Poales > Poaceae > Oryza > Oryza officinalis. The sequence continues at coordinate 15,493,271 of BDMV01000011.1, read as the reverse complement.
CCTTCGCTTATTTCTCCAACTGGTCCCAAAGGTGCCCACGGGCAATCTCCCTTCCTTCGAGCACTCAGTACGACCGACAAAAGGCGCTTAGCTCCGTCCAGACAGTGCTTGACGAACCGAGAAGTTCGTGTTGCAACATGGCTGGGAAGTCCGAAACGTGTCCACAACCATGGTGCCGAAGCACAGAAAGGACAACCCTGGCGGCGACATGCACGCAGCAATCGCCATAGATACCGACAGCATCGGCAATCGCCCACTAGCTTTGGCACTCTACTCTATGAATGTGGCGGGCTCGTCATCCTTCCCGGGACTTTGGAAGCGCAGGCCCCAAGTTCGGTCAAGGCAAGGGGAAGCACGTAGCTGGCCTGCTTAGCCGAATCTTTCGCCTGGCTTAACGCCGCGATTGCCGAAGAAGCGACGTCTCAAGCCTGAGTGGTTTCGGCCTTCGCTGCTTCGACATGGCCACGGAGGGTGTCTAGCCTGGCTTCCAAGTGGTTATAGTAATCGGTTAGTCCACCGATTTGGCCCTCAAGTTTCTCGTTTTCGGCCTTCAAAGCCCGGTTCTTGGCCTTCGCCTTCTTTAGTGCTTCGGCTAGGACCTCGCACTCCAAGTCTTTCTGCTTCGCCCCCTCCTCCATGTCCCGCATGCATTTTTTGTAATCGTCCAAGCGGGCGTGCACTCCCTGTTCAACAAGTCCGTATGCCGAAAGAGCCTGTGGGTGTCGCAAAGACAAAAATGCTTGTTAAGTTCGACACACCAATAAATAGTTAAGAAAATTGGTAGTATAAAAAAGGCTTACCCAAATGAGTAAACTGTTGACGGCCAGGTCTCCCTTGTCGAACTTGTCCGCAGAGGGGGAAGACCGGCCAGTGGCGAAACAAGCTGCATGATCCCGCCAACGAAATGGATCAGTTCGGCCTGCGTCTCGAAATTGTTGGGGACGAAGCGTGGCGCGATGAGGGCACCCTCAGACACGGAACTGTCAGTCGCCAGTTGCTTCCCTTCGTGTTGGTGAAGAGGAGACACGAGAGCACCCATGTGGGGACTGGAGAAGACCTCCTCTGCATCCCTCTCAAGCAAAGTAGTCGCCGCCGCGACCTCGCTGGGACCCACCGAAGGCTACGTCCCCAAAGTCGACGCTGTCATATCAATCGCGGGCGGGGCATCATGTTTGGCTGCCGAAGAGAGTGGGGCGAGCGAAGTCGGTGTCTTAGGCGAATTGGACTTGCTATCGCTGAAAGCGTTCACCAGCCTCACACTGCTCTTCACAGTGATCTTGGGCGCTCCCTTGCAGGAATCCACAACGGCGGGAGCCGAACCCCTTGTACGAGACCCGACTAGTACATGGGTGGCGATCGCTGCTAAGGCTTTTGCCCCTCCAGGTCATTGCCATGGCGGCAGCAGTCGAAGGTGCGCGGGGAGGATTTGGACTCAGAGTACGCGTGTAACCATGCAAAAGGTCATTTCCGTCTACTTGGAGGGTGTTGTCCGTCTCCCTGAGGTCTGTCCCACCCCTTTTGCCACCCTCGTCGTCCACTTCGACCTCGGACGCAGCCTCCTCTTCCTCTTCGTTCTCTGCTTCCGAATGCTCTTGTGATGGGCCAGTGGACTTCGTTGATTTTTGGATTTTCGCCCGGCTCATTGAAGCACCCTTTGCAACGGCCCGCTTCCTTTTCTTCGGGGCCTCGGCGCTGTCATCAACCACGGTTAACTTGACCGGGTGGGCAATTCGCCAACAAATACATGGTTCTCCTGGCCGTTCGGCTGCTGGGCCACCAACATCCCGTATTCTTGGGGATGAGATCCCCGATCATCTCCTTCCATCATCTTTGGCGTTCTCCAGCGAACGGACTAAGACAAAAATAAGGAACAAATTGGTCTAAGTCCTGCGAAAAGAGCGAAGAAGAAAAACAAAAAGGAGGCAGAGGAAAAGGCTGGAAAAGCTTACAGCTAGCACCATCCGGGCAGGACGAGGCGGGGTAGGCCAAAAGCCGGGTTGGCCATGTCCAAGTTCACCCTCCAGTCCCTGGCCAAGGGGTTGATCCGAAGCATGCAAAATTCTTCGACCAAGTCTCGGAGGGTGAGTCGAAGAACGACCTTCTGGAGCAGGCCGAAACGCGCTTCCATCGTCCCGTCAACCACCATGTTTGGCTTACCCTTGATGTTGATCGCGCGTCAACGCATCCGAATGGCGCTCACCTCTTCGGATTTAAATCCTTCAAAATCTCTATATTTTTCCTATAAATCAAAGGTCCTTAACATTTAGAAAAATGATGATAGCTGCGTAATAGCGCGGACTACCTATTTATTTAATTAGTATACGCGTGAACATGCACGAGTTGCACAGAATTCACCTAATACACAGTGCTACTAGCAACTAGCACCAATTCTTTGCTCTGTAATAGGTATATATACGTGCACTCGAGAACAAGCATGTTGGGGTTTAATTTAATAAAACTGGCACACGCATGAACATGGTTGCACCAATTGCATACAAAAATACACTTGCAACGCGACATGTACACGTACACGGTTAATTAGCAGGTCAACGTACACAGAGGTATGGTCATCAGGCAGATATTGTATACACAGTACATGGCATACCATTAATAATACATTAAGGAAGCGTGATGTGCATGTGTGTGGTGGCCCAGTTGTCAAAGTGTTTAAACAAATTAACACAGGAATTCATGAACGGAGACAGAAGATGCACACATATGATATGTATAATAAGGCCAAGCGCGTACACAGAATCGTTTGGCTCTTTTGTGGGATGTAAAATCTGTATATTTTCTAGAGAAGATACATAATTAATGTATATGTTAAAAAAACTCTTCTAAAATTCCTTAATTTATTTTAATATATCAAAGCAGTCCTGTCATTGACCTTACATATTAGTTCTATAAAAGCACGAGCGACAAAAGATGAAGTAGCAATAATGCGCTGTTTTGTTGTTGAAGAAAACACCGAAACATGGTATTTGTTTAAATAAAGAATGGCCAATGGGAATTCTCTTAAGGAATATTATGAGCCTTAGGCCATGTTGCAACTTGGTCACATCTCACATTACCCTAAACCCCTCTAATTAAGTACTGGAGGAATGGTTGAAAGTCTGCGATTAATTAGTTCATGACCATTGTTGCATGCGTTGTTGGTATTATGTGGAGACGAGCCATAAGATACATGCATGACTTTACCCTTAAGGGCATCTTTGAATCAACGGATTTATGTAGAAATTTCGTAAGATTCAAATTCAATAGAAAATTTTTTTTGGCCATTTGATTCAAAGAATTGAAGGTTTTCAAATCCTATGAAAATATGGCCTTATATATTCTATGTAGGTACAAAGGCCAAAAATTACACTTTCCATGCCAGAAGCAATTGAATAGTATCCTGATGGTAACGAGATTGGCAGAGCCTATGCTAGCAGACTCAAACACAATCTGATATTTCTGGTTTGTTTAACTTTAAAGGTACAATCACTACTACAAAATTACATTTTTAGACGGCCAAAACCAATTTTCACAACCGGCTCAATGCCCCACCTCCCCCTAGGTATATGTACAAAACGTTATTTTTCTAAGCAAGTAGCACAACCACACACGAAAAGTGATTTTCGCAGTTTGTTAAGTCACTCGCTTGAAAAACAAATCATGAAAAAAATAAGAGAGAATTGCATATTGCCACTACTTTCACCCCAAACTCGAAATAGCCATTATAAAGTCATAAATTGCAAATTTGCCACTGAAATTAGCGTGCGCACGTTCCGTATGCCATGGTTGTATCAATTCGTGCAATTAAGAAGATAAAAATAATTCATGAAATTAAATTAAAAAACAAGGCAAGACGATATTGTTTAGATACGCATAGGCTACGATAGCATAAATCAAAATTTTTTTATTGCGTAAACCAGGAACCATACAAATATCAGATCATAGATTGTTACCACTCGACGCGCTATGCAGTGGAAGTAAGTGCTAAGAAACCGAAGAAACCTTGGCGACGTAGCGCGCGTCGATGTATAGAAAATAGTAGATCGCAGCAGCTCGACCTTTTTCTCGTGCATACACCCCGTCGTACCCTCACGCCGATCAGCACCGCAGACCAGCGGCGCCTCTACCGGTATCCACACGTCCAGGGATGGAACACATCGTATGGTCGTACTAGCACTCGTGCGCGGCTAGAGTTTTGCTTGAGAAGGAAGTAACGGCTAGGGTTTTTCTCTTGGACCAGCCTCGTCAACTGAATAATATATATAAGATCCATAACTGTGCCTCCGAGGCCCATAGAAGTCCTCCTCAGATCTCTATCCGAATTGAGCAAATATTAGATCTCCATCCAATCCCTTTATTTCGGCCCATTAAGTGTGCGACCCTGTAGGTTCATGTATACTCGACTGCAACCTGAAAACTTCTTTTCGGTCCACGTGTCAACAACGGCCCTCAGCAGAACATATTGACCCACCGGGCATACATAAAGATCATATCGGCTGTACCTTTAGTGTATACTTGTATGAACCCCTTTGCCTCACGATATCGATTAAACTCAAGACTAGATATGTGCCATCCTTTAATACCTCAATTATTCAGTTGATCCTGTAATAGATTATTTAACCTGTGATTCTCAATCACTTTTGGCATGACCATGCACTTCCAAAATCTATAACATCGAGGGGTCCAGAGATATCTTTCCAAGGGAGGGGCAAATCTCATCTTAATTATTCATATCCCACTACATGTTTCATAGCATGCCTGAGGACTACTTTTATAACTACCCAGTTATGGAGTAGTGTTTGGCAACCTCTAAGCAAACTACTACACATGTTGAGAACCATGATAATCTTAGGTCTAAGGATTCTACACCAATACTAATATGAGACCACTGATGGTACATCACATATAACTCTTGCAGTGTCTCATGTTGGGTCTATTCAATAACATGTTCTCCAACATGTGTCCACATTATTAATTTGGTATCTCCATACCATGATCCATGAGACATGATCATCAATCAATGAATGTGCTGATCATTGAACCATATTTGTTCCATATATGATATTTGATCAGGGATCCTTTAGAAATAGTAACATACAACATAAATAGTCTGATGAACGAATCACATATTCATTGATTAATAATAAGTTATCTATTTCAAGGAACAACGTATAATAAAGATGTAAACATAGTATGTGATACAATCATCTCTATGATTGCCTCTAGGGCATATCACTAACAGTCTCCCACTTGCACTAGAGTCAATCATGCACGTATCTAATACCCATTACCTTAGTGTGTGCCTCATGCTTAGGCTGAGAGAGTGGCTTTGTCAACAGGTCTGCAATGTTCAAATCCATATGTACTTTGCATATCTTCACAGCTCCTCTACTCACTATCTCGCGAATGAGATGATACCTCCGTATAATATGTTTGGACTTTTGATGCGATCTAGGCTCCTTGGCTAGCAATGGCCCCACTATTATCGCAATAGAGGTCCACAGGACTGGGAGCACTAGTCATCACACCCAATTGAGAAACAATTTTCTTTATCCAAACAGCCTCCTTTGCTCCTTTAGAAGCAGCAATGTACTCGGCTTCTGCTGTAGAGTCGGCGACTGTATCTTGCTTGGAACTCTTCCAGCTCATAGCACCGCCATTTAGGCAGAACACAAATCCAGACTGCGATCTAAAGTCGTCTTTGTCGGTTTGGAAGCTTGCATCGGTGTAACCATTTACAATGAGCTCTTCCTCTCCTCAATAGACTAGGAACATATCCTAAGTTCTTCTCAAGTACTTTAGGATATTTTTTACACTGTCCAGTGACTCTCACCTGGATCTGATTGGTATCGGCTTGTCGCACTAAGTGCATATGAAACATCTTGACGTGAACATAGCATGGCATACATTACAGATCCAATAGCTGAAGGATATCTTATTTCGCTCATCAGTCATTTGAGGACACTGATTCTTGCCAAGATTAATGCCATGTGACATCTGCAAGAAACCTTTCTTGGAGTCTTGCATGTTGAACCCTTTCAACACCTTGTCAATATATGTACTCTGGCTTAATCCTATTAGCCTCTTTGATCTATCTCTATAGATCCTTATGCTCAGAATATATGCTGCCTCCCTAAAGTCCTTCATTGAAAAATTTTTCTTCAATGATGTCTTAACGGATTCAAGCATAGGAATGTCATTCCCCATCAACAATATGTCATCTACATATAGGATTAGAAACACCAGTGCGCTCCCACTATTCTTCTTGTATACACAAAGCTCTTCTTTGTTTTTGACAAAGCCCATTGACTTGACTACTTCGTCAAAACGAATATTCCAACTCTGAGATGCTTGCTTCAACCCATAAATGGCTTTAAGCAACTTGCATATCTTTTTTGCTGATTGTGGATCAATAAATTCCTTGGGTTGTGTCATGTACACATCCTCATGCAGATTTCCATTGACGAAAGTTGTTTTGACATCCATTTGCCATATCTCATAATCAAAATAGGCAGCAATCGCTAGAATAATCCGAATAGACTTTAGCATGGCAACAGGTGAGAAAGTCTCATCATAGTCAACACCTTGATTTTGTCTGAAACCTTTCGCCACCAATCGTGCCTTGTGGATGTGAACATTTCCATCTAGATCTGTCTTTTTTTAAAGACCCGTTTGCACTCGATGGCTTTTATACCATCAGGTGGATCGATCAAGTTCCAAACTTGGTTGTCATGCATGGACTCTATTTCGGATCTTATAGCTCCAAGCCATTTCTCAGAGTCTGGTCCCATCATCGCTTCCTCATAGGTTGTAGGTTCATCGTTGTCTAACAACAATATATCACATTGTCCTGTGGTTATCAATGCGTACCTTGCAGGTATACGCCGTATCCTTTCAGACCTTCATGAAGCCGGTGCTTGCACAACTGGTTCAACAACAACTTGTTCAACCTGTTGAAATTGCTTGGAAGTTGAAACATTTTCTGGTGATTCCCGAATTTCTTCGAGTTGCACTATGCACCCACTATCTTTTCTTGAAAGAAACTCTTTCCCCAAGAAAGCACCGTGTCGGGCGACAAACACTTTGCCTTCTTCCCGATTATAGAAATAATATCCTTTCGTTTCCTTATGATACCCCACAAAGAAGCATTTATTTAATTTAGGTGTGAGTTTGTCTGATTGTAAACATTTTACAAAAGCCTCACATCCCCAAATTTTCAAGAAAGACAAACCGGGACGCTTCCCTGTCTATATCTCATATGGTGTCTTATCCACAGATTTTGATGGAACCCTGTTTAATGTGAACGCTGCTGTCTCTAGAGCGTAACCCCAAAAGCTTAATGGGAGATCAGTTTGGCTCATCATTGATCGCACCATGTCCAACAATGTACGATTCCTTCATTCAGACACTGTCACGCCCCAAACTAGCCCCGAGCGGAGGCCAGTATAAGGCGATCCAAATTAACCTGTGTGCCTGTACCAGTCCCAGGAAAAAGCGCTGGTACAACAGGAAGACAGAATATCACAACAACAGCGGTCTCTTTATTAAGAGTAGGATTACAACCAAGGTCGGAACTGCGGACAGAACCCGAGTTCACAACAGCATTACAAAAAGACGGAAGCGGAAAGCCGAAACTAGCCCTAAGCCACAAGCAAAGCCTTGGGGAAAGGCCGAAACCCTACTACTGCTCGAAGACTGCTTGCTCCTGGAAGAACTCTTCATCAGCGGGGTCCACCACTTCGTCCTCGAGAACTGGGGGGGTTTAATTATATAGAGCAAGGGTGAGTACGGGAGTACTCAGCAAGTCAGGGGAAATTAAGTGTTTAATGCAAGCTTCAAGGGAAGGCCAGTTGTTTTTCACAATTGATTTTAGTTTGAGACTTTCAGAAATGTCTAAGTAAGTGCTTCTCAACGACGTGGATGAGAAAGTGCGTCTCATCCGGCCGGAGCAGTGAAAATGTATCGATTGATTCTTGTCGACATGAGAGGCTCCCTGCCAATCGTTTACCGACCCGGCTGCTCCAACAGCCACACACAAGAGGCTCCCTGCCAATCGTTCACCAACACCGGCTGCACCAACAGCCACAAATCAAACACGTCGGAACGAGAGGCTCCCTGCCAATCGTTCACCGACACTGGCTGCTCCAACAGCCACAAATCAAACACGTCAGAACAAGAGGCTCCCTGCCAATCGTTCACTGACACTGGCTACTCCAACAGCCCAACTTAAGCACAGGAAGGAAATCTTACACCAACAGCAGTTCACAAGGATCCCGATTAAAACTACGCTAAGGAATCACCTCACATCCGCCCATGACCATGGGCACGGCTGTTCGAACAGTTGTTAACCTCTGCAGAGGGGGTACACTTTACCCACACGACGTTAGTAACCCCGAATCACCCAGCCCGCGACTCTCGGTCACGTCTGGCGACCTTGAGGCTTTCACGACAAGGCATTTTGAAAGCCGACTCAGGGTCATCTTATGCCAACGGGAGGGGTCCCATGGACCAACACCAGGTTAGGTCCCAGACCATACTGTGCCAGGAAGCCCAGGGGTCCTCCTCGACACCACCCCAGCGAATCCACTTGTCCCTTGGCATCAAGATTTCCCTGGCCTAGCTAATTACTCAGCCAGGGGCGTCCCATATCACCCATGTGGTCGTACTTGACATATGCTCGGATGTAATTCCCAAGGAATCGGTCCTTAGAGCGAGAACGGGCAGACCGTACCTCCAGTACGTCTCCCGTACCGCGAGTTTTAGAAACTCACTTTATTTTCAAGGTACCGACCCAAGTGTCCGGTTTTCCAAGCATTTTGTAAACTCAAGTTTTACCCATGTGATCAATTTTAAAGTTTGAGGAGAGTCTCAACATTCGTACGCGAGGTACGGATACCGAAGCTCCACCTGAGGGGTGACAAGGGTGTTAGGGTATTCAAATAACAAGGAAGGTGAATGCAGCAAATGGGTAGGGCCTACCGGTCGTATTGCAAACCGAGGCCAAGTGCCAAGTGTAACCTAATTAATGCATAGTTTGCGGAATCAAAATACTTAATTTAAACTATAGGTTCAATTGATCAAAGGTGACTTGCCTTGCTCGAGATCTTGAGCTTCTTCCTCGAAATCCGCGCACTGCGGGTCTTCGGGCTCCGAGACTACACGTGAAACGAGACGACTCAACAAAGCGATAAAAAGAAGCCCTATTAAAGACCACTAAGCGTGCCATTGGATAGATCTCGATTTTTGAGAAATTTTGGAAGTGGAACGGGGTTAATCGGACGAACGGTTGAAAAGATATGAATTTCCGAAGATTAAAGGATTTTCTGGAATAAGAAAAGGAATTTTTAATTCCCTGGAAAAGAAAAGAAGGAGGGACTGAAATTGGACTTTAATTCGGGCGGCTAAGAACAGCCCAGTAGAATAGAATGGGCGCGGCCGAATTAATGGGCCGGCGGCCCGAAGGGATCGGCCCATGGCCGATCGGCGCGCGAGGGGGGGATAGGCCGATGGGCCTAGCGGCCGAGTGGGCCGAGCGGCCCGAGCGAAAAATGGCCGAGTGGCCGAGGGGGAGAGAGGGGCCGAGGCCGACTGGGCCGGTCGGCCAAGGAGGCCCAGATGGCCGGCCTGGCGTCGCGTCCCGGCCGATGCGCGAGAGGGAGGCCGTTTTGACCGGTCTCCCGTGGGACCCGGAACGGCGGACGTGGCGTCCACGTGGACTCCACGTCGGACAGAGAGGGGGAGGCCGCATCGGACGGCCGGCGACGGGTGCGTGCTCGGGCGGGGCGGCGAGTCAGAGTGGGCGGGCGGCGGGCACCGGCGGCGGGAGGAGAGAGAGGGAAACCGAGCCAACGGCTCGGATCAGGCCGCGGGGGTGCGACGACGGCTGACAACGGTGCGCGGCGGCGACAGCAATGGCGGCGCGAAGAGGGGGCGGAGGAGGGGACGGCGGCCACGGTGGTGGATGGAGGGGGATCCTATGGGCTATCTAGCTCCTAGACCGGGGGAGAAAGAGGAGGCGGAAGGGGGAAAAGAGATTACCGCGGCGGGAGGAGCTTGCCGGGGACGGGGGTGACGGCGCGGGACGGCGGTGTGGCGCGGTCCCGGGCCGGGGAAGAAGAGGGCGCCGGGTTCCTCTCCTCACGGCGGCGGGCAGCAAGAGGGGTGATGGCGCGGCGCGGCGGGTTGGAAGAGGATGGAGCTCGGCGGCGGCGGCAACGGGAAGGGGGCGAGCTCGGGGAGGCGGTGATGGCGGCCGGGAGCGAGGGGGGGGGAATTTTAAAGGGCGCTGGGTCGGTTCGGCCGGGGGAGAGGCGGTGCGACCGAGAGGCGGTGGAGCGCGGCGAGGGGACCGCGCTGGCGCCCCCTGCGCTAGCGGCCAAGCGCGGCAGCGGTGACACCGACCGGTCGGAGAAGAAAGCAAAGAGAAAAAGGGGAAAAGAGGGGTTGCCCCCTTACCGAAACGGGAAGGGGAAAAAGCGGAGAGGGGGCGCGCGCTCGGCCCCTTGGTGGCACGCGCGCAGAAACACTCTGCATCCTTAGCGGACCCAGTCTTTTGAGCCTTGGTCTTAGAGTTGCTAGTACTCGCGATCTCATCGGAGTTCAGTTTTCTCTTTTGATCAACCTTCTTGTTGTTGGGCTTGCGCTTATGCATGACCATCACATGGTTGGAGTTTTTCTTGATGCTCTCCTCGGCACCATTTAGCATCCCGTGAAATTCGGCCAAGGTCTTGCTCATGTTGTTCATATTGAAGTTTAATATGAATAGTTCAAAACTGGGAGGGACCGACTGCAGAATCAGATCAGTAGCCAACTCTTGACTAAAGGGAAAACCAAGCTTTTCCAAACACTCAATGTAACCAATCATTTTGATCACATGTGGGCTAAGTGGATTACCCTCTGCAAGCCTGCAGGCAAACAAGAACTTTGAGGTGTTGAACCTCTCAGTTCTCGCTTGGTTCTCAAACATGCTACGTAGTCCCGTGATTATACTATGAGCATCCAATGTCTCATATTACCTCTAAAGCTCAGGGAAGATAGTACCAAGCATGAGACAACTCATATCCAAATAGTCATTCTATCGCTTTTCATGCTCCCTACGCTGAGCAACAGTAGCATTGTTGGGAAAGTCTTCTGGAAAAGGCTCTTCAAGCACAAACTCTTTGCGCTCTTCCTGAGAACAATTCTCAGGTTGCGATACCAGTCCATAAAGTTTGTTCCACTCAAATTTTCTTTCTCAAGAATAGACCGCAAGTTAAAACTGGATGATACAAGAGCTGTCATGATCTACAATAGGAAATATATATATATGCAAAATCAGCACCATGTTTACATTTAATCTTTCATCAAACAATTTAACAAAAGATACTCCCACTATGTACTTTGCAACATAGTTTCCTCTAGCAACATAGTGAATCAAGATCCTCATTTTATTAGTATCTAGTGAGCTTTGGTATCACAGCTAGACAATTAGCAAAATAGGTAAGCAATGCCATGCTAATCACATCCTATGTGACTCTCGTGCTGTCGGGTGACATCTCCATATACCAACCCAACCTATGCCCCAAGGTCCAAAACCGTTTTGATAACCTTATCAAGTAAACCAACAATCTCCGCATATAGATATCTGACATCCATCCCATCTCATCATGATAACCAGTGACACTGCTATGGCAGACTCATCACTGATGATCACAACCATGATAGGTGCAATTATTGAAAGGACATCAATTACACTTATTTTTTCTAGGAATCTATCCTACCATATTGTCATATCAAATATACAACGATAATAAAGCATGATAGATAGATATGATATGCTAGTACATTAGATTGAATTGCACTATCCATGATACAAACCCCAAGCGAAATCTAAGGGATGACGCACATGGCGGTCCCACGGGTTTCAGGGCAACGCCCAGAAAAGGTCACTAGGTACATAGATCTCATCTATGATTCATCATATGAAAACCTTAACAGCGTAACTAAATTACGTCGAAAATGAGTCAATCTCATTGTCTCGCTTTTTCTCATTGGCGTGCGGTTCTAGTGAACATCGGACAATCCGATGAGACCAATTGTAGTGGCAAATACCAGACAATCTAGTGAAGTCACCAAACCCCAATACTGATTAATCTCATTAACTCATATGCTTGTCGATCAATCTTATGGTCCGACCAGGTAGATAACTCATCTAACATGTAATAGATCTCATCTACTACAGCCGCATATCAACTATATGCTTAGATCCAGACCACAAACTATACAAGATGGCTTTGATGCCACTGTTTGCATACACATAGGCTATGATAGCATAAATCATGAACGAATCACATATTCATTGATCAATAATAAGTTATCTATTTCAAGGAACAATGTATAATAAAGATGTAAACATAGTATGTGATACAATCATATCTATGATTGCCTCTAGGGCATATCACCTACAGATATGACCATGTTGCGCCCTTGCCAAATTTGATCTATATCCGCATCAGTGCACGCGAGAAGCAGGAAACGATATCCTCCCCCTCTTTCATGATGAACCCTAGAACCCCAAATCCTCTCATCCCTTCTTTCAAATCGGCAGCAAATCAACCAAAAATCAATTGCTTGAAATAGTAGATAGCAATCGAAGAGGTGTAGATGGACTTTGGCATGTAGGGCAGCAAGGGAGCGGTGGCCCGGGGTGATGGCTGCGGTGGGCGGCGGCGGCGCTGTGTCGGGCTGTGTCAGGCTGCACACGCAGCTGCGGCGGGCTGCATCAGGCTGTGGCACGCGGCTATGTCGGGCGACAACGTCGGCTATGGCAGGCGGCAACAGCAGGAGCACCATGGCAACAACAGCAGGAGTGTTTTCAGTTCAACTAGTTTGTATGCTACAGTTCATGCCAAAATGATGCCGGTTGAATGTATTCTTGCTTGTTGCCTCAATGTTGTTTTATTCCAGCCAAAATGTTGTTAATTGTAAAAATTTCGTGGGCAGGGGCATCATTGTCCTAATTTTCATGAAAAGCTATCATCTAATGGTGCTAATTTAAACTGTGAGTCCAGCGGCAGGAACATTATGTTCAAACCGTTTTTGATGGCAAATTTGCAATTTAGTTTTTTATTGGCAGATCCACAATATCTGTTCAATCCAGTGGCAAATATATAATTGCCCCAAAAAATAAAAGTTCTAAAAATAGTGAAATCCTAACTCCGATCAGTCACCACCACGAAGGCAGCCGCTGAGGCCCCACAGCTCCTGAGGCCGACGGTGACAGATCCACCCCTCCTGTGTGGCCGCTGCCACCGCAAGAAACCCGCTGCCACCATCGATGTAGTCACACGAAGGTGTCACACGACATGCCACCGTAAGATCTGTCATTCACGCCTGGAGTCGTCGCTGTGATATCCGTCATTCACACAGGAAGCCGCCGCTAGATCTACCACCGCGAGGCTTTATGCCATCGGTGTTCCACCACCTTACCCCACTACCAAGCTCTGGCACCGCCCACCGCACTGGGGCTGGTATTTTTCCAAGCGGGTAGCACAAACTGCACGCGAAAAATGATTTTTGCACGCAGTCAATTCACTTGCTTGCGAAAATAAATCATGAAAAAAATAAAAATTCTAAAAATCACGAAATCCTAACTCTGACTAGTGACTGCTGCGGAGGCCGCCGCTGAGGCCCTGCAGCTCTAGAGGCTAACGGTGGCAGACCTTCACCTACCCCTCAAGCATGACTGTCTCTGCCGCATGAAGCCCGCCGCCACCGTCGATGTAGTCGCACAAAGCTGCTGCATGGCTTGGTACCACTAGATCTGTCATTCGCGCCTGGAGCCACCACTGCTAGATCCGTCGTTCGCACATAGAGTCACCACCGAATCTGCCTCCGCGAGGCTTGACGCCATCGGAGCTTCGCAACCTCGCCTTGCTCCCAAGCTCCGCTACTGCCCCGTTGACATGAAATTTTATCGTGGAACGCGAAGACTTGGGAGATCTGCTTAGCTCTAGTATAGGTCCTAGATCTTGATGAGTTGCGGGTGTGTCAGTCAGTTTGATTTTGCAACTCACAAGATGTTGAGTAGCAGCGATTAGCCGATAGGCTGAACGATCGACTATTGGAGACTTGGAGACCTGGACGATGATGATGATTGGAGGCTCGAGTCCCAAGTGTGCCAAAAGCGTATGTCAGCCGATTGCTGATAGCCGATGACTTGCTATAGGATTGGCTAAAGGATCCGATGCTAGTACTTAGCATAGAATACCTTTGGTCGTTGAGATCATCTGATGTTGATGGGATTCTGGACGATCGAGTGTAAGCTTGTCGTAGAATTGGATCGGCTGGAAGTCCGATACAAATAGATTCAAATAGTTAGATAAATAATGAAGCCTTTACTACAATCGGCTAAAACCAACTTATGTATAATTATGAGCAAACCTTTCTTTATCAAAGACAATCTTGATAGATCAAACCAACCGAGACAGTATAAGATTAAAGTTGATATAGATAGATTTATCCAACAACTATACTAATCCTTATAAGCGATATAACACTTAGAACCAGTAACTAGATAATGCTATCGTAAGTAGAGTTAATATACCAGATAGGCAACGCTTGCTTCGACCCAATTAGAATATCGGATCGAACCGAGGTAGTCCTAGCCACGCCGATGCAAGCTAAGATAACGCAACTCACTTCTCGTCGGAGGTCGGACTTAACCGACGCAACCCATGCTTGAAACTAAGAACTCGCCGGGAGTAAATTAGGATGGCGATACGTCGAAAGTTGTATTGATCGAGAGATCAATTACAAGGACCCCTGGTATACATATTTATACCCATGACACAGAGTTTCCTAAAGATAAAGTAAAAGATACAAGTCCTGATCGAACTCTAAAGAATGTTTCCTAAAAATAGAAAAGAAACTAAATGACTTTGCCTACTTAATAGATATATTGTCATGTCGCATCCTTCTTGAACTTGGCCACTTCTGAATAAGTTTCTTTTAATTGATTAATTTTCTTAACTGAAATGACTAAGAATCCAACTGCTGGTGACTGATAATTTTCATTGGCCAATTCCAGGACTCTGAGGCCGATACTGACAATAGGCCGATGATGACTTCAAATTTTACCAAATTTTGGTGTTAACACATGCTCCCCAATTTTAGAGTATGAGGATTCATGCCTCAAAATTATCTTCATTTACTTGGTTTAGATGATTCCAAAGTTCTTCTTTCTTTACCTCTTGCAATTGGTTTTCATGAGCCGATATTATCTGCATTAGATGAGCCAGACTATCAAGCTCGTGGCAAAAGAATCTGTCCTTGATAGGCTCAAATTGTAGCATCGACTACGGACATTATGAAATCTTTGAATATATTCCATAACCGATTCATCCTCTCCTTGCCTACTTGATGTCAAATCTGAAAACTTCATCTCATTGATTCCAACAAAGAAATATTTGTGAAATTTATTTTCCAAATCGGCCTATCCTTTGATAGAATTTGGAGATAACGATGAAAACCATGTAAAAACCCGACAATGGAAAAAAAATCTAACTTTCAAAGCTTCCTCTGCCGATGCTTCATCACATTGATCCAAGAATCGGCTGATATGTTCAACTGTAGACATGTTGCCTTACCGTGAAAACTTAGAAAAGTCTGGAACCTTGTATCGGTGAGGCATTGGATCCCTATCAAGCCATTTAGGGTATGGCCGATGATATATAAAAGTCTGCTCTCTGGGCTTTAGTCCAAACTGTTCTCTTGTCATCTCAGTAATTCTATCGGCCAACTCATAATCCCTTGCATTATCCATGGTATATTGATGTGGCACTGTTCCTTGCATATATTGATACTCTTCAACATGCCGATACTAATGAAGTTCTTCTGGTCGATATTGATATGACTCGTCATGCCGATTCTGATGTGATTGTCCCTCGAGCTGAATTCCTTGATCGATTAATTCATCAATTCTTTTCTTGATCAAATTTTACAATGTATTCATCAAAACTCCAAATTGATCAAACAAAGCATGATGAATTGCCTTATACAGTGTATCCTGAAACGTTTTAATCATCAACTTAGGGAATTGAGTCTTCTAAATCAGACCGTATTATGTCATGAAAAAAGATTGAAGACAACGCTTTTGAAAATCAGCTACAGATTGCTACATCTGTTGCCTCTGTTCTTCTGTCAAATTCTCCATTGTGATTAGGATCTTGGCATCGACTCCTTCAAACATGTTGGTATAAAATCCGTGTCTCATCGGGCCTGCCAATTTGCGTTGACGTGAAATTTCATCGTAACACACGAAGGCCTGGGAGATCTATTTAACTCTAGTGTAGGTCCTAGATGTTGATGAGTTGTGGGCATGCCAGTTAGTTTGATTCTGCAACTAATAAGATGTTGAGTAGCAGTGATTAGCCGATAGGCTGAACGATCGATTGTTGGAAACTTGGAGACCTAGACGTTGATGATGATTGCAGGATCGAGTCCCAAGTGTGCCAAAAGCGTATATCAGCTGATTGCCGATAATTGATGACTTGGTGTAGGATCGGCTAAAGGTCTGATGCTAGTACTTAGCATTGAATACCTTTGGTCGTTGACATCATCCGATGTTGATGGGATTATAGACAATTGGATGTAAGCTTGTCATAGAATTGAATCGGCTGGAAGTCTGATACAAATAGATTCAAATAGTTAGATAAACAATGAAGCCTTTGTTATAATCGGCTAAAACCAACTTGTGTTTAATTAACAGCAAACCTTTCTTTATCAAAGACAATCTTGATAGATCAAACCTAACTAAGACAGTATAAGATTGAAGTTGATATAGTTAGATTTATCCAACAAATATACTAATCCTTATAAGCCGATGTAACACTTAGAACCAGTAAGCAGATAACTCATCGCCTAGCACACCGATGAAACATAAGCATGAAATCTATCGGCTTAATAAGACTTAGATGATAAATAACAATCTAGTATGTCAAATCTAACCGATGCAGCACAAGATTGTATACGATAATGTAATACTCAATGAGCCAATAAGCCTATGCAAATGTGATGGATGTATCAAATCTATCTTAAAATAGCATCATGTTTAGAGAAACATCAACTTGGTTAGAATATCAGACTGAACCGAGGAAGTCCCAACTAAGCCGGTATAAAACTAAACAATAATGCTATCATAAGTAGAGATGATATACCAGATAGGCAATGCTTGCTTCGACCTGATTAGAATATCGGACCGAACCGAGGAAGTCCTAGCCATGCCGATCCAAGCGAAGATGACGGCACTCACTTCCCGCTGGAGGTCGGACTTAACCGATGTAGCTCATGCTCGAAACTAAGAACTCGCCAAGAGTAATTTAGGGTGGCAATGCGCCGAAAGTTGTAATGATTGATAGATCAATTACAAAAACCTCTGGTGTACATAGTTATACCCATGGGTAGATAGTAGTCCTTATTGGACACGACACAGACTTTCCTAAAGATACAAGTCTTGACCAGACTCTAAACAATCTTTCCTAAAGATAAAAAGAAAACTAACTGACTCTGCCTAATTAATAGATAAATTGCCATGCCGCATCCTTCTTGAACTCGCCCTCTTCTGGGTAAGCTTCTTTTAATTGATTAATTTCCTTAACCAAATCTAGTAAGAATCTGACCGTTGGCAATTAATAATTTATATTCGGTCAATTCCAAGACTTTGAGGTCGATACTGATTCTAGGTCCATGATGACTTCGGGGCTTACCAAATTTTGGTGTTAACACGCCCGCGGTGCTGGGGCTGGTGGAGGATGGGAGAAGCCGTCGCTCGCTAGCTTCTTCGCCGTCGGACCTCCACATCCAGCTATGCCTGGGCTCTGCTGTCGCCAGGCGCCCGAGCTCTAGTGGAGGATGGGGGCAATGGAGTCAAGGATGGGGATCAGATTGGAGAAGAGCGAGTGGATGAGGGATAAGGATGGTTGGATGGGATAAGGCTAGGAGATAGAGGGGAATGGACGAGGCTGAAATCAGCCTCACTTTTTTTCCACATGATCCTCATAGGCAGCCAGTCCTATTAAGCGGAGAACCTGTAAGTTTTTCTGGTGTTTCTCTTAAGATGGCCACCTGTGAAAATCTATTTTTACAGGTGGGTATTTATCGATGACACCTCTATTCATTTTCACATATGGGCTTTTTTGACTGCTTGTAAAAATAAAAGAGTGTCTGTAAAAATCGTGTTTTAAGTGTTGGATATATGTACTTCTTTATTTCTAGAGAGAGAGAAAAGCATCTAGACATTAGTGGTTTGTCCGAATATGTTCCTGGAGACGATACGGCCTCCCACTGCACAGTTTGCCCCATTCTTTGATTCGGAGGCTTGGATGGGTATGGAAGTGAAGGGTTGGGGGCAGTGTTCTCGTCCAACTTGGCCCCAACCCTATATAGATCCTTATGCCCAGAATATATGCTGCAGTGTTCTTTGTTTTTGACAAAGCCCAATACCTTGACTACTTCGTCAAAATGAATATTCCAACTCTGAGATGCTTGCTTCAACCCATAAATGGATTTAAGCAACATGCATATTTTTTAGCTGATTGTGGATCGACAAATCCCTTGGGTTGTGTCATGTACACATTCTCATCCAGATTTCCATTGAGGAAAGGTGTTTTGACATCCATTTGCCATATCTCATAAGCGAAATAGGCAGCAATCGCTAGAATAATCCGAATAGACTTTAGCATGACGACAGGTGAGAAAGTCTTATCATAGTCAACACCTTGAATTTGTCTGAAAGCTTTTGCCACCAATTGTGCCCTGTAGACGTGAACATTTCCATCTACATCTATATTTTTCTTAAAGAACCATTTGCACTCGATGGCTTTTACAACATCAGGTGGATCAACCAAGTTCCGAACTTCGTTGTTGTGGACCCCCGTTTTCGGAACAGAAATCCGTCGTGTAAACCGTACCATTTCCCTGGATCAAGTAGTCTAGTACACACGAACTCATAATTGAAATACCAAATGTGCATACACGAGCGTTTAGTATGATTTATTACAACAATAGGCCCAAAGGCAATAGTCTTAGACCAGGGGGACCAAACAGTCCGGAATACATCCAAAAGCAGAAATAGATAAGGCAGCGGATGAGAGGCGACGACAACGCCATTGCCACAGGCAACGACCGCAACTAAGACCTACTGAGCATCGTTGTCATCAGCATCCTCCTGGTAGTAAGCATAGGGATCCTCCGAAGCGCCATCTTCGGCTTCTGATGGAGTTGTAAATTGCAAGGGTGAGTATCAACCATACTCAGCAAGCCACCACAACAATAATGCATATGATAGAGAGTATTCCAAGGAGTGGCTTCGGGTTCTTTTGCATAAAGCAAGTTTTGGAAACCTTTTCACAAGCCAAAGACCTAACATAGACTAATCAGGTTGTAATACCATAGTTCATTAATCAATGACGGTTCTGTCCACCATCCATTATGTGATCCCAAGGATAGCTTCCTGTCATTGGGTCGTCATGGTTTTCTGGGGTCTACCCCTTCTCGCTTCTTCAGAAGTTGATCCACCAGCATAAAAATCATCATGCAACATCCCATCCCAATTAGTTTAATAATTTAGAGTCTAGCCAAGTGTAATGCACGTACCGGTGCTCAATAATCGCGAGCACGGCTATTCGAATCGATTTGATTTACTCACACTACAGTGGATGTACACTTTACCCGTACTCCACGACTGCCAATGCATGAGCCTCGTCCCAACACATGTGATGCGTCACGGCAAAGCATTTCAATAACCTCACATTGGTAGTACCCGCTCCAAGAACTTGCATCCTCATGTACTCTAGGCGTCATAAGTTTCTAGCAGTCAGAGGAGTTCTGGCGCTCCCGGGGACGGAAGACTTACACATGCATTAAGTTGTAATTAAGTTTGGGTTTACATATGGCGGTCCTACCAGTGGCGACCCCACCGTAGGCCCTCGCCTCTCATATACATCAAGAAAACCATTATGCATGGATACTGCCTCCGCTCGGCTATTTATTCCGCTAGGTCTATACCCATTCGAGAAGTACGGTTGTACGAGGGTCGTTTCATGCTTAGCTTCATGGCTCGGTCCTTAACTAACTAGGGTCGGCACTTGCCTTTACCGGACACCACCCAAGTCCTCCAACCGCCCCAGTCGAAAACAGTTGTATAGTTTTATTTTTCTTTTCACAAATCATGTCATCAATGTCATGGCAATGTGGCGCTCATGTCTCCACATGCCGCATCTCAACCACCTTCCCAAAGGTAGTTGCTCGTGCATAAAGCGATTTGATAAATATGAATATGCATGATTCTAAAGAAGCATGGCTAAGCATTGACAAGTATCGACTAAAAATATACGATATTGTAGACGACAAAGATTTGCATGGATAATCAATATCAAAGCCATGGCATATAGCAAGGTAGGGCATTTACATATATTCATATAGCATACAAACTTTATTTTAAATTCAAAATAAGTTCGCAAATTGGTTCAACATGTTCAAGGATTAGTGATGACTTGCCTTGCTCGAAGTCCTGTGAGTCTTGATCCTCGTTCGGAATCGCAACTCCCTCAGGGTCTAGTATTACGTGCGAAAGAAATTAATTTGAATTCAATTAGAATTCAAATAAAACCCAAAATAATCCAATAAAAAGAAAAGATCGAGCGTGAGCGTCGAATTTAGTTATCGATTCTATTATTTATGAAATAGTAAAATTCCAATTTTAATCCATTTTGTCCTAACATATTTGCGTTAATGATTAAAGTATTAACTCATTTTAAATCTGCTCTATAATTAGATTTCGACAATAATAATTAACCCTAATAAATAAATGAATAACTAAATAACCACAATGAATAACTAAGTGGATAGATTAATGAGTGAAAACTGAATAGATAACTAACAGACTAAATACCTAAATAAATCACCGATTAAATATATAACCGCAATTTCTTATCTAAGGATTTTCAAAAATAACCGACGATTAATTCTCCGACTATTATATATACATAAATTAAATTTTCCCGATTTTTCTAAACTTCCACCTTTCTTTTATCCTTCTTTTTCCTTTTTTTTTCTTTCCTTTTCCTTTTTCTTTTTCCTCTTTTCTTTTTCTTTTCTTTCCCCATTTTTCTTTTTCCTCTTTTCTCTTTGCCTCTCCTCTCTCCTACCTCTCCTCTCTCGGCTTCTCTCTTTCTTTTCTCTTCTCTCCCCTCTGCCTGTCTCTCTTGCACAGGCGGCGGCGGCATGGTGGGAGGAGGAGGGGGCTTACCCGGGGCCGGCGGCGGGGTGGCGACGTGCAGCGCGGCGGCAGCAAGGCGGCGGCTGGAGCCGAGCTAGACGGAGAGAGGGAAAAGGGGAAAAAACGAGGAGAAGGAGAGAGATATGGGGGTGGTGCGAGGAGGAAGGGGAAGGGGCCGGGGGGTTTCATAGGGGCGGGGAGGGGAGCGGAGGCCGGCGCGGCGGACGGGACGGCGACGGCGACGCGGGGACGCGACGGCGCGCGGCACACGGGGCGCGAGGCGGCGTGGCGATGGCGACGGGACGGGGCAGAGGGAGGGGACGGCTAGGGTTCGGGTCGAGCAGCTAGGGTGCAATGAATAGTGCGCCATCTGATTTTTTGCAAATTTTGATTGATTCCCTATTTAAAATTCGCCCAAAATTTATTATTTTCACACAAATGGATTTGACTCGATATTTGTATTATTCGATCCTAAAGATTTGCCCAAGATTTTATATCACCATTAATTATATCTATATACATTATATATATATTTATGTATGTAGATAAATATATATATATATATAATCTCCTATTTAAATGTATATTACCCAAATAAATTGATGACATTTATGTAGAATATTTTCTTTACTACAAATTTTGCCCAACTTTTATTTGTATACTTTTATTTCAATTTATATCTCTAATTATTTGTTTAGCCAATTTTTCTTTTTAGGGTTTGTACTTAATAATTTTGATTAATTAAATTCCGCAAATAAAGATCCATATAAAAGGGCGATTAAACTCGGCATGGTGCAATTTGATCCGAAGTTTTTTTGAAATCTCCCGTTTTAGGGTTTCGTATTTTTGTCAGTCGAATTTTCAGGGCATTACAGTTGTCATGCATGGACTCTATTTTGGATCTTATAGCTCCAAGACATTTCTTAGAGTCTGGTCTCACCATCACTTTCTCATAGGTTGTAGGTTCATCGTTGTCTAACAACAATATATCACGTTGTCCTGTGGTTATCTATGCATACCTTGCAGGTGTACGAAATATTCTTTCAGACCTTCGTGAAGCCGGTGCTTGCATAACTGGTTCAACAACAACTTGTTCAACCTGTTGAACAACATCTTGCTCAATCTGTTGTGGTTGCATGGAAGTTGAAGCATTTTCTGGTGATTCTCTAATTTCTTCGAGTCGCACCGTGCATCCACTATCTTTTCTTGAAAGAAACTCTTTCTCCAAGAAAACACCGTGTTGAGCGACAAACACTTTGCCTTCTTCCCAATTATAGAAACAATATCCTTTCGTTTCCTTAGGATACCCCACAAAGAAGCATTTATTTGATTTAGGTGTGAGTTTGTCTAATTGTAAATGTTTTATAAAAGTCTCACATCCCCAAATCTTCAAGAAAGACAAATTGGGACGTTACCCTGTCCATATCTCATATAGTGTCTTATCCACAGATTTTGATGGAACCCTGTTTAGTGTGAACGTTGCTGTCTCTAGAGCGTAACCCCAAAATCTTAATGGGAGATCAGTTTGGCTTATCATTGATCGCACCATGTCCAACAATGTACGATTCCTCCGTTCAGACAACCCATTCTATTGAGGTATTTCTGACGGAGTGAGTTGTCGAACAATTCCACACTCCTTTAGATGATTGCCAAATTCAAGGCTCAAGTATTCTAAACTCGAGCTTTTCCAATCTCTCAATGTAACCAATCATTTTGATCACATGTGAGCTAACTGGATTACCCTCTGCAAGCTTGCACGCAAACAAGGACTTTGAGATGTTGAACCTCTCAGCTCTTGCTTGGTTCTCAAACATGCTACGTAGTCCCGTGATTATACTGTGAGCATCCAATGTCTCATATTGCCTCAAAAGCTCATGAGACATAGTAGCAAGCATGAGACAACTCACATCCAGATAGTCATTCTGTCGCTTTTCATGCTCCCTACGCTGAGCAGCAGTAACATTGTTGGGCAACTCTTCTGGAAAAGGCTCTTCAAGCACAAACTCTTTGCGCTCCTGCCTGAGAACAATTCCCAGGTTGCAATACCATTACATGAAGTTTGTTCCATTCAACTTTTCTTTCTAAAAAATAGACCGCAAGTTAAAACTGGATGATGCAGGAGCTGCCATGATTTACAATAGGAAATATATATATATGCAAAATCAGCACCATGTTTACATTTAATCTTTCATCAAATAATTTAGCAAAAGATACTCCCACTATGTACTTTGTAACAAAGTTCCCTCTAGAAATATAGTGATTCAAGATCCTCATTTTATTAGTATCTAGTGAGCATTAGCATCACAGCTAGACAACTAGCAAAAAAGTTAAGCAACGCCTTGCTAATCACATCCTATGTGACTCTCGTGCTGTCGGGTGACATCTCCATATACCAACCCAACCTATGCCCCAAGGTCCAATACCATTGTGATAATCTTGTCAAGTAAACCAACAATCTCCGCATATAGATGTCTGACATCCATCCTGTCTCATCATGATAACCAGTGACACTCTGCTATGGCAGAATCATCACTGATGATCACAACTATGATAGGTGCAATTATTGGAAGGACATCAATTACACTTATTTTTTCTAGGAATCTATCCTACCATATTGTCATATCAAATATACAATGATAACAAAGCACGATAGATAGATATCATATGCCAGTACATTAGATTGAATTGCACTATCCATAATACAAACCCCAAGCGAAATCTAAGGGGTGATGCACACGGCAGTCCCACGGGTTTCAGGGCAGCGCCCTGAAAAGGTCATGGGGTACATAGATCTCATCTATGATTCGTCATATGAAAACCTTAACAGCGTAACTAAATTACATCGAAAATGAGTCAATCTCATTGTCTCGCTTTTTCTCATTGACGTGCGGTTCTAGTGAACATCGAACAGTCCGATGAGTCTAATTGTAGTGGCGAATACCAGACAATCTGGTGAAGTCACCAAACCCTAATATTGATTAATCTCATTAACCCATGTGCTTGTCGATCAATCTTATGGTCCGACAAGGTAGATAACTCATCTAACATGTAATAGACCTCATCTACTACGGCCGCATATGAACTATATACTTAGATGAGGCGATCCCAACAGTGGTATCATACTCATCTTGTATAGTTTGTGATACTACGGCCGCATATGAACTATACAAGATGAGTATGATACCACTGTTGGGATACGCATAGGGTACGATAACATAAATCAAAATTTTTCTATTGTGTAAACCAAGAACCATGTCGGTATGAGATCATAGATCGTTACCACTCAACGCACTATGCAGTGGAAGTAGGTGCTAAGAAGCCGAAGGAACGTTGGCCACGTAGCGCGTGTCGATGTAGAGGAAATAGTAGATTGCAACAGCCCGACCTTCTCCTCCTCGTGCGTACGCCCCACCGTGCTCTCACGCCGATTAGCACCGCAGACCAGCGGCGCCTCTTCCGGTATCGACATATCCAGGGATGAAACATGTCATACGGCTAGGGTTTTGCTCGGGAGGGGAGTGACGGCTAGAGTTTCTCTCACGAGCAGCCTTATCACTTGAAGAATATATATAGGATCCAGTTAGCCCACATGTTGATCATTGAACCATATTTGTTCCCTATATGATATTTGATCAGGGATTCTTTCCAAATAGTAACATACAACATAAATAGTCTCATGAACAATTACATATTCATTAATCAATAATAAGTTATCTATTTTAAGGAACAACGTACACTACTACAGAAACGGTTTTTTCGTGCGGGCCGAAAGGCATCTTTCCGTGCGGAAGGCCTGCCCGCACGCGCGAGAAGGTCTGGAAAAAGACCATTTTCGCGTGCGGGCGGCCTAACCGCACGGGAAGATCGATTATCCCGTGCGGTCGGCTTAAGCAGCCCGCACGGAAAGATCCATTATCCCGTGCGGGCCGCTTAACCCGACCGCACGGGATAATCGATCTTCCTGTGCGGTCGCGTTAAGTCGACCGCACGGAAAAAAATTCAAAAAAAAATAAAAACCCTAGCTATCCCGGCGGCGGCGGCGCGGATCCGGATATACTTCCCAAATAAAACAAAATTAATTTCACATCACAAATAACACAAAATTAATTTCACATCATCACAATTTCACATATATACTTCCCAACTAATTTTTTTGTACAATTAAATTTACAAATAAATTCACATCACAAATTATAAAAAAAAAATAATTTCATGGCCGGCGCCGGCGGCGATTGTGGTGTCGTCGTCGTCGGTGGCGGTCGGTGGAGGCGGTGGAGGCGATGGCGGTGGCGGTGGCGTGGAGGTGGTGGTGGTGGTGGTGGTGGAGGTGGCAGTCGGTGGAGGCGGCAGTCGATGGAGGCAGCGATGCGCCGGCACACCCGAGAAGACTCCATTGGCGGCGGTGGTGGAGGCGACGGTGGAGGCCGGAGGCAGAAAAGGCCGGCGGCGGGGAGGCGGCGGTGGAGGCCGGAGGCGGAGGAGACCGGCGGCGGGGAGGGGGCGGTGGAGGCCGGAGGCGGAGGAGGCCGGCGGCGGGGAGGCGGTGGCGGAGGCGGAGGCGTAGGCTGCCGGCGGAGGCGGGATCTGGATTTCGTTGGGTGTTAGAAAATTTCGGAGCCCGCGCGCACCTATATAGGCGGTGATGATCATCACGTGCGGGCGGCTTAACTGCCCACACGGAAAGATTATCTTTCCGTGCGGGCGTCTTAAGAGGCATGCACGAAAAGATTATCTTTCCGTGCGGGCGGCTTAAGAGGCCCCGCACGGAAATCCAGTTCAGCCAAAATTGATCTGAATTATTAGGAGGTCAAAACCTATAAAATAAAATCTAGAAAAATTATATTAATTCATGATAAATAGATTACTATTTGAATAAATTATTTCCCCTATATATTTTTATGCGAGAAAATACACATATGAGATGTGTATCGATTTGGCCGATTAGGGTTTAGGAATAATCTCCAGTTTGACTGTTTTGACCCATTTATTTTTAAATATTCCATGAGTTCGCCTTCCTTTAAATATTCCTATTAGAAAAATACATTTTAAATACATATACCGCATCATTCAGAGGATTTTAAATGCTGGCGCCGTCCCCCCTCCAATCTCTCTTTTTTTCTCTCTCTAGTGTAGAGGAGAGAGGTGCAACTTTTTTATTTTTATTTTATTTTTCTAATATTTTTTTCACACATAGGAGCATGCAGGAACCAACCACAAAATATTTAAGCTCGAACGAACGAAATATGTGGTCCATAGAATTTTTCAAAGTTCTATCAAAATGGATCCCGAAGCTTCTCATCTCAAAAACACAATCTTGTAACGGATGTAACTTTTTCTGTAGATGTCTGTCGATATATTATATGTCTGATTTCGAATCCATATGAAAAAGATATGACTGTTTTATCGAAGGACACTCGAGTTATGACTGTTTTGACGGCAGACTCAAAGATAAGCTTAGTGAATTGTTAAAAATAATTGGTGTAAGATAAAATCATGGAAAAATTCATGTGGATGCTACTCAATATGTTAGACTCACTGGAATTTTGGCATGATTTTATCTTTACATCTAGATCCCAATTAAATTGGTCAAAGGAATAAAAATCTGATATAATCCTAAACCCTACTCAGCAAAACTCGTACCTCATCCAAAAATGCATTAAATTATATGAAAGTATATATAGAACATAATTTATTCAAATACTATATTATTTATAATGAATTAATATAATTTTTCCAGAATTTATTTTATTAGTTTTGACCCCCTAAAAATTCAATCTAATTTCAGACAGACTGATTTTCTTTATTTTGCTGAGAATAAAATATAAGGAATTTTTGTGTGCAACCAAAGAAAATGGAAACTAGGTGTTTTTATATATCTCCACAAAAATCCACTTCATTTTATCCAGCCCACAGAATAAATTATAGCATTATAAAAAAGAGGAGAAGGAAAATAAGTATGAAAAATCCTGAAAATGTCCGCACAATGTGTTCAACGGTACTGCCAAGCGGGTACTTTCCATGTGGGCGGCTTAAGTGGACCGCACGGGAAAATCCATTTTTCCGTGCGGTCCCTTAAGTGGGCCGCACGGAATAGTGCGGCATTATCCCGTGCGGTCCACTTATGAATTTTCCCGTGCGGTCGCTTAAGTGGACCGCACGGGATAATGCCGCATCGGTTTTTCCAGGCGTGGCTACTTTTGGCCCGTCTGGAATCTATCGGAGGCCTCGTCCAAAAAAATCGTTTTTGTAGTAGTGGTATAATAAAGATGTAAACATAGTATGTGATACAATCATCTCTATAATTGTCTTTAGGCCATGTCACCAACAAAAGAATGGGACCTTACTTAGAGGATTTAAATCCTACCAAATTCCTTTACAAATTCTTTATTTCAAAAGGGCCTTAAATTAGCAACTGGAAACCATTCGAACACATGTACTTCAGTATTACTATATATACTATACTACTGAGTACGTACAGAGCGTGTGGACAGCATCAGAATTGTCAGATTAAAAACTATTATAGCTCCGTCCATGGACTATCCAACCGGTAATAATTAAGTAAAGAACAGTGTTCTTCAAAATTGTTTTAGAAAGATTAAAGTTGTTCTTGTTCTTGTATCGGTCCCAGGGGTCCCATGTGATGCGCACTACTGGTCTTATTGTTGTATTTACATTATTAATTAACTTGTTGATGTGGATCAACCACTGAGCGAAATAATAATCAATTAACTGGGTCTGATGGGACCATCCGCACATGCAATTTTATGGATGAGATACGTACAAATTAGTACGTTGACTTGAAAATACGATAGAGAAAGGTGTTGTTTAACTTACCTGCTACACGCACGGTATAATACCTAGTTGCAGCGTTTTGTTCGTGGATTGTGATGTTAATTTGAAGTCAAATTAGTTGACCATGAATAAGTAAAATAACATTTTACTTTGTGTTTGACTTAGAAATTATGCTTATTGACACGGGATACAAGTCGTAAACTAATTTTTATGCTTACTTTGGAATGTTGTGTGATTGCATCCTCGATCAGTTGTTCTTTCTGTTGGAACTTTCTGCTTTGTTAGCACGGAAAACAGAAATTAATTTACCATAGGAAGAATTTACATTCTAGTCAATTTGTTTTTTTTATTCGTGTAACGTATAACTTTCCACAAGTCCTAAAATTTACAAGTGGTCAGCAAGAAGTCCTAATGAAAACTTATTTTCTTATAGAGGGGCCAGTAGTCCTAATCTGTCTGAAATCTACTTCGCCTCCTGTGATTACGGTGGCAATTTTTGCTATATCTTTTTTCAAATTTCACTCTTTACAAATTAATTTTGAAGTACTAAAGTGATTGGAGTGAGTAAAATTAACTGTATATTTCCCTCGGTTCTATATTATGTCATTTTCGGTTTATCTTGTATCAAACTTAATTGTACAATTAAGCTTAACTAAATTTATGGAAAAATATAGTAATATTTTCAACACAAAATAATATACTATAAAAATATATTTAATCGTGGATTTAGTGAACTTAATTTGGTGTGGTAGATGTATCTATTTATTTAAATTTGGTCAAATTAAAAGAATTGAATTAAGACAAAGCCAAAATATCTCTATAATATGTATAATATGGAACAGAGGGAGTAAAAGTAACAGAAATTATTAAATGAAAATAGAAACTTTAGTCGCCTATTCTGACCTGCTGAGTACTCGATGCATGACCCAATAATTCCTGAGCCACCCAAACCGGCCCTAGCTAGATAGATGGACGTTGCACGTTGGGCCAACATAAAGGCCTCAGTGGGCTTGTCCAACAAGGTGTTCTTCGTTGGCCAAATCTCACTATTCAAATTTTATTCCTTGAATCTGTGTGAATATATAACTTTCTAGTGTGACCATTTGCTGCTAACTACCACCTAAGAGGCCTGAAAAATACGGGAAATAGTGGAAAATATTGTTTCAACAACCGAAGTGTCAAGTATTTGTCAAATGTCAACTAGATTTTTAGAGTATATATTTTGTCAATGAGTTTGCTTACACTGAACATTTGTCAATCGAAGCTGCGGTCCTTCCGTCTATTATTAGTGTATAGTTGTTGCTTAGTTTTTCATTATATATATACACACACAAAAACAACATACTGTCTTTGTATGCACCCGTTAACTACTTAGTTTTAACACATACCGTGCTAGCGATTTACTACACAGAATTTTGGTATTTTAAAAATATTTTTAAGTAGTATATATTTTGAGAATAAACTGTGAACCAACTTATTTATTTATAAACTTTTTAGCGTGGCGAGATGTATGCCACACATGACCGCTAGTGGCAAACGTGACTAGCTAGACGGATGTTATGCGCCTTGACGGTGGTTTTATTGTCTCGTTGATTGTTTGTGATACTTTTTACGGTGTTTAACACTACTAGAAAACTCATTTTCAGCATCGTAGGAGTTAAATTTTCGCAGACGAATATGGTCTTCGGAGCCAAATTCCCACTGACGAAGACCATACTCGGGATGGAGGGGCGGTCCGCCTGCGAAGATCGATCTTCGCAGGCGCACGTCTCCTGCCGCCTGCGAAGATTGCGCCTGCAAAGATCGATCTTCGCAGGCGCCGCTTATATGGCTCGTCTGCAAAGATGCCCCTATATAGTCTTCTTCCTCCCCGAGCCCTGTTCATTCTCCCCGAAGTTTCTCTCTCCTAAAGTGACTTAAATATAGAGGGGAGGTTTTGAACTTCAAATCTTCGAGGGATTTTTCTACGGTGCTTAGATCTATTCATTTCCACACTAGGTATGCAATTTTTTAAGCTTTTAGACCTTAATATGTGATGGATTTATACATGCAAAATTGTGAAGGAAAAGGTCTATGTTTTTTAATTTACTTTCTTTTGATATGTTGATGTTAGATGTATGTGTAATACTTGATGCCTCTTGTTGTAGTGGTTTAATGTGGTAACATAAATTCTCATTTTTTTTATTTTGCTATCACATTCACCTCCTAGGTCTAGATCTAGATCTTGTTATATATATATATGAGAGAGAATAAAATTTTTAATGTCTATTTATTTGGTGCAATCAAAAAATAATTATATTAGTTTGTAATATGTCGATGATAAGATTTTGTTAGATTTTCCTAATATACTAATTTAGCATGTCTGTGTAAAAAAATGAAATAAACTTTTTTTTTATTAATTTACAATTAACCTTCAGTTAGTTTTGAATAGCGATATGTTTTTTCAATAAACCCTGCAAATTTGGTATTAATAGTGTAAATATTTTATGTTCATTTTTTTTAGAGATATGCAAAGTCGGGAATGGATGTATCATTGGCCGAGGTTTTTATCTCCATATAGAGATGAAGTGTCTAAATTTATTGGTATTGCGAAGGCACACGCTGAGAAGAACAATATGAGGAAGATAATTTGTCCATGTGCTAACTGTAAGAATGAAATAGCCTGGGAAGATGCTTATAAAGTAAAGGAGCACTTAGTAACTCGTGGATTTATGGACAAGTACGAAATATGGACACATCATGGCGAAGAACAAGTGGACGGGCCTGAAAATGTAGTTCCGGCACAAGTTGAAGACATGGTGCACGACAATGGTTCTGTTGAGGACAAAATCGATCTAGAGGAAATGTTACGTCATGCAGAACCCGAGGTGCTGATGGGGTCGGCTAGAGGTTTAAATAACTTTGAAGCTTTACAGAAGGCAGCTAAGGAAGTTCTGTACGATGAGTCGAAGGGCTATGACAGTGAGTTCACAACACTACGGTCAGTTCTTGAACTTATGAGGTTAAAGGCGAGACAAGGATGGTCTGATACCAGTTTCGACAGTCTTTTAGAACTTTTGCAGAAAATGCTCCCAAGGCCTAACTCACTACCATCCAGCACATATCAAGCGAAGAAACTCATATGCCCCTTTCACTTGGTGTGGAAAAGATTCATGCGTGCGTTAATCACTGCATACTGTTCAGGAAAAAGTACGCTTCTTTAGATGAATGCCCAACATGCGATGCTAGCCAGTACAAATCAAATAGCAATACTGGCCTAGAACCGTCTGACAGAACTGAGGGAACTCAGAGAAAAATCCCGCAGCTTGTGATGTGGTACCTTCCTGTCAAAGACTGCATTAAACGGATATACTCAAATCCGCGAGATGCGGAACTAATGCGTTGGCATGAAGAAGGGCGCAAGAAGGATGGGATGATTCGACACCCGGCAGATGCTCGTCAGTGGATAAACTTTGATGCTCAGTATAGAGAGTTTGCTAAAGACCCACGGAACATTAGGTTTGCCCTGAGTACTGATGGAGTTAATCCTTTTGGAGACATGAGCAGCTCACATAGTACTTGGCCAGTGCTTCTGACTATGTATAATCTTCCTACCTGGCTTTGTCAAAAGCGAAAATACGTACTACTCTGTATCCTCATACAGGGACCCCGTCAGCCTGGTATTGATATTGACGTATTTCTTAAACCATTGTTGGAAGATATGGCAGATTTATGGAAAGAGGGATTGAAAGTGTGGGACGAGTACTTAAGAGAATACTTCACAGTGAAAGCCATCATCTTCGTGACCATTAACGATTATCCAGCAATGTTTTTAGTTTCAAGTCAAATTAAAGGTAAAACAGGATGTGTGATCTGCTTGAATGGAACGTATTATAGGTATCTCCCGGATTCCAACAAGCTTGTGTACATGCGACACCGGCGGTTCCTACGCACAAATCACAGGTACCGCAAGATGAAGGCGGAGTTCGATGGCACTGAAGAGACTGATCCTGCACCAAAACCTACATCGGGGGAAAAAGTGTGTGCAATGACAGAGAAAATTGTTTGCGAATTTAGAAAAGTGAGTAAGAAACCATCAAAGGGGAAAAAGCGCAAGAAACTCGAGAAGACTAAGAAACCAGAGGATAGTAAGAAGCAAGATGATAGTACGAAGCCAGATGATAAACTCCCTCCCCCATTCAAGAAGCATTCCATATTCTTCAAGTACCTCCTATACTGGAAAGATCTAGAGGTTCGGCATGCCATAGACGTCATGCATCTAGAGAAGAATGTGTTTGACAACATAGTTGGAACATTGTTGGACATGCCGAAGAAGGCTAAAGATGGTCTACAACCACGGATGGACCTAGTCGAGATGGGAATCAGGGAAGAGTTACACCCTCAAGAAGGAGAGAAGAATGGCAAAGTATATCTTCCACCAGCCTGTTTCACACTGACACCTGAGGAGAAGAAGTCATTTTGCAAATCACTCCACGATGTCAGAGTGCCCATAGGTTTCTCATCAAACATCAGTCGACTAGTTTCCATGAAAGATTTGTCGGTATTTGGTTATAATTCACACGACTGCCATGTCTTGCTCACCGTGTTTCTTGCAATTGCAATAAGGGCCATAAAACCGGAGCATTTAAAGGTTGCTATCGCAAGGTTGTGCTACTTTTTCAACGCAGTGTCACAGAAGGTCATTAGTCTCGAAGAGTTAGGAAATCTCCGTACATTCGCACATGAGACACAGTGCCAACTTGAGATGTGTTTCCCTCCATCATTTTTTGATATGATGGAGCACCTCATTGTTCACATAGTGCCGCAGATGGTTGCACTTGGCCCATTGTACCTCCATCAAATGTGGTCATACGAGCGTTACATGGCAGTTTTGAAGGGTTACGTCCCAAATCGTGCACATCCAGAGGGATCAATGGTTGAGGGTTATAGTACTGAAGAGGTTGTCGAGTGCTGTATCGATTACCTCAAAGATGGATATGCAATTGGAGTACCTGTGCCCCAACACGAGAGCAGATTGAGTGGCAGGGGAACCATAGGAAAGAAGAGATTCGTCACCCATGATCACAAATCATTTCAAGCAGCTCACTTCAGCGTGCTTCATCAGTTTGCTATTGTTGAGCCTTACATCGATCAACATATCGAACTACTACGAGCTAACAATAAGGGTCGCACCACCGAGTGGATAATGAAAGAACACAAGCGTCTCTTCATAGATTAGTTGCGCGACCTAGACTTTCCTGAGGGACAAACTACCGATGAAATAACTATGAAGCGGTTGGCTTGTGGTCCATCAACTAAAGTAAATTCTTGGGAGGGATATGACATTAATGGATACTCGTTTAGTACAAGAGCCCGAGATAGTCAGACCTGTACGCAAAACAGCGATGTCCGTGTGGAGGCAATTGATGAAGTGGGGGAAAAACAATCATACTTCGGGTTTATTGAAGAAATATGGGAAATCGACTATGGGCACACAATGCAATTCCCCATATTTAAGTGCCAGTGGGTAAAATACCCAAACTGGGTCAATGTTGATAAGTTTGGTCTTACTGTTGTTGACCTTGCGAGTGTGGGTCACAAGGATGACCCTTGGGTACTCGCCAATCGCGTGGCACAAGTGTTTTATGTGAAAGATCCTTCAAATTTGAAGAAAGATATAGTGCTACCAGGAAAACAAAAGATATTGGGAGTGGATGGGGTTGAAGATGTCGAAGATTACAATCAATACGATAGTATGCCACTTTATAATCAATTTGTACAAAAGATTAAGAATGTCGAGACATCTACTCAGAAGACCGTGAAGCCTTACATGCGCACGGACAGTGTGGGCAAAAATGTTAAAGGGTAATGATTGTTGAGTGGCATGTAAGCATCTAAGAAGTTATTAGTTATGTAATGGTGGTATGTAAGGGGATATGTGTGCTCATATTGCAAATTGACGAACAATTGTACTCAACATTTTGCATATTAGTTTGTACTAATTTTTATGTGCAATTACC
Source organism: Oryza officinalis (assembly GCA_008326285.1). Lineage (NCBI taxonomy): Eukaryota > Viridiplantae > Streptophyta > Magnoliopsida > Poales > Poaceae > Oryza > Oryza officinalis. The sequence goes on along the minus strand of BDMV01000011.1, from coordinate 15,459,230 downwards.
ATTTGTAGGGTAAAATTTACAGTTTTTTATATTTTAAAAGTTTTTTTAAAAGAGGTTTCAAAATTTAGTAGCAATTTTTTATGTGCACTTACCATTGTTTGAAAATTTTTTATATTTGAAAAGTAATAATATTAAGGTTTGTATATTTGTATGTACAATTACCATTTTTATTACAACTACTGTAGACATTTTTAAATTACAAAAATAAATTAAAAAATATTTTGAAATAAATATATTCACCTCTGTAACAATCTTCTCAGATGGACGGACCGCTTGCGAAGACTGTTATGCTGAGTAGGGTTTACATCTTCGCAGGCGGACCGTCCGCCTACGAGGCGGGAACCCTAGAAATTTTGGCGCCGTCAGGCTGCCAAATTTTTTCGCCGCCGCCGTCCTCCGCCGCCGCCCGCCTGCGACCAACGCCCTCCGACCGTCGTCCTCCGCCGCCGCCGACCGTCGTCCTCCGCGCGCCGCCGACCTTGGAGCTCGCCCCGGCCGTCGTCCTCCGCTCGATCCACCGCAGCCGACCGTCGTCCTCCGCTCCACCGCCGCCGGCCGCATCGCCGCCGCTGTTCGCTCCACCGCCGAGCTCCACCGACCGCTCCACCGCTCTACCGCCGCCGCCGCCGACCGTCCACCGCGCGCGAGCTCCAACTTAACGCCGCCCACGCTCCACCGCCGCCGGCCCCTCCACCGCCGCCGACCGTCGTGCCGCCGCCAGCTCCACCGCGCCGTCGGCCCTTCCACAGCCGCCGCCGCCACCTCTCTCTCTCGCTCGCAGTCGTGGTCTCGCAGCCGAACGGTTTCATCGGCCGGTCGTCGTCCACGAGCGAAGATGTCCTCGGCCGAACGACGTCTTCGGCCGGTCGTCGTCCACGGCCGAACCTCGTCGTCGGCCCGTCCTTCATCGTCCACGGCCGAACCTCGTCGTCGGCCGTTCGTCGTTCACGGACGTGTGTGCATGTGGGTGTTTGTTTTTTATATGTGTGTGCATGTGGCTGTGAGGGGGTTTATATATGTGTGCATGTGGGTGTGAATGGGGTGGGTGATATGTGAATGAGGGTTTATATGTTGATTGTGATTGTAAATTTGGGAATGTGGGTGATATGTGAATGAAATTGGGAGGGTATGTTCAATTTTGCAGGATATGTGAATTTGTCAAAAAAGATTTAATAACATTTGGGAGGGTATGTTCAAATTTTTTTTTATAACATGCGGAGGATATGGTCACCTTATTAATTTTTTAGCAAATTAGTTTGTACTAATTTAGCAAATTAGTTGGTCCTAATTTTAGTTTGTACTAATTTAGCAAATTATTTACAAAATAGTTTGTACTAATTTAGCAAATTAGTTGCAAAATAGTTTGTACTAATTTATAACATTTTACAATTATGTACATTAGTTTTTATTATAACCTTTTGCAATTATGTACACAAGTTTTTAATACACAGTTTCGCAGAGTGTTCATATACAGTTTATTTTTTATGTTAGAAGTTTGAAACGATGGCTGATAGTACTAAAGGGACCGAAGAGAAGGGTTTAGGGGAGAAAGAGCCGTCCCTTCCTATTGTGGTTGTTCCGGAACCAACGGTCCTACCGGAAGATAGTTCCGACAACGACGTAGCTGACGATGAGTACTCGTCGCCAAGCGATCCATGCCCAAGCCCGAAGAGAAGGAGAAAGGGCGACGATGAAGAAGGCAACAAGGACTACATTCCCCCTAAAGAAGGGGTAAGTAAACTTAATATGTAAACTGTTAACCGTGATAACTATTAGCCCGAGCTAATTCGAAACTTTCATACATACCTTCTCGTAGGAAACGGCGCCACGGCAATCAAAATGGGAGCCGAAGAAAAAAGATCCGTCGAAAGACGACGAGGTCCCAGCTAACACAACCGGCTCAGAAAAGGCAAAGAAAAGGAGAGGCGAGAGAAGCGTGAATACAAAGGATGAGGGGTTCCATGTTGTTACGACTGTTTCGCCAAAAGGAGAGCCGCTCGCCCCTAAAATGGCACGTGCGAAATTCAGTTCACAGTGCAGCATAATAGTAAGGGAAAAGATCCCCATCACGGTCTAGGACTGGGATCATGTATCGAATGGGGATAAGGAAGTCCTATGGAAAGAGTTGAAGAAAATCTTCCAGTTCCCAGATGGATCAGAGGCAGCCGTGAGGAATTGTGCACTGCAAACAATGGCCAAGTCTTGGCGTGGTTGGAAAACCACCTTGAACAAGAAATTTGTGAAGACGGGACGTACACCATTTTCGACGTATGCCAACATAACCCCGAATCAGTGGAACGACTTCCTGAAGTTGAAGACATCCCTGGAAGAAATTGAAAGGAGCCATAAGTTTTCAGAGTTGGCCAAGAATAACAAATTTCCTCATCGCTTAGGCTCAGCAGGATACGCACCAAAGGTGGAGCAGTGGACAAAAGAGGAGCAGGACATCAGGAAGGCGGGGCTTCCGGTACCAATGGAGGAATGGACACAGAGATCAAGGAACTGGGTAAGAGCTAGAACTCCGAAGATCATGGATGAAGGCAAAGTATCGTTTGAAGATCCGGAGCTGCAGGGCGTTGCCGATAAAATAGAGAATTTATCTAGTTCATAGAAGAAAGGAATTTTCAAGCCTAAAAGGGAGAAAGATGTGCTAAGTACGACGCTGGGTACTCCTGAGCATGGGGGTAGGGTTCGAGGTGTGTCGTCCAAGATGAGTTGGAAGGAAGGGTTCAAACATGACCCCCACAAGAAGCGTGAAGCGTACAAGGATAAACTTAGAGACGAAGGGGCTATGGATTTTGAAAGGCAAATGATGGATTTCTGCATCAAGCACATGCTTTTGCCTCCCCCCGAAACCAAAGAACCTGAGCCAGATTACCCCTTCGATGACCTTAAGGAGAATACACCCTGCAGATTGCACGTTCCCATTGGACGCTCTGGGAAAACTCTTGAGGCCGCTACAGCCATTGCTATCCCTGGGAGAACATATAATGAAGAGTTCATACCCGATGCGTATGCCAAAGTGCAGCCGCAAGTGGTCCACGAAGGGTTTGAGTCCTATGACATAGACTTCCCTACTGTAGATGGTGTATCCGTACTTGGGGAAGCAGTCGATCTTGTAATTCTCTGGCACAAGAATGACATATCCTTTGGATTGGGCACTGATGCCACGCGAAAACCTGTGGTCCCAAAACCGGGATTGGGAAAACCTCCGAGTACTTCTAAGAGGAAGGTGACTGACTCGGCGGAGGAACCCGAGATGCATAAGGAAAATCCAGTGCCGGAAGTGCCACCGGAAATTGAAGTGCCAAAGGTGCCCATGGAGATTACAGTGGTAGAACCAGAGGTGCATATAGTGGCATCAGTCGGGAGAGATATAGAAGAAGTCCCCGGATTGGAATGGGACGGTGCAGAGCCAGAAATATTTGAAGACCCTTCTGCTGCGAAAGACTTCGAGGTACCTAGAGTGCTTAGGAGCCATGACTCCAAGTCCAAAGATGAGAACAAGGAGAAGTTCATGCTAACTGTCTTCAGAGGGGGTAAGGAACGTGCCAAACTTAGAGATGATGACCCCTAGAAGGCCGCTGAACTAGCCGGGCCAACATACTAGCCAACTGATGATTGCTCGGAAAAGTATGAACACGGGAAAGCATTCTTGCCGGATTGGGCACTAAACGAAGGACCATGGGAGATGAGAAGATTACATACCTTCTACATGGAAGCCAACAAGAAAGGCTTGGGCAATATAACAGCTCGATCGCCAGCAGATTGTTTCGGCACCGAAGGTTACGTATGGCTAGATTTCTCAGATCTCCACGCCTTAGTCGGGATAAGATGGACGTCAACTATGTCGCTGTTTGGTGCATGTGAGTATGAGTTTTAATTAATTACATGAAAAATATGTAAAATACAAATTCATGTGATTGTTACTAACAAACTTTTTCTGTAGGATGCAATACATGGATGCTAAGAAGAGAAAAGAACCTATCGGCTTCTTGGATCCAACTCGGATCTGTCAAACACAGCATACCGTCAGGCTAGCACCAGGGTCAGACCAGCTGAAGGGCAAGACTCCAGAAGAGATAGCTGAATACAAAAAGGGCTTGCACAAGGAGAAATTGATTACTGTTGCACAGTACATTGGACGAGCCTTCTTGCACTTTCAAAACAAGAGAGTCATCATGGCCGCTTATAATTTTAAGTAAGTCCGGTACATTTATCTTCGACACATATGTCTTATTTTAGCTGGTACTAACTAACTATACTGTTGTTAATATGTAGCGATCATTATATCTGTCTACTCATCCACCCTAAAGACGGAACCGTGGTAGTCTTGGACCCTCTCGATTACAGACACCAACAATACAAAGAATTTCTAACAATCTTACAGTAGTAAGTGATTATAACTCTTGCATTTTTATATGAATGTATTATAAATAAATGTCCTCCTTAATGTGAAATGGTACGTCATCCATACAGTGTGTACCAATACTATAAGTTCAAGGGTGGAGAACAGACCCGAACAAGGGAGAAGCTGCTAGTACGCACCTATTGGCCGGTAATACTCCACTCACTTAATGTATTTCAATTGATTCACTAATTAAAAATTTTAACTATTTTTTTCTATGATATGTCCTGAAGTGTCACAAGCAACCTAGAGGAACTGTCCTTTGCGGGTATAATGCGTGCGAATTCCTTAGGGTTAACGGGAGGTACAGGACTAACGCAGAGGATGTAAGTCTCTATACTATGTACTAGACAGCTTCGCATATTTATGGTACTAATATATCGTTTATCTTCAATGCATGCAGTTGCCAAGATTAGAACGTCGAACAAGCTTTGACGATACAGGCATCACAAATGTCTAGCGTGACCTGTGCCACTTCATCCACCGTGAGTGCTGTCATGCGAAAGGAGATTTCTTCGACCCAGAGGGTGCTCTAGCGACAAGTGACGAATTCAAAAATCTTCGGGAGTGGAACAATGCTATGCCATAATGTAACTAGATGGCATATTTGAAATCACAATGTAAAAAATATTGTAATATAAATATTTTGGCAACACTTTTGAGTTATGCAATATATGTAAATTTCTCAGTACAAAATGCTTGATAATATTCTAATATATGTACATAATAATCTACCTGCAAGAATTTCTATTAACGGGCAAATTATTATTAAATTTACGGGCAAATTATTATTAAATTTCAAAAATTTCTACCTATCTTCGTAGGCGAATATTTTTTTTTGCAGGCGGCAGATTCATATTTTCGCAGGCGGACCGGACTAGCCAACGTCCGCCTGCAAAAATTATCTTCATAGGCGGACGGCCGCCCCGCCTACGAAGATTGGCGATCTTCACAGTCGTTTACTTACAGGCGAACGCCCGCCACGCCCGCGAAGACCATTTTCGGCCGCTTGCGATAATGTTTTTTCTAGTAGTGTAAGTTATTTTTGTTATGGTTACTCATATAATGGATGGAGCCTCAGTGCTCATGTATGAACTTGGTTGGCTGTTTATGTCTCGTTGAATGTAGAGACCGGATTTTTAATCTATTATCATAAAAAAGAAGACGGATGTTATATTAGCAACGAACCGATGAAGACTTGACCATGAAGTGGTGCTCTGATTTGCATCCGGCCTCTGCTAGCTACCTGCTGCCTTACGTGATCCTCTGCTAGCTAGCTGCAGCCTCTGCTACCTAGTTATCTGTATTTTATAAATCATACATTATCCTCAAATATCTATCACACGCAATGGTTAGGAATTCTGTTAAATTAGTTATAATTATATAAGTAGGTCAACCATGGAAAAAATGCAGGCTTTCATGGTACCACAGTAGCTTACGAGCATAAGTAATGAAGACCCACTAGCACAGACCTAGTTATCTGTAACGGCTAAAGAATGTCATCTGTAACGGCTTGGGCATCTATTATAACCCAAGAGTTATATATGTGATATGTCATCTGTAACGGCTGGACGACTGTTACAAATGACACTCATCTGTAACGGTTTATCTCATAGAGCCGTTATAGATGTTCATGAGCTGTTACAGATAACAAAAATACCAGAAAAATATTTTTATATATTTTTCATATAATTTATACCCCTGCACAGAAACACACCCATATATGCCCACATTTATACCCCAATTACCCCCAATATCTCACATTGCATCAAAACTACATCAAATTTTCGTTTCATACAATTCATACAATTCACACCTATCACATATCTATTTCTCACATATTACTTTAAAATTTCATTTCAAGCACTTCACAAATATATGACATCCCTTAAATTGATGCAAACTGGAGGCAAATAACAACAACCAAGTTGTTATAAGTTGTAGCGAGGAAAGATATAAATAGAACATAATAGATTACAAAATTCAACGTACTTAGCGTCACATAAATATATGGCAAACTAGAGATGAATTATTACAAGTCTTAGGTTTACATAAATATATAGCAAGCTTGAGATGAATTATTACAAGTCTTCACACGTGCACAGTACCAAAGCAAGACCATTGCACATTGATTGGCCATAAATACGTGTAGTTTAACTTGGAGACACAATAGCAAATTTCCAGATTAAGTTGGAGCAACACGTGGACAGCCAAAGAAAGCTCCATTTCTGCTCACAACTTTAAAAATGATGAACTCTGCCAACTGTTCTCTAAGGGCGTCGAGGTTGATACCCTCTGTATTCCATGAGCGCTCCTTAATCTAAAGTTGAGTCATATTAGTATATGTCTGTAGTAATCGTATTTAGAATGATTATGGTCATTGATTATTTTTCCCCACCAACCTCAAGATCAGAATTCGTCACCTATAACAACTTGTTTATGTGGTGGAATACATAGAAAGCACAAGTATTTCCTGTTTTGGGCTGTCGTGGGCATTTAAATTTCTCAATGAATTCTAGCGAGTCACGACCAGTTTTGTGCTTGCCTCCCTGACGGACGTAGCTATTCCACGCCTTTTGCATCAAATTACTAAGAGGATGGTAAGTGTGATTGCCTTTATGGAAGGAGTCAAGGTAAATGAGCTTGTTCCATTTTGGTATCAAGACCACAAGGATCCAATGAAACCTGTAATGAATTAGTGTGATTAAAATATTTGACCTTCAAAATTATTTCAAGAATCATAATTTCTGCTTTAACTTACCGTTGGTTGTATGGAAACATGATATACTTCTTGTCTTGGTGAAAGATTATGCACCATAAGACATAGTCATGAATTTCATTAAACCTGACCTCAATGTTATTTAGGCAGACCATTTCAAGGTCAGGAAAATCAATCGGATGGTTGCTCTTCCTTGCTCGTGGCCAAATACCCCTAAAAATGTCCAATTTGTTAACAAGAAATGATATTTGCAAGTTTGATTAATAGGTTTGAAAGGAATAAATACTTACAATTCGAACACTTTAACAATGCTGGTGTCAAGCGAGCCAAGATGGTACAAATCATACAAGTCACTGAACTCCTCAATCAAAGGGCGGGGATATGATTGGAATGGTTCAGTCCCATGTTGACCGATGAACGATATTTTTCTATTGGCCTGATCACGGTTGGAGACAGTAATGTAATGCTTGTGGAGCTTTTGGCAAGCAACCCCCATTGTCTTCAACACATGATTGGTGACTAATAGAGAACCATTCACAAACTTCGTCGATAACTGTTGATCCTTTTGCTTTACCAAGGTTGTGACTTTGGCCTTTCCCTTTGAAGCTCTCTTTGAAACCTTTGATACGCTTCACTGGAATTCTTGAACTCCTTTATGGATTTCATAGCCACGAACTCATCCCACACTGTCTCGGTTATAAAATCAAACTTTGAGCAAGGGTTGTAGTTGGGAAGGACATACTCAGTGACTAGCATAGATTTGAATTTTTTTCATAGTGTGCCCGTCTTGATCATCAAATGATTCTTCATAAGGTCTTCCGCCCTCTCTGGCAAATCAAATATATGCTTCAGACGTACCCATAAGTCCTCTTTTACATGATCAGGCACCTTCTTTCAGTCTTTGTATGTAATTAGAATGTGCTTTCTGGCCAAAACACCAACTGTACTCCTATAGGATTTGGCTGCACGTGGGGGAGCTATAGGTTCACCAACAGCATCCACACCAGTTATGGTCATGCGAACCTGCAGAAGCATGTTCTGAGTCCAACGTCGCCTGTTGGAGGCTCCCTGACCACTAAACCAAACCCAGCTTGTTCGACAGACATTTTCCTACAACATATATTTTCAGCCTTAATAGAAACAAAGCTAATCTAGCCTCTAGCCTCTAATTTTTAATAGAAACAGAACTAAAATTAGCCTCTGATTTTTAATAGAAACTAGTTGCATAGTTGTATGTCCAACGGGATTACTCGTCAAAATCAAAGACTAGCTAATATTATTACAAAATGGAATAGCATGGCCATGAAAATTTCAAATTGCAGTACTACTAGAATTCAAAGTGCAGTACTACTAGAATCTACCAACCAGTACCTCCAACATCCACATTACAATACAAGGGCTATTGATGAACAACACAACATTTGGACTATGGAAGCAGAACAGCCACACCATAAAATTAGGATCAGGTCTGAATAAACAAGTCTAGGATCAGATCAGCCACACGATAAAATTAGGATAAGGGGGAAAATGTGTTTCCAGTTGCTCAAACATCACTGCACAATTTTTCAAAAAGCCTACTAAAATTAAGCCAAAAAGTTTTAGATCCCCTGCATAATCCAAGCATCACTGCATATGAGCATGAGTACATAGTATAAATAGTTCTAAATTAAGGTTTTAGTTTATCCTTTGATGGAACTGAACAAGAATTGAAATGATTGATTTGTTGCCACAGCAATTCTAAAGGCATGAAAATGAACAATTGTGTATATCCCCATGATGATAATGATATAGCATGGTGGTGTATTTGACTATCTGCTATGCTGAGCAAGATCAACTGACCACATGAGGCATGGTTAAGGTTAGGCATTATTGAATCATTTCTTTCCTACTTGCAATAGCCAACATATGCAGATCATGTAAACCCTCAAATCCACATAAACCTTTGCATCCACACATAGTTCAAGCTAAAATCGAGGAGGAGATCGAGCTCAAGAACCTAAGAACCTGGAGGAGTAAATCGAGGAGGAGATCGAGGAGGCGGCGCAAGGGTCGGCGGGGGGTGGCCGCGCCTTGCTGGGTCGGTAGGAGGGTTGGTGCTTGGGACAGCGCCGTGCCAGATTCAGCGTGGGGCGGTGTAACCAGGGTCGCCAGGGGGTGGCCGCGCCAGGGTTGACGGGGTGGAGGCGGCGCCGTGCCGGGGAAGGGGATCGAGGCAGTGCAGGCGGCGGGTGGAGGCGGGGAGCCGGGTGGAGGTAGCGTAGATCGGTGGAGGCGGGGCGCCGAGTCGATGGGGTGGAGGCATTGCAGACGGCGGGCGGAGGCGGGGAGCTGGGTGGAGACTGCGCCACGCAGATCGGCAAGCGATGCGATGCTGCACCGGGTGGGGAAAGAAAGCAATTTTTTTTAGATGTTGCCCATGGATCTATTTGTAAAGGCTAAAAATTGAGATAATGTTTTTATTTGTCTATTGAAAATATTAACAAATTTATAAACAGTACATTTTCGGTCTGAAAAATTGAGATATTGTGTTTTTTCGTGTAGTGAAAATTTGGACAAATTTATAAATAATTTATTTTTGGTCTGAAAATTGAGATAATGTTTTTATTTGTCAGGCGATGGTGGCGACGGTGGCAGGCAGTGTGGAAGAGAAGAAAGGGAGGCAAGAGAAGAGGAGGGTTTCAGCACGGAGCTTTATTATTTTTCACCTCTTTCTTGAGGCCATAGCCACTTGTCGATTCGTGACGAGCCTTTGCGTGTGTTGTGATCTGATATTTTCATGCTCGCCAACCTTGCGATTCAGGGGCCACGATTTTGATGCCCCAGGAGATGATGAGGCTGTCCATCAACCAATCGACCAACGATGAACACAGCTGATATAGAATAATCTAGCGAAGAAAATTAGAATGTTCATAACACATCATAAAGAGTATTATATAGCAGTACATAGTACACGGCTAATTCTCTGGATACAATCCTTCTACATGATCATCACGAACATAAGGGGTATTTTCAGTAGCTTCCTCTAGTTTTATGGGTTGATACTATTCATATTGATTGTCATACTTCTCCTCGTCAACCACGTTCTCAACTCTAACATTATTTTTTCTTTTACCTTCTCAAACAACGTGAAGTTTCTTATTTGCTAGGTTAGTCATTTACTACACCTGTTGAACCTGCTTTGCCAAGACAAATGGTTCCTCTTTATACCCAATACTCTGCAGATCAACTGTTGTAAAATTGTACTTATCGACCTTTACTCCGTCAAGGTGTACCCATTTGCAACGAAACAGTGGCACATTAAAGAGAATATTATCTAACTCCCAAATTTGTTCTATTACTCCGTAGTACCAGTGGCACTGCCCTTTCTCACATTTGAATGCAAGTATACATACACCACTATTTTGGTACGTGCTCTTGTCATCTTGAGCTTTGGTATAAAAGGTGTAGCCACTAATAACATATCCTTGCCACGTACGAACAACTGTTGGTGGACATTGGGCCAACCAATGCACCGTGCTACTATGTTGAGCTAGATCTTCATGACCTATGCGTTCCTTGAACCAATCATTGAAATGACTATTGTGTTCTAATGTGACCCACTCTTCCGTACGCGTGGGATTCTCTTCTTGGATCTTGCGCCTATACCCTTCCATATATGGTGCCACCTCAGTCATGTGTTGTAGTATTGTGAAATGGGCTTGTGCATAGGACTTATGGTCTGATTTGATTATTTTCTTTCCAACAGTGCCGATACCTACGAGTCTTCCCTGTGACGAGACCTAGGTACTCCTATTGGTTGAGAATTAGACATGTAGTTAACACAAAACTCTATAACCACTTCAGTTGTGTATCCTTCGATGATGCTGCCCTCAGGAAGAGCTTTGTTTCTAACATATGACTTGAGAATTCCCATGTACCTCTCAAATGGGTACATATTTCGTAGAAATGCAGGACCACATTCTTTCGTCTGCTTCACGAGATGTGTAACTAGATGGGTCATCATGTCAAAAAATGGTGGGGGGAATACATCTCTAGGTGACATAATTTCTTAATCACACCAACTTGAAGGGAATAAAGTGCTGCCAGATCAATTACCTTCTTTGGTCTCACAGACATCTTTGGTCAAGATATTCGTGATGGCAACTGGTAGAAGTTGTGTCATAAGAATGTGGCAATCGTGTGATTTTATACCTTTCAATTTCAAATCCTCCATTGACACCCAACTATGAACACACGATGATTAATCAGAAGGGGTTTTTAACTCCATGTAAATTTTGCCATAGTTCAGTTTTCTCCTGTTTCGACAATGTGTAGGCTGCTGGAGGAAGGAAAATTCTTCCGGTATTTGTCTCAGTTGAGCAAAGTTCAGTCCAAATTTGCATGTCGTTGAGATCTTGCCTACAATTTAACCCATCCTTTGTTTTCCCTGAAATATTCAGTAACATTCCCGTAATACTATCGCACACATTTTTCTCAATATGCATGACATCAATACAATATCGAACATCAAGATGTTCCCAACATGGTAACTCCCAAAATATTGATCTTTTCTTCCACATGCACTTCTTTTTCTTACCAACTCTCAAATTTTTCTTATGAAATACATTATTGATGCCCTTTACCATGTCATGCACCTGCGTTCCAGCGAAATGTCTAGGCTTGGTGCCTATTTCTCTTTGATCGTTAAATGCCTTCATTATATTCCTATAAGGATGGTACTGAGGAAGAAAACGACGGTGGCCCATATATTACCGTCTGTGTGAAATTTTCAACCATACACTGTCAATGTCTTCCAAGCACTCTCATCTGCTCCTTTGTTACTTTGACCTGAAAGGTTACCAAGTGCTGGCCAGTCATCCATAGTGCAAAAAAGCAAAGTATGTAGTTTAAAGTTCTCCCGCTTGTAAGCATCCCAGGTATGTATCCCCTCATTCCACAATGACAAAAAATCATCCATTAGAGGCCGTAGGTACAAATCAATATCATTTTCAGGTTGTTTTGGACTAGATATCAACATTACTAGCATGATGTATTTTTTCTTCATGCATAACCAAGGGAGGAGGTTAAAGTTACAAAGAATTAATGGCCAGGTGCTATGCTTACTGCTCATATCACCAAACGGGTTCATGCCATCTGTGCTCAACCCAAATCTAAAGCTTCTTGGATCCTTTGCAAATTCAGGAAATATCCGATCGATATTTCTCCATTGTATAGCATCTGCAGGGTGTCTTAGCATACCATCATCAATGCGTTCCTTTGTAAACTTCTCATAATCTTTTCCTTTGTAACTAGAATCCTCTACATCACGTAATATTTCTTCCAAACAATTATCTACATCAAAACTTTCAACTCCTGTAGAAGAAGAGGAAACAAATATGTTGCCATGATTATGATCATGGTGGTAATCCTCCTCATCAGATGCATTGCTAGCTTCACCACCATCACCATCAACAATTGCTGTCTCACTGTATTTTGTCCAACAGGTATACTTCTTCATAAAACATCTTCTTATGAAAAATGAGTCTGTATTTCATCTTTATCTTTAAACAATCTCTCATTCCTATAGTCAACACATGGATAAGGCATATGCTTGTTTCCGCTAATAGCTCTTTCCAACTCTGCGGCATACAAAAATTCAGATATACCATTCATACAATCTTCATTTGAACGACTCCTATACATCCAACTACGGTCCATCAGTCAAATTAAAAAAACAATTGCATATTAGAAATATGTACAAGAATTGAGGCCTAATGATTTATTTTACGATGAAAATATAAAAGAAATCACTATAGAGTAGAGCAAAATTTTGCCTCCCCACCCACTCTCCTAGCAACAAAAATTGGTAGGAGTGAGATGTTCATTCAGACAAGTTAGCTTTTTATATTCACTATTGAAAAAATATCTATAACGGTTCTCAATAAGAAGTTGTTACAGATGAGGGTATCACATCTCTAATGACTGTCTATAACAAGTCACTACAGATGAAGGATCATCTGTAAAAGCTCGTAAAAGAGAGTCATTAGAGATAACGGCTCACATCTGTAACGGCTCTCTATGATGAACCGTTATAGATGAGCCCTCATCTGTAATGGCTCCAAGTCTACAGCCGTTACATATGTTAGGGCTTAATCTGTAACGGCTCTCTACGACGAACCGTTACAGATAAGTGGTCATCTATAACGGCTGAAGATTGGGATGCCCATCTGTAACGGTCGTCTATATTGTCCGTTACAGATGAGTGAGTCTATAACGGTTCTTCCTAGCCCGTTATAGATGACCCGTTATAGATGTAAAAATATGTACTAGTGACCATATATATTAATTAACACACGGACATATGACGTCACTACTACAAAAACCTCCATAGGTACCGGCTACATAGGTGCCGGAGTTGCTAGAACCGGCACCTAAAAGACAATTCACGCCCATTTTTCCACGAACCGGCACCTATAAGGTCATATAGATACCGGTTGGCTGGGAGGAGCTCATTGGTGCCGGTTTGTAAGAAAAACCGGCACCAATGAGCACAAAAAAGGTGCCGGCCTTGTTTACAAACCGGCACCTATAACATAGGTGCCGGTTCGTAATAAGAACCGGCACCTATGTGATGGCCAAAAAGGTGCCCCTTTAACCTAATAAATCGGCACCTATCACATAGGTGCCGGTTCTTAATAAAAACCGGCACCTATGTGGTGGCTTCCGAAGGAAGGAAACTAAATAGGTGCCGGTTCATAACATGAACCGACACCTATATCCCCGAAGTCTATATATACCCCTCGTTCACTGCATTCTCACGATTTTGAGGCTTCTCTTCAGCTCATCCAAACAGGGGAGGAGGTTTTGCCCAAAAATTTAAAAAATATCGAGAGATCTATGTGCTTGCATGCGTAAAGGTTAGTATATGTTGATTCGATATGTAATTCGCACTAATATTTGTCAAGTTATTTTTTGCAATTTTTTTTGTTGAATGAGAAGCATGAGAAAGTATGATGACTCTTTGTTCGTTGGAGTGTCTTCCCAAAACCAACAGTGAGCACGGAAAACGGAACAGTCCATTAACGCGTGATTAATTAAGTATTAGCTATTTTTTTCAAAAATGGATTAATTTGATTTTTTTAAGCAACTTTTGTATAGAAACTTTTTGCAAAAAAATACACCGTTTAGTAGTTTGAAAAGCGTGCGCGTGGAAAAAAGGAGGGTTGAGTTGGGAAGACATAGGAACAAACTCAGCCTTAATATTGGAGTAATTTAGAGATTAATCATCAATGAGTAATGTAACTGTTATTAACATATATCAGAATTTCAATAGATATAGAGAATGATATATGTATGTTAGTGGTTAATTTAAGAATTTTCGTAGGAGCGATGGATGAAGGAGAGATGAACGTTCCGGAGCGCGGTACCTTGGAATATGCCAGGAGAGTAACCAACTTCGTGATCGCAGCCACGAGATCTAGATCATTGAACACGACGGAACACTTGTGTTGTCCATGCGCTGATTGCAGGAATGAGAGACAGTTTCCTGCAAAACAAGTTCATGAGCATCTCCTAACAAGGGGTTTTATGCCTAATTACACATGTCAGGACAATCATGGTGAAGTTGAGAATCCGGATGTAATGGACGGAGACAATGTGGAGTTGCCTGCTGACGGAGGTGGATATGATAGTGACGAATCAGATTGTTTAGATCAGATGTTACGCGATGGGGAGACAGCCTACGACGATGACAGGCAATACGAGAAGTTCAAGGGCATGGTGGAGGACTCAAAAACTCCGCTTTATCCAAGATGCAATGAGCAGCACACCAAATTACACGTCGTCCTCTCGTTGCTGCAGATGAAATCAACCAACGGTTGGAGTGACAAGAGCTTCACAGAGCTTCTACAGCTGATTGGAGACCTCCTTCCAGCGGGTCATGTGCTGCCAGAAACAACATACCGAGCGAAGAAGGTTGTCTGCCCACTCGGACTGGAAGTGCAGAAAATTCACGCATGTCGAAATGACTGTATCCTATATCGAGGTGACTATGCAGACTTGGATACATGTCCAGTTTGCGGAGCACCGCGGTATAAGGGTGGAGTTAACGATGATGATGACGTTGATGATGACCGTGGTGGCCCAGTCCTGAAGAAGAGGAAAGTGCCCGTTAAAGTTGCGTGGTATTTTCCTATAATCCCTCGGATTGAACGCATGTATGCAAACAAAAAACATGCAAAGATGATGCGTTGGCACCACGAAGAGCGTAAGAAGGATGGAATGATAAGACACCCTGCCGATAGATCTCAATGGAGAAAGATAGATCGAAAGTACAAAAAGCATTTCGCGCAGGAGATTAGAAATATAAGGTTTGGGCTGAGCACGGACGGGATGAATCTATTCGGTGACATGAGCAGTCGGCATAGCACGTGGCCAGTAGCACTTGTTATCTACAACCTTCCTTCATGGTTGTGCATGAAGCGTAAGTATATTATGATGCCACTTCTAATCCAAGGGCCGAAGCAACCTGGCAACGATATCGATGTCTACTTTAGGCCATTAGTGGATGATCTTAAGTTTCTCTGGGACCGAGGTGTGCAGACGTGGGATGCGTACAAAAGAGAGTACTTCACCTTAAGGGCAATGTTGTTCGTTACCATCCAAGATTACCCTGCAGCTGGTAACACATCCGGGCAAACAGTGAAAGGTGGTTGTGCATGTGTGCAGTGCATGCGGGATACAGCGAGCAGGTGGCTGAAGTACTTCGGAAAGACTGTGTACATGCGCCATCGGAGGTTTCTTCCAGCCGGCCACCAGTATCGTAGCAATACAAGAGATTTCGATGGCACGGTGGAGGAGGGTACAGCTCCAACACACCGTACCGGCAGAGAGATTTTTGAAGAGGTACAAGATATTGAATGTATATTTGGTAAGGGGCAAGGTAATCGAAGCGCAAAGAGCAAGGGTGGTGAGAATCCTCTTTGGAAGAAGAAATCTATCTTTTGGGAACTACCATATTGGAAAGATTTGGATGTCCATCACGCGATTGACGTGATGCATGTCAAGAAGAATGTGTGCGAGAGTTTGATGGGACTCCTGCTAAACATACCCGGCAAGACAAAGGACACGTTGAAAGCCCGGAGAGACCTCGCAGAAATGAACATCAGGCCCGAGCTACATCCTCAAGAACGGCCCAATGGTCGCCAGTACCTCCCTCCCGCGTGCTACACCCTTAGTGCCGCAGAGAAAATAAGCCTGTTGCAGTGCCTGCAGGGTGTCCGAGTCCCTTCTGCTTACTCTGCGAACATTAAAAGACTTGTCAACATGAAAGAGAAGAAATTAGTGGGCATGAAGTCACATGATTGCCACGTGCTGATGACACAACTTCTTCCTGTTGCTATTAGAGGCATTTTTCCAGATAAGGTTCGAAACCCAATCATAAAGTTGTGCTCATTCTTCAATGCTATATATCAGAAGGTGATCGATCCAAGCACGCTAGACAAGCTCCAAGCAGATGTAATCATTACCCTTTGCCAGCTTGAGATGTGTTTTCCACTATCATTTTTTGATATAATGGTTCACCTCGTGTCACATATCGTGAAAGAGATAAAGATTCTCGGCCCAGTGTATCTGCATAACATGTGGGCTTTCGAGAGGTTCATGGGGATCATAAAGAAGTATGTGCGTAATAGAGCTCGACCAGAAGGCAGTATCGTAGAGGGTTATGCAACAGAGGAGGTGGTTGAGTTCTGTATCGACTATATGGATTTGCATCCCATTGGTGTGCTGATGTCTCGACATGAGGGCAGGCTCCTAGGGAAAGGGACACTAGGGCATAAGGCAATTTTCGCTCCTAGCCTAGAAACATTACGGCAGGCACATTTCGCAGTGCTCCAGCAGTCGGCCTTGGTGGCTCCATTTGTCGACATGCATTATAACACACTCCACAGCGAGAACCCAAGCAAATTAGAGGCATGGATAGCTAAGCAGCATAGGTTGAATTTTGGCGATTGTTTACAGAAGCATATCATTGCTATGAATACTGATAGTGACCAGCTGTATGTTTTGTCTCGGGGACCTGCGAGCACAATTCATTCATTCCAAGGGTATGACATTAATGGATATACATTTTACATGAGAACCCAGGATGCCAAGAGCTCGTATCAAAACAGTGGTGTCCGCATAGACGCTTTTGACAGTAATGGTGTAGAACAAACGTACCATGGTTATATAGAGGCAATCTGGGAGCTTAAATATGGACCGCTGAAGGTACCACTTTTCCAGTGTCAATGGGTCAAAATTCCTAGTGGTTTGAGGATTGACAAGTACGGAATGTTCATCGTGGACTTAAACAATGTGGGTTATCAAGATGAACCATTTGTGCTCGCAAAATCTGTAACACAAGTTTACTATATCAAAGACCCTTCTTCGTGGACCAATTGCCACGTGGTTCTCCATGGAAAGCGAAGCATTGTCGGAGTTGAGAATATCATTGATGAGGAAGGCTACGATCAAATCGACGAGCTACCACTGTTTGCAACAGATGTAGAAGGAGGTGAAGAAAGTCAGGAAGACGAAGACGAGGAAGAAGCACCATATGTTCGTAGCGAGCATGAAGAAGGAGTAATTGTGATAGACCTGCATGTTTGAATTTTATTGTAACAAACATGAATGTGTAATGTAATGATAAATTACATCAGTTTACTGCTAATTTGTTAATCAGTGGAGTTCATGTAAGCCACATAGGTACTGGTTCGTACTAACAACCGGTACAATTTTGTTAAAAGAGACATTGTAAAGTACTACATTTGGAACTCCAAACATGAACAACATTAATTGTGTTAAATAAGTAAATATATCGTTGTACCTCCCATCATGTTCCATTTGATACATATGGAGCTGAAGTGGGACATCTAAATGGGCTATTACTTACCATAAAAGATTAGCGAAATTTTAACTAGATGGACGGGCTTGGGATACAAAGAGACAACAGCAAATCAAACTTCAATAATAAGAATGTTACACTTAACTTGTTCCCTCGAGAGTTTAGAATACACTCCTGGAGTAGTATACTTGGATTGATCACCTCTAGCTAGATAATTTTTTTTTGTCTTCTTGGAGGTTCATGTGTATATGCTGATCTGATGACAATGTCATAATGTTACATGGCTCAAAACAAATAAGGGCACAGTGCAAAAGCAGCAAAGCTAGCTCTCCCCACACAGAAGAACAACACTTACAGTCACAGGCCTAAAGCATCTGCATCTGCAAAGAAGGTGAGCTTGGAGTTAGCCACATAGGTACCGGTTCCTATATACAACCGGTACCTATTGTGGTGAAAGGTGCCGGTTTTAATTAAGAACCGGTACCTATAAGATACAAAAGGTACCGGTTCTAATTTAAAACCGGCACCTTTTTGCCAAAATAGGTACCGGTTGTAAATAGGAACCGGTACCTATGTGGCTCATATATATATATATGCCGCCGTCTCTACCTTCTCCATTTTCCCCAAACCAGCCCGCTGTCGCCATCGATCTGGTGGCCATCGCCCTTCACCACCGTCCCCTCGCTCACCCGCCAGCCAGCGCCCTCCAGCGCCATCACCTCTAGGCAGCGCTATCCCCGTCCTCCACCGCCGTCGGTCCTCCCCTAGCCTAGATCGATCTACCGTCGTCGCCATCCACCGCCGTCCAGCTCCTCCGCCGTCCACCACCTCCTCCTCCTCCTCCGTGTCGCCTATACAAGAGGTGCCCCCGTACGCTCCTCCCCATTTCGAACGGATCGGGTGCAGGAGCGAGTGCGAGAGGCCAATCCTCAATCCCCCCTTGTCACCGCCGCCGTCGCCGACCGCTCCCCTCCCTCCGGCGCCGCCTTGGCCGTGCCCAAGTGCGACATCTGCCTGGTCGGCCCCTCCCCCCCTCTATCTGCCTCGATTAGGGTACTTGAGGCCTATAGGAAATTCTTATCTTGTGTTGTATGCTTATGCTTCTTGATCATAATTAGCCGATTTTATATCTAGTTAACCACTATAATTCTTTTTATCAGTGGAAGGATCAAACTCACTTTAAGGGGCAAACTAAATTCTCACACACTTGGGTTGTATGAAGTAAAAAGGAGATTTAAAAAAGATTGACAGTTCATAGTTAGTTTATAACTTTATATTGTGCTTGATGAATGAACATTAGAGTGAAGAGACAAGTCTAGTAGTGAGCTTTTTTGTTGGTGCTGTCTGAAAGTGTAGGGTCCCTAATATGATAGCAAATGAGGAGTTATAAAATAAATGGTGAAGTGATGACTATCTGTTAACCCTAGCTTAAGCTGTGTATTTGAAAATACAGTTGCATATTTTTCTTATAGTGAGGACACATATTGGAAGGTAGCACTGTAACGACATTTAATAGAGTCATGACATTTAATAGAGTCATGTCCTACTGTACATCAAGAACAACTTCTTTTTGCGATGCTTTGAGGTAGACTGTAAGCCTTTTGCAGTTCTACCTATGAAAACCTAGTATGTAGTGGCTATATTTGTTTTGTAGGCTTATTGGTTTATTTCTAGTCAACAGATTGTTAGATGTAAAACTTATTTTTTTTAAATACCCAAAAAGTTTTTTAAGGAAAAGTATATGCTATTGCTTTGCATGTTTATTTGTGTTGCACTTTATGCTGCGCAATGTTTGTATATTCTGAAATTCTGATTGGAAGTAATATTAATTTCTTCATGCGCTACGAGACATTAAGGGCCCTAAGTTGTCACTACCTTGAGGCAGCTAAATTGTACCTTCCATAGTGGTTTCTTTAACACAAGTCTGTTTGTTTTGGAGCTGTCATTCTCATTCCTTGTAAGATGTGATATAGATTTGGTTAAGTCCAAGATCTTACAAATGTTTTCTTGGGTTTCTGCATAACAATTTGATGAAACTCTGAATTATTTGGTCCTAACCCAGATCGTGACCGTAAAAACGGCACTGCAGGCATGGGTGCTTATTTTCTGAATTATTTTGAAGCTGTACTGTTGCTAGCATTTTAAACCAACATCTCATTCCACTATTTCCTTTCTTTCTTTTCGAGCTCCAAAATACTTATAGTTTCAGTTTGGAAGCTGATGCACTAAATATAACATTGTATATGAGTTGTAGTAGAAAATTGTAGAACAGATAGTTACACACGTAGCTATCGAAGAACGTGATCTTTTTCTCACTTTGCTAGCTTAATTGATGTATGCAAGCTGCTGGGTTAGCTATTACCTCATGCAAATACATTAAATTAGATCCTACTAGTCCAGTCAAGTTACGTATGGAATTAGATGACATTACTTTACTTTTGGTATATTTAGAAGAATATCATCAAGAGGACAATAAGTTGTTACACTAATTTCTTGTATCTATGTAGCAATAGTTCTAGCCTAGGTCTACAAAAGAAAATGTCAGGGGAACAAGATAACAGTAGGGCTGCAAATTCTGGAGAAGGCGATGGTGGTAACGGTAGCCCCAGTGGCTTTCTAAACTTGAATCAGCCCGGTGATAACCCACACAATATGGAGGTAAATTAACCCATCTGGAACAAATAAGACCTTAAAAGTACATATATCGTCAGATCTGAATGACTAATTTATACTGATGTTTGAAGGGGGTTGATCCTTCGGCCACTACGCAGTCTGCGAATACTTCAACCTCATCGGCAAGAAGAAAGGCTAGAGGTCCAACTAGGATGCCCTCAGGTCTATACAAAATCACAGAGTTAGCTGCAGATGGGACCCCTATAGCTCCAGAATCGGCACTCACCCCATATGGCAATGCTATAGGTGTCATCGTGAAGGATGACATCCCCATCAAGTACCGGCACTGGAGAAGCAGTGATAGAGATGAATTGGAGTGGACAGTACCAGACAGAGACAAGGACCTTGCTTGGGAAAAGTTAAAGCGGACATTCCAGTTCCCAAGGGACAAGAAGAACTCGCAAAGTCCGGGGCTCTTAAGAAGATGTCCATCAGCTTCAAGAATTGGAAGACGGACCTTAATAGGAAGTATGTCAAGAAGGGCCTGACACCAAATTTTGAAGATGCCAATTATCGAAGATGTCGTCTTTTCTGGGATGACTTTGTGGCCTACAGAACATCAGATGAGGCAAAGGAGATTAGCGAAAGGAACCAGGCCAATGCGGCCAAAAACCGATACCCTCACCGTCTCGGCCCTAGCGGATATGCTAAGAACATAGTCAAATGGCAACTCTGGGAAGATGAGCTGCTGCAAAAGGGAATCGAGATCGAGATGAAGGACTGGTGTCAACGGGGAAAGAATTACCAATACGCCCGAGGTTCAACACTCTCGGATACAGGCGAGTTGGTACACAAGGGTCCTCTAGAGCAAGAAGTGTCCTAGAGGCTCCACGAGGCCCATCTAAAGTCCTCAGAAGGTTCTTTTGTTGCGAGCAGGGAGAGAGATGAGCTTACACTTGCATTGCAGAACCCTGAGAATCCGGGACGCACAAGAGGAATTGGCCTAGTTCCATGGAGAGAAGGTTTTCCTGAAGACAGACATAGGTACCGGTCTCGGAGCAATAAAAATTCCAGAGACCAATCGAAAGAGATAAGGATATTGAAAGAACAAATGGCACTGGTAATGGAAAGGCTTGAAGGTCAGGAAGGAGGCAATGCTGGCCACTTAACCAGTCCAGCTGGGAAGAAAAGCAGCTGCGCTTCAACTGAGGTTCCTCAGGAACCGGACACAGTTCATTACCCCATGGACGACTTCACTGTACGTACTGCATGCAGGCTGCATGTGCCACTTCAAAACATCAGTCAAGAGGTGGCACGCGCTATGGCACATCCCGTAACGGAGGGAGGGACGATACACGGTAAGCCGATACCAAGTGGCTACTCAAGGGTCGAAGTGGAGGATGTGCCGAGGAGGTACAGGGCAGTGCAGCTTGATTTTGCTCCAGAGGAGGGGGTGAACACTCTTGGAGAAGCCATCCACAACATAATCCTGTGGCGCAAGCGTTTCATTATCTTTCCTTCAGGAGATGGTGATGACGAGCCAAGCGATGCCGGGTCTAGCTCTGAAGGACTTCCTCCCTCCACTCAAAGGATGCCAACTCCACCACCATTGCCACATAAGAGCCCGTCTCCTCCACCGGCACAACGTAAGAGCCCATCTCCTCCAGAGGCAGCACATCAGAGCCTAGCTTCATCAGACCGACCGAAAAAGAGGGGGCGCCTCTGTAAAACTTCCCAAATGTCTGAACCACCATCTCTGAAGAAGACCAAGAAGACGCCATTGCTTACCAGGTCAGAGCCATCTTTCAAAGTGCCAGCTGAAGTACAGGATCACTTCATTCGCATGGCAAGGCCACCTGCCCGAAAGCAACCTATTACGGACTTCCGACGCACGATCAGGAAAAAGGGATTGCAAGAATTTTCCAAGAAAGAATTCGAGAAAGATGAGGCCAGCAAGAATATGCAAGACTTTCTAAAAGAGGCAGGGCTGAAAAGTTTGGATGATGTGGATAATATTGAGAAGGCCCTATTGGCAGCTCAGTTCAAGCTTGGTCATTCTTTGACTACCGACGAATATCGCCACGTCGTTGGCAAATGTACTCAAATGAGAAGGGTAGAAGAATGGTACTTACAGATGGCCAAGGATGGTAAAGAGATGTTCCCCGTCTTTTACAGGGACGAGGACTTTCATCACTGTGATGGTATAGTTTGGGTCCCATTTAGAGAACTATTTCATCTATACAATCTGAGGGAGCTAGACTTATCGGTGATTCAATTATGGGCATTGTAAGTATACTTGACCTCTCGCCATTTTTCTAAGTAAATATCCTCGTTGCGTGTCTAATTTTTCCCCTTATGCAGAATGGGGGTGCTTGAATGTAGAGCGACCCATAACAAGCTAGGATTCCTCCATCCTCAAATAGTCAATTCCTCTAATATTAAGGCAGGCGAATGGTCCTCCCAAGAAGTGCTGAACTACCTTTACACATCCTTTGTCAAGCTGCAGGACATGAATACCATCCTTTTGCCCTACCACTTTAAGTAAGTGTGGCATTATCGTTGTACCTCCCATCGTTGTACTTTAAGATGTTAATTGTTCTCTTCCCTTGTATGTAGGCCTCACTGGATTCTTATTGCGATCCATTTAAACGATTCCAAGATTGTCGTCATGAATTCAATGAGGAAACCGCAATCCAACTACCAATCCCTCATTGACATCCTAGATAAGGCACTTGTGAAGTATAAGAAGAAGTGCATTCGACACGCTCCATGTGCAAATAAATTCCGAGTTTGGTGCCACCCTTGTTGCTCACATCAGGATCCGGGCACGAGCACATGTGGGTTCTACGTGATGAGATTAATGTGGGTATTCATGGAGGACGGCAACTGGAACATTACGGATGCTGAGGTTCGCCATGTCTCTTAAGACATAAATCCATTTTCTAAACACATAGTACCTTTCCACATCATTAATCCTTCCATTTGCAGAAATTAAAGCTCCCGACTAGTAAATTGCTGCCACATGTTTGCTTGGGCCTCGCTGAACAGCTATGTGGATTCATCTTCGACCATATCATCTCATCAGATGGCACGTACAACATTTCAAAGGCTCCTGCTGGGCTAGTGGGTTTCATTGAGGCTGGTAGCCCTAGTGACACTTTAGATAGCCCATCAACGACAAAGCACGCAAAGACCTAGAACTAGTGGACCATACCTTTCAAGTATTTTATAAGTGTCTTGTAGATTAGTTATTTGGATTGATGTGGTTTTCTTAATGACATGAACATGCATTAAGTTTCTCTATTTGTTAATGTTTATCTATTATTTTTTCACACATATATCTAACCATGTATTCAATTTTTTATATTTCATATTTTTATCCCTAACAGCAACAGGTGATCTCACTGATTGGATGTGGCATGGATGAGGGAGGCATCATCATTGTTGTCTCTGTAAGCTACAGGTGAGCATGAGTAACTAAAATTTTCATATGAGTACGAGTTTAGAGCATTTGAGATGTTGTAGAGCTCAAGCGAATTTTTGTCAAGTCTCCTGAGATGTGTAACACATTTGGTCGCTGCTTTCGTGTGGTTTGACGGGCACGTCTCAGGCTGAAGTTGACTGGCACGCTGAGTCCCAACAATATCTTCTATACTCTCTACTCAAGGCTTCGGGTTTTATATTATGGTTTTTGATACCAAAATATTTTTTGTTGCATATGTATATAATAAATGGTACGCTTGAAATTAAAAAAAATTAACGAATTACTTCTGCATAAGGTAGAAATAACCATGAAAGCAAAGCAACATGGCATAGCACTAATGATAATGAATTGTATATCTCCTTATCAGCAGCCATGTTGCTGATAATACAGTGATTTTATATACTTGCAAGTGGCCATGTATTTCGTTTTTCACTACAAGAAAACACTGTTCTTGTAGAAGAATCAATCACCGTCTCGCTGAATGCGTGAGGCGGTCGATGACTAGACTGTTATATAAGTACTCTGAGACAATTTTTGAAACAAAACAAATGTTAATTGCCTATATGCAACCAGTCAATATTGATCGTTTCACTGTAAGAAAACCTCATGGGAAGACGCATTAAAATGGATGTGTTACAAACGGTTTGAAAAAAGGGGTTTCATCTTTCATTTAGAAACTACTTTTTCTGCTTTACTTTTCAGGGAAATAATTAAAAAAGAACCAATGTCTTTGTTTGAGCCATGCATGTACTCCAGATCAACATATATATTTACAAATATACACCAATTTGACACTATCAGATCAGTACTATATACTGCATATATCTGTAGATGGAAAAAGCCTACAACTTTAAGTCATCGTCTCACCCAACCTTATGATATGATCTTCTTTCTTAATTAATCACACCAAAAAGCTTAACTATTTTTGAGACAAAAACAAGTTAAAAGCTATTTCTAGTGGGGGATAAAACAAAGGGTGAAGTCAGAGCAAGGCTCCCATTGGCGATATTTTGGTGTCATAATACAATAAATAATCAGTGCCAACATATTTTGTTCCTCTTGTATGTGTAAATTCCATGCATGGATGCTAACTGCAGCACTTATTCTTGATCTATATGTGTTAATTGAATCTATCTAACCTAATACAAATATAATTAACCATGAAATCTATTTCCTTTTTTAAAATGAAAACATGTTGAAATCGATCTGATCCATTTATCTAGTCTGTATGTGTTGTTTAATTAGGTGATCTTCAGTTTTATAGAAATATATAGGAAGGGCATGAGACATGAATGGCCATGAAAGTTCTTAGTAACATACTGTTTTTATTAATTAACCATGAAATCTATTTTCTTTTATACCATGCATTGATTTTCATGAAAATGGACAGGAGTCCACCTAAAATGAGTCTTCTTGTGAATGTGAATGATGTGAATATAATATTGTAATATTCTGTGATTTCTATGTTTCAGGAAATATTGTATATATGTGACCCCGAAATTATTTTTTTTGTGCTTCAGGACTATAGGTGTCGGTTCTTGTAAAGAACCGACACCTATGAGGCTTCAAAGGCCGAGTCCTATCACTTATAGGTGCCGGTTCGTAATAAGAACCGGCACCTATAATACCACATAGGTGCCGGTTAGAAATTCACAACTGGCACCTATAGTGTTATAGGTACCGGTTGAGAAACCGCTATCAATAGCTTCGATCTTTGGTGCCGACCAATTGGTGCCGGCTTCAAAACCGGCATCTATGAGCCCTTTGAAACCGGCACTAATGACTATTTGTGTAGTAGTGCGACATATAGCACACACGGCCACGTAGGCCGAAGACAAATGTGGAAGTAATCACGAGGGGTCAGAAACATCGACTACTCATGTAAAGTCGACGTAAGGTGCAAGATAGTACAACGGACGAGCTCTACTAGGGCCAAAGAAACGAGATGTAAAGTTTACTTGCATGCGCGCGGCATATGTACGTATTGCCACTTTAATTTAGTTGTAATATTTATTGAAGTGGCCGAAAGTTTTAAGCTTTGAAAAAAACCAATAGAGGTTATAATTGAAAGAAAACTACATATATGGGCACATGGTACCATTAAATGGTAAAAAGATAAAACATGTGAGCATATGTATTCTTAGGCTGTGTTCGGTACACTGCTTTTTCAACTCATCCCTCTCTTTTTTCGTTCGCACGTTTTTCAAACTGCTAAACGGTGTGTTTTGCAAAAAATTTCTATACGAAAGTTGCTTTAAAAAATTATATTAATTTATTTTTTAAAAATAACAAATATTTAATTAATCATGAAAAAATATGTCGCTTCATTTTATGTACGTGGAAGGTGAGTTCCCAACCTCACCTCCCAAACACAGCCCTAGAGGCCGTGTTCCGAGTCCTGGCTGGTAACTCATTCTCCTCACACAGAAAATAACTAGCTCGTTAGCTCGTTATTCTATGGTTAATTAAATATTAGCTTAAAAATACTTAAAAGATAAATTAATATATATATTTTAAACGACTTTCCTATTAATTTTTTTTAGAAAAATGTACTGTTTAATAATTTGAAAAACGTTTGTATGAAAAATGAGTGATTAGAAGTTGGAAACTTGCGCATTCGACCACAATCTAAGGTTACACAAAAGACCAAAGTATGAGTTTGTATTTTGTAAATTTAATAAACAGCCCCATTAAGAAAACTTTCTTAATTATCCATATTACTGATTTTTGATAACATAATATAAACGCAGACGATTCGTATATGCGTGTACACACTCGATCACCCTGGCTTATATACCCTATCTATATCAACACGCTTATATAACCTACATATCTATGTCAATACTTTAAAGTCAACATATCTTAAAATTAATTAAATCACAAATACCTGACATATTCTGAGATTGAGAAAGTCATCATAAGTGTTTTTGCTATTGACGTGTTACTAACAAAAACATAATTAGCCGTAAATATAAACGTGTCATATTAGTGTAAGACTTGAACGGATAGGCAGCCTGAACATGTATACTCACGTAAGTACATCTTCCATAAAGTTGAATCCGAATTGTTAGCATTTGTTCGGTTGAAGTTAGTTTTTTTTTTTGAGACGGTGAGTGTGTGTTTACACTTGGTTCGTATGTGTGACGTGTACTGAGTTGAGTACGCAGTCGTAGACTCGTAGTGCATCATTCCGGATGTACACAACACGTGCAGATCTGCTGTGCTAGCCGCCCTACGAAGCAAGCATGCACTTGTCTTTCCAACACAGATGGTCTCCACCCTAACCGCATTCGGGCACATGCCGGTACCCCCGGTCAGACCCGCAACCGACCACTTTTCCCATTTAAGAAAACGCTCATCTCATCCCCACCCGTTTTCCTCGTCTCGTCTTGCTAGTCAAATCTCTCTCTCTCTCTCTCTCTCTCCCCTAACTCCGTAAGTTGCCTACGTGGCCAACCGCGTGCGTCGCCGTCGCCTCCCTATAAATACGTACGCACGCGCACTCACCGCCAACCGCCACTCCCTATACTGATCCATCGATCGCTGCACGCCACTGCAGCCGCATCCGCCTCCTCACCTAACCCCTGCTCGCCGGCCGATGGCGGCAGCGGCGGCGGCGGTGGCGGTGACGCGGCTCACTGTGGCGACGACGTCGTGCCGGATGCGCGTCTGTGGCCCGGTCGCCGCGGCGACGTCGGCCGCCTCGCCGGTGACCGTGAGTTTGGGTGATCTGCAGCAGCACAAGCGATCGGCCGCGACGGCGACGACGACGGGTTCTCCTGTGGTGGTGGTGGAGAAGAGAGCGGCGGCGGCGGCGGAGGAGGAGGAGGAGGAGGAGGCGGTGGTGGGGGTGGGGCCGAAGACGACGCTGGCAAGCGCGTGGCGGGAGGTGCAGGGCGCCGGCGACTGGCGCGGCATGGTGGAGCCGCTCCACCCGCTGCTCCGGGACGAGGTGGTCAGGTACGGGGAGCTCGTCGCGGCGTGCTACCGGGCGTTCGACCTCGACCCGTCGTCGAAGCGCTACCTTAACTGCAAGCACGGCAAGAAGCAGATGCTGCCCGCGGTCGGCATGGCCGGAGCCGGGTACACGGTCACCAAGTACATCTACGCCGCCCCCGACGTCGCGCTGCCCTTCGGTTTCGGCGTCGGCCGATGCTCCTGCTCCGGCAAGAGCAGGTGGATCGGCTACGTCGCCGTCGCGTCCAACCGTGAGGCCGCCCGCCTCGGCCGCCGCGACATCCTGGTCTCCTTCCGTGGCACGGTGACGGGATCGGAGTGGCTGGCCAACTTCATGAGCGCGCTGTCGCCGGCGCGGTTCGACCCGGCCGACCCACGCCCCGACGTGCGCGTCGAGTCGGGGTTCCTCTCCCTCTACACCTCCGACGACCTCGCCGGCAAGTTCACCTGCGGGAGCTGCCGGAACCAGCTCCTCTCCGAGGTGACGCGCCTCATCGCCAAGTACAAGCACGATGACGTCAGCATCACCCTCGCCGGACACAGCATGGGAAGCTCGCTGGCGATGCTCCTCGGCTACGACCTCGCCGAGCTGGGCCTCAACCGCGACGGCCGCGGCCGCGGCACCATCCCGATCACCGTCTTCTCCTTCGGCGGCCCGCGCGTGGGCAACGTCGAGTTCAAGAGCCGGTGCGACGAGCTGGGCGTCAAGGTCCTCCGCGTCGCGAACGCCCGCGACCCGGTGACAAAGATGCCCGGCGTGGTGTTCAACGAGGCCGCCGCTAGGGTTTCTCTCCCCGGAGGGCGGCTCGAGCTGCCGTGGAGTAAGGCGTGCTACACCCACGTCGGCGTCGAGGTCGCCCTCGACTTCTTCAAGGCCAGCGACGTGGCGTGCGTCCACGACCTCGATGCATACATCAATCACCTCCTCGACGGCGGCGCGGCGGCTTCGACGACGATCATGGAGTCGTGGAGGTGGCAGATGGCAGCGATACGTGCAGGCGAGTTGCTGCAGACGCTAGGGATTTGAAGCGTCCATTCGATGGCTGTCATTGCTTTCCACAAAGATAAATATTTACATTACTGACAAATCATTCGTGACAAAACCTCTCGTCAACATAGATGAGGGCTCCAGTAACGACCTGTTCCGCAATAGTGGTAAGATGTACGCATATGTTTTCATTGTACAGTTATATTTTGATGTCCTAGATCGACCGAGGGGGAGATATTAAAGAGCTAAACAAGTAAACAACTAACCAAATTAAGTTCGAGCTCTTGATTAATGAAAACTTCACTGCTATACAGAAATGGCCGATTCGGGACGTCTCAATATATATAAGATGGTAATTAAGCTTAACTACATGTCACATCCTATGCATGTCACGATCGATTGTACACCAATGTAGGAAATGAACGGCGCCTCACATATAAATTACGTTGGATGGGTGTAACCCGTCGAAATCTTCAATTTAGAAATAACGTCGTCTTAAATATGAAGTTTTATAATAAATTTGATGCTAAATTTATATAGATATTTATGATTGTTTTCATAAAAGTTTGATCAACGTATAGTTTTATATGAAATTTACTCTAAGCATATTTTAGCCTGGCATGGAGCAGAGAAACAATATGGCGTGGTAGCCTAGCATGCTTAATTGCAAGTAGAATTTAGTGACAAGGGGAAACCTGATTGCAAATAGAATTTAGTGAAAAAGAGTCAAATCAATTTTTAGGTCATTTGAACAATTTATGCATAGTAGTGCAATATTTGAAAATTCACTTTTAATCTAATTAGTTTGCTTTATAAGCTTCTGGCCCAATGTACTGCATTCTATGAACATTCACATTTCAATCCAATTTGGATTTTGGATTCCAATTTGTTGACTACGACATTGACCAAACTAATTGAGGTGCCAAATGAACTTTAAAAATTACAAAATTTTTGGGAGATTCTTTAATTGTTTTATCTATGGGCCATTGTCTCTTCTTCTGTTTTCCTTCATTAGCAGAACTTTTTCTTTATTTTAATCTATAAATAAGTTAGTGAATTTTTATAGCTAGTTCCATAATATAAGGGATTAGGGATGGATGGGTCACATCCTAATGCGAATCTGGACAAAATCCCTTGTATTGTGGGATGGAGGAAGTATTTATTATCAAAACATCCATAAAATTTATTTATATGTTAAATTGAATAAAACATCATAAACTATCGAACAATACAAATTGAATTTAAGGCAGTGTATAATAAATGATAGAGTCACTACTATAAAACATCTCATAGGTACCAGTTTTTTTTAAAAACCGTATCTATTACCATTTCCCACCTCTATAGGACGAAAAATCTATATAAGAACCAACACCTAGAGTATAGGTGTCGGTTTTTTTAAAAAAGGGACATATATTATATGTGCCCGTTCCAAATAAAAACCGACACCTATAGTATTGATATCTGTTATTTATAAAAACCAATTCCAATAATAAACTATAGGTGTCAGTCTTTTAAAAAGCCAGCACCTGAGCCGAACCAAACCAAGCCCCACCACGATAAAAATAGCCCCAGATCCGCTCCCTTCCTCCTTATCCATGAGCCAAACCTTATCCACTCCCCTCTCCTCTCTATCTCTCACTCCTTGTCTCCACGCTCCTCCTTTACATCTGCCTCCCCCTCCTCCTCCTCCTCCAGATCTGGCGGTGCCGGCGACGGTGGTGGAGAAGGAGCCACTCCGCTTCCCTACCAAACCCCCCAAATCCCTCTCCACCCTGACAACCCAATCTTTCCCTCCCCCAACATCACCTCCACACCCTGCCTATGCACGGGCGGCACGTGTGCTGGCGAGCGGTGGGGTGACCGTAGCACACTGGTCATTGCCTGCTCATCGACGTCCCATGAGGCGGAGCAATGACATCGGCATGACGAAGAAGAAGAAGAAGAGGAGTGGTGTTTGAGAGGCCGTAGACGGACGGCGGGATGCGCATTGTGGTGCCGATCCACCGGTCGCTCTCCCACGACCTCCTCACCCCGTGCGCGGTGCTCCCGGCCATCTCCATCCGTAGCACCGTCATCTGCGACGACGACTCCCTCTACTATGCCCGGGCCGCCCAGATCCGACGACGGCAGTGGTGGTGGCCAGCGGCCAGGAAGGAGGTAGAGGTGGAGGCTGTCGCCGAGCTCCTCCTTGACCTCGCCGAGCCCCTTGCCGCCAGCCGCCAGATCCGGCTCCATTAGGCTCTTTTTTTTAATTCATTGAATACTATAGGTGCCGGTTATAGGGTAAGAATCAGCACCTATAATCTCTATAGGTGCCGGTTTTGCTCAGGGGCAATGGTGCCGAAAAATTAGTGTCGGTTGGAAAACATGCACCTATGGCCAGTTCCCAACCGACATCTAAATTTATCATAAAACTACAAATTTAAGGTGGAGTATCACATAATTACAAATCTAGTAATGAAGTTATCACAACAGCTATAGATTTATGTCAAACGTTTAGAACTCAAGCAAAAAAGGTTTTGTAGATTAAATTTGTAGTATTGCTATACCCTAAAATCTATTTTATGGTAACTTCATTATTTGACTTTTAGTTTTGCTATAGTTTCATAATCAATTTTGGTGCTAAAATATGTAGTTTTGTGATAGTTTGATAAAAATATCTTTACTTTTGCGAAATACTTTTATATATATAGTTACAATAAATGATTCAGTATTTGCTAGGATGTTTTGCCATTGCGTTTGTATTCATTGGAGATGACATATTTTTTCTCAAGCGAAAAAATTGGCAAATACTCCAAGAAATCCTCTAGATCACAGATATGCACTCACTACTATAGAAAACGTTTGTACAGGCGGCGCTGGCCCCTCTCCAGCACCTCATCCATTAAGGCCGCCGCCTCCGTCTCGGCGGCCTCCTCAGCCTCCTCTTCCACCGCGCCTGCCAAAACGGTCATCGCCGTCGCCCTCGTCGTCATCATCCTCGTCCTCATCGTCAACCGACTCCTGCTCCAACGGTGGGTCCTCATCGGAGTCTTGCTTTGGCGGGGAACCGTTTTACTTGCGCTCGAGGTCGCTGTCCACCAGAACGTCAAGCCCTGGCAATGGTGCAAGCGATGACGAGGTGGTGTCGCCAGAGGAGCTACTGGTGCTGCCGTTCTTGTCTTCCTCCTCGCTGGTGGTGACGTAGTATATCTGCCTTGGTGAGTCTGCCATTGCTGGAGCTACTGGAGAAAGTTTAGAAAGAGAAGAAGTAAAGCTGAGTTGGTGCAGCAGTGGAGGACGTGGCTGGCGTCCAACGGTTCGTCTTCCATGGAGAAAGTGATTGGAGTGTGTGCAAAAACCGATGACAGTGGATGTAGTTGAAAAATAGTGGTAGGAGGAAGATGAAACGATAACACCACAGGCAGTCATCTAACAGTACACCACCTGGAAAATATAAATTATGCGGGCGGCCATCTGAGATGCACCCCGGTGTAAATTTATACATTTTTTCTGGTCGGCACCTCAAAGAAACCATCTACATAACACGTTCATACACTACTACAAAACACCACATCCGTAAGGCTCTCATAACTACCGCTTCACTTAAAACCAGCACCTGAGGGATTTTTCATGTAAACGAGCATTTTTAACTGGATCAATAATAAAAAACAGGTACCTATAACCACTCGGTACCGGTTCATAATAAAAACCAATATAGTCATAGGTAACGGTTCATATAAAAAACCAGCACCTATATATAGGACAAAGGTACATGTTTTATAAAAACTGGCACCTATATATAGGACATAAAACCGACACCTATGGATCGAGCTGAGCCGAACGCACCAATGCAGGTGGTTGTTTTTCTATAAGATATGGTCTTATCCTCTTCTCTCCCCATTTCTCTCCCTCATTCTATTTTTTCTTCCCCATTCTCTTCTCTCTCTTCTCTTCTCTTCTGCATATAGCCAGGCGGCGTGCGGGGGGCGGCGAGCGGCTCGACGCTGCCTCCCCATGACGGCACACCGGGAGCAGCAGGCGGTTCGATGCCGCGTCCCCATGGCAGCGTGCAAGGGGTGGTGGCCAGTCGGCCTCTCCACAGCGGTCGAGGGGGGTGGCTAGCGGCCTCCATCGTGTCGAGGGCGCGGGGCCTCCCAACGCCGGCACACGGGGGACAGTGGGTGGCCGGTCAGCCTCTCCACGGTGGCTTGCGGGGGACGGCTGGCGGCCTCCTACGTGTTGAGGGCGTGGCATCCCCATGGCGGGCGGCCTCCCCATGATGTCTCGGCAGGCTCGGGGCCCAAGCGTCGTCGCTGCCGATCGCGCCCTCCCTCCCCATGGCCTCAAGGCCTTCCAAGCCTTCTAGATCTGGCTGCCATGAGCTTGGCAAACTGGCGCGATGTAACGCCTTGATAATCACCCTAAGTTTAAATCATTTTTAATGCATTTTCTAGAAATAATAAAAGCCAAAAAAGAGCCTACAACAATTAAAACTCACCAAGATTGATGTCAAAATGGTGTGTGTGAATTTTTATTAAATTCCACATGCTTCAAAATGCTTAACCAATTTTTCCTTGAATTTTCAAATCATCCTAAATATTTAGAGGAACAAAAAATTTTAAAGGAATTAACCCGTTCAAGTCTCTAATTTCTCGTAAAAATGTCTAGGACCCATTTATGTGCTTGATTGCTTCTGTTCATGTGGTTTTTCTTAGCATTCTTGTATTTCTTTGCGTTGGTCGTGTATATCCTGCCGTTTTGAAAGATCAGCTGTTCATTGCCGTTGACACCAAAGACTGTGTGAGCGATCAAGGCAAGTCATATCTGCCTTGAACATGTCGAATCCCATATTGTGAAAATTAAGTTGTTTTATCTATACTGCATCGCTTTACAAATTATATCGTTCATTGCTAATAATAGTTTATTAGTTATTCCGATGCTCCTTGTTATGGCCATGATATTGATTTGTTATCCATGATCTCTGTGAACCCTAGTAAAAATTATGACTTGACTAGTCTAGTACCCTACATGATGGATTGACTAGCTGCTTTAGGTATATGCTTATTCATGCTTAGTTTCAACCTAGAACTTTTGGATAAACTAGACTATGGTGGTTAACAACTAAAACTTGATTAGTTATGGACTATTGAATGGTTTGTCAATAGAGGGGTGATAAAATGCTTTGTGCAACTAAATGTATTTTCGGGGTGGGCTTGGGGTGCAAGCTAGTTATCTTGGTAGTGACACCCTGACTAATATAAGGACCGGTTTTCAGGCCTCTATTCTATGACATCTCCATGCAACCACAAATCTAGTGGGTAAGGCCTGACTGGATGTTTAGATCTTCTCAAAATAGAGACCATTGGTTGGAAGGGTCTGGGGCCAGGATTAAGGCCAATTTTCGCCCTATGCAATGGGAGGTCTATCTCGTCCCAGGGGATCCGTTGACTTTCACCTCGTTGGGGACCGGCGGGCAGTGAAACTTCAGCGGGTTCTCCTGGTTTGGGTAGAGCTAGATGAATAGTCTTGTCATGACCTCTATACGAGTACTGTAGTGGTACCCATCACGTGGTAACGCGTGTTGAGGTTGTGTCTTGTGGGTAAAGTTGTACACCTCTGATCAGAATTAAAAACTATTTGAATAGCCGCGACCTTGGTTATGGGCAAGCTGAGCAATGTACTCAAAGTTAGTTTTGTTTAACAAAACCTTGAGAGGGTAAATTCATGATGGTGTAGTCATGTGGAAGTTAGCCTGGGTTAAGGCAGGTTTGCAGGTTTGCCACCTTGGTGATATTAAAGTATTGACTTAGGATTGGACCGTGTTTTGAAATGAGCTTTAACTTATTAAAATGTTTAAACCATTGCTTTATGCAAAATGAACCCTATTAGGCCTTTCCTTGTTTCTCGTATGCATTATTATTGCATTTCCGATGTGACTTGCTAAGTACGGTGGTGGTACTCACTCTTGCTCACAAAACAAATCTAGAGGATGGATTTGATGCAGATGAAGGCCTGGACTTCTAGTTCGCTCCGCCGTCGAGTGCCTATGGCTGCTGTTGCTATTCCATAGTCTTCCGCTGTTTTATTTGTTTATCTTTGAGTGTGAGGGCCAAGAGACACCCATGTAATAAAAGTACTTCCTTTACATTTCCGCAAGTGTGACTGTAATAATCAACAATATCTATGTGTACCTCGCCTCTTGGGACAAGGAATAATGCACTGAGCGTTTTGAAATGGTGTATATTTTCGGGCGTGACAAGTTGGTATCAGAGCCACCTTAACCGTAGGACGAGCCAGTGGTCTAAGCATTAGGATGATATTTTTTTTAATAAAATAATTTTTAAGTGTGAAAATCTTTGTTATTCTATCTTCGCCTGTTCACTCATTACAAAACTGGTCGTTAACTCACGTTTTGAAATGTTGTAGATGCCCGAGTTTGAGACTACTCGTTGCTTCAACTGAGCTAGTTTTGTGGAGCAACTTTGTGCCTTGGCCACTGAAGTTGGATTTTGTATCACTCCGGAGTACCGCGTGGTTCGCAACTCCGAAGACGAGGGTGCACCTGATGCACTTTGGAGTGCCAAGGTGATGATCATCTCTAACTCGATGCTGGTGGAAAGCCATTGGTTCATGGGAGAAGGTGACAGCCGTGAATCTGCCTACCATGAAGCCACATTCCATGCCATTGGGTTCCTTTGGCAGAGCCACTTCGACCAGTTAAAGACTTCCTTAATTCCAGCAATGAAGAGAACACCACCATCACATACTTGTCCAAGATGATGGCTGTGATGCACCGGTACCATACTGTTAACGCAAAAATTTGGTAAGATTCTTTAGTGGATTCGGTTAAGGAAAGAATACAATCAGTCGATGAAAAGCTTATCCAGAAGAGATCGAGTTCAAGAAGAAATCATGAAGACCAAGGCATGGTAGCTTAATTTATCTATTAATTAGGCAAGTTTTGTATTTAGAGAAGTTTATGTCATGTCCGATAAGGACTTTATTTTTTTTCTTTTATCTTTAGGAAAGTTTGTGTCGTGTTCAATTAGGAATCTTATCGGCCTATGGATATAAATATGTACACCCGAGGTCCTTGTAATTTATCTCTAGATCAATACAACTTTCGGCGCATCGCCACCTTCTTTTTCGAGGTATCTTTTACTATCGGCGGAACTTGGCACCTGAAGCGGGGCTGCATCGGCTTCGATCTCCGGTGGAAGGGTAAGTGTCACATCCTAGTCTGGCACCGCCGTACAACGGCACCTGACAGGAGCGTGTCGTAGGAAAATGGCGCGAACCGCTTCCTACGAAACTGCGATATTGATACCAGTCCCAGGACATAGCGCTGGTACCCACGGTGACAATTATGATTCATTGCAATCCTTAAATTAAATAGAGGATTTATTAACCTTAACTTAGGTTGCAGCTCAGGATAGCCTAAGAATGCAACCGATTGCACGGAAGCAGCAGCAACAACAACAGCAATAGCAACAACAACAATAACAACAGCAGTGGAACCAACGGACTAACACCCAACACCACTGGCGCAGCTAGGAACCACAACGAAACCCTAATCTTCACTTCACTTCATCTTCAACTTCAGGACGGAGGAACTATATATAGAGCAAGGGTGAGTACTTACGTACTCAGCAAGTCACAGGAACTTAGGTGTTTAACGTAGGCTTGAAAGAGGGGCAAGGTTGTTTTGCAAATCCTTTATTTGAAACCATTTTGAAACTACTAAGTGATTTTCTTCTTTTTAAGTTTGTGCCGAAAAGAGAATTGCGCCTTGATTCGACTTAAGAGATGCTTTTCAACAACTCAATTTGGTAATGCACCGACTTTTTCCCAGGTCGGTTCATTGATTCTCGGCTCACACAGCCAACTCACTTTATTAAGCGGCTCCCCGAGTGTCACACCTTGAAGTTTGCGTTCCAGGTAAAATTCATAAATTAAATCGCGTAAAACAAAATTTTCCTTTTTAACCTAGAGCAAATCACAATTTAAAAATATATTTAATCAAGTGGAATTGGCATGGTGGGATTTTTCTCGAGTTCCCCATGTTAAAATACATTAACATGATTTTTAGTCAAATTTTCAGAGCCCTAGAAATAATTTTAAACAATTAAAAACCTCAAGCGCAATAAATAAAACCCTGGAAATCCTCTTTTTTTCCTTTCCCTTTTTCTTTTCTACTTTTTCCTGTTGGGCCGTCGGCCCAATTCCCCTTCCCCTCCCGGGCCGGCCCAGCCGCCCGAGCCGCCGCCCCTCCTCGGCCCAAGGCGGCCCAAGCCACCTCGTCTCCGCGTCCCTCCTCCTCTCGGGCCGGCCCGAGGCCGTGGCCCAAGGCCGCCCAAGAGGCTACGCCGCCTCCCCGCGCCGTGCGCCCGCTGACAGGTGGGGCCGCTGCGACCGAGTCCGTCTCCGACTCGGCTGGCCGCCGCGCCGCCCACGCCGTCGTATTTCTCGGCGGGATTCCCGGCCGAGCCCTAGCCGCCCCTATTTATTTTTTCCCCCGAGGCACCCTGTCCCTCGTTTCCCCAAGCGCTGCTGCCCCCCAAACCCTAGATCCGTCGCCGCCGCCGTTTTCTTCGTCGTCGCCGGT
The DNA here is from genome assembly GCA_008326285.1 of Oryza officinalis. Taxonomy (NCBI): domain Eukaryota; kingdom Viridiplantae; phylum Streptophyta; class Magnoliopsida; order Poales; family Poaceae; genus Oryza; species Oryza officinalis. The sequence continues at coordinate 15,421,610 of BDMV01000011.1, read as the reverse complement.
GAGCGCCGCCGCCCCTTTTCTCTCTCCCCTCTCCCGGCCCAAGCCGCCGCGCGCAGTCGCCCGCGCCGCTCGGCCACCGCTCCGCCGCCGCACACGCGCGTGCCCGCCGCCGCATCCGCCGTCGCCCGTGCCGGCCGTCGCGCCATGGCCGCGGCCTGGCTGCCGCGCGGTCATGCCGCGTGGCCGCCGCGTCGGCGCCACGCGTGCGCCACGTGGTGCGCCGCCGCCGCCGCCGGCCGGTGGACTCGGTCCACCGTGGACCGGGATCCCCGTGCCACTGACAGATGGGGCCCACCTGTCGGAGCCGCCATCGCCCGCTGACGTCAGCATGACGTCAGCCCTAGGGTGTTATTGCGCAATAATTGAATAAGGACTTTTCTGTTTATAGTAAAAACATAGTTAATCTAATAAAATTCATAACTAATTCATCCGGACTCTGTTTGAGTCCGTTCAAGTTTCAGAAAATTCATAAAAATGTCATAGACTTATAGCCTGTTTGCTTGTGTGCTTTGTTTGTCGTTTAGATTCCGGTAATTCCGACTCTCCGGTTTACTTCGAGGTCATTGCTGAGGTCGACTCAGCACAGGAGCAAGGCAAGTCATGCTTCACATTGATCATATTGTTCCTAAATTTACAAATACCTTATTTTTCTATTAGTGCTGCATTATTTCATAATGTCATTTTATGTGGGTTCTTACCTATTGTACTGAGCCAATTACATTGATTATTTTGTGCCTTTGATAGCTTGGGTAATTAATTCTTCATTTGCTGAGTTTAGGAGTGCTTAGCCATGCTTAGCTAACTTAGCTCACTAAAGGGGATCACCTTAAACAATTAATTAATGTAGTCCCTATGGTGACACTTTGGTTTAGGAGCCACCATGGTAGTAATATTTAATTAAAATATGCTAATGGTGGGTTGTGAGCACATGATTTTGATGGTCGTGCTCATGACAATTAAGGACCGGTTCGCGGGAAATCCTAAAAGAATTATCGTACTTTCCACAAGCTAGCGTGGGTAATGGCTGGACTTGTAGTATAGCTTTTTCCTAGCCAACGTAACCAGGCGAGGGTGGGCGTGATGGAGTTGGGTCGGCGGGAGTGTACCCGTTGATCGACTGCCGGATTCACCTAGGCACGAGAGGGGGCTGCCTACCTTGGTGTAAAGGTAGGGGCGAAACCTGAGGTGGTGCGCTTGGTTAGGAAGGGTTGTGCGAAGGGTCCTGTCACAGCTCCTTTTCCGGCGTACCATGGTGGTATGTCGGCGTACCATTTTAATACACTTTTTCATGTGCATTTGCCCTTAACATGAAATTGTTTTGGGAAAAGTTCGGGATCTTTGTCTTTTGGGATTTTTGGGAAAAAGTCGGGCTCTTTAGTTGGTCTGGTGTTTTTTAAAAATTTTTTTGGGACAATAGAGTTTATTTGTTTTTTTTAAAAAATATTCCTTGCATCAAAAATTTTCTTTTGTTACTCGAGTCCTTTAAAATTGTTTTAAAGTTGGATTTGAGCATACATTGATTCCCATCCCTTGGCCTCTGTAGACGAGCAGGAGCCTGGTTACGACTCCACCGACCGCAGAAGCCGTTCCGAGCACTAGGCTCGCTACCCTTAGTTTTTCCGTTTTTCTTACTTTGCTTTCTTGCTAGATTCTGTGTGCTAGGTTTGTTGCTTGGGGTTTAGCCGATGGTCGATACCATGTGCCTATGCTATGGCTATCTTAATAAGGATTTTGTTTGCTATTTTGCAGTGTTTTAAATTAGATCAGAACAATTACAGTCTAATTAATATATATTAAAGCTTAGTTTTGAGCAGTCTGTTTTCTTTCTTTTCCATTTCTTTCTGCTGGTTCTTCTCCTCCAGATGGTCAACACAAGGACGAGCGGTAACACCAGCGGTCATGCGGATCCATCGGCGGGATCACAAGCCAATGGAGCAAATAGCAATGTTCCTCTTCCACCACCAGAGAATCCCACTCTTGCTTAGGTATTGGCCAGCCAGACTCAGATGATGACAGCAATGATGCAACAAATGCAGCAGCAACATCAACAAATGCAACAGCAGATGTTGCAACAGATGCAACAACAGGCCCAACAGCAGCAGCAGGCCCAACAGAACCAACCACCACCCTAATCCAAGTTGCCAGAGTTTCTTCGTGTCTGGCCGCCAGTTTTCTCAAGTACCACTAACCCCATGGAGGCGAATGATTGGCTCCATGCCATTGAGAATAAGCTTAATCTACTCCAGTGCAATGATCAAGAGAAGGTCGCCTTCGCTACCCATCAATTGTAGGGTCCCGCTTCAGCTTGGTGGGATAACTATCTGGTCACCCGTCCACCCGGAACGGAGGCCACTTGGGCAGAGTTCTGTCGCAGTTTCAGAAAAGCCCAAATTCCCGACGACATAGTGGCTCAGAAGAAGAGGGAATTTAGAGCACTCCACCAAGGTAACCGGATAGTGAGGAGTACCTCCATGAGTTCAACCGTCTCGCACGTTACGCCGCGGAGGACGAGCGCACTGATGCGGAAAGGCAAGAAAAGTTTCTTTCCGGCCTGGACGATGAGTTGGCCAACCAGCTAATCTCTGGAGATTATGCTGATTTCGAGAAACTAGTTGACAAGGCGATCCGGCAAGAGGATCAACGTAACAAGATGGATCGAAAGAGGAAGGCAGTCCAATTCAGGGCGCATGAGGGGAATCAACAGAAGCCCTGGTTCGTCGCCGGAGAGCAGGGTGGACCTTCCACTATGATTGTTCGCCAGCATCGACCTTACCAGCCCGGCAGCTTCAACAACAACAATGTTGGCAGCCACAGCAACAACGGGGGACAGTTCAACCGCAACCCGGTTCCGCGCCCACCAATGGCCTCAGCTCAGCCAGCTCCATCGACTCAAGCCAAGAAGGAGTCCGGCGGAAAATTGTTGGTCTGCTTCAACTGCAACGAGCCTGGACATTTCGCCAACAAGTGCCCAAAGCCGAGGCGCACAGGACCCAAGTTTGTTCATGCCTGCGTCAACCATGCGTCGGCAGAGGAGGCACAGACTGCACCAGAAGTGGTACTGGGTACGTTTCTTGTCAATTCAATTCCAGCCATCACACTTTTTGATTCTGGTGCTACGCATTCCTTTTTATCAAAGCATTTTGCGGGAACACATGGGTTGTCAGTAGTGGAACTTAGAACAGCTATGTGGGTTCATACTCCTGGGAATGATATGACCACAACTCACTACTGCCCCTCCGTGGTAATAGAAATCCAGAGTTCTAGATTTCTAGCCAATCTTATCCTTCTTGAATCCAAGGACCTAGATGTCATTCTTGGGATGGATTGATTAACAAAACACAAGGGAGTTATCGATTGCGCTAGTCGCACTATCACTCTGGTCAATGAGAAAGGAGAAGTGGTGACGTTCCAATCGCCGACATCCCAGAAGCAGAGAGTGTGCTTAAACCAAGTCGATGGGATGGAACAGACCGTAGAAGAAGGGAAAGACCTTAAGAAGTTGGAGGATATTCCTGTTGTTAGAGAGTACCCTGAAGTCTTTCCAGATGACTTAACCACAATGCCACCAAAGAGAGAAATTAAATTTCGGATTGACTTAGTACCGGGAACTGCCCCGATACACAAGAGACCCTACAGGATGGGAGCCAACGAACTGGCGGAAGTCAAGAAGCAAGTTGATGAGCAATTGCAGAAAGGATACATTCGGCCGAGTATGTCACCTTGGGGTGCTCCAGTGATCTTCGTGGAGAAGAAAGATAAGACCAAGAGGATGTGCATCGACTACCACGCCCTCAATCAGGTGACCATCAAATACAAATATCCGCTACCTCGGATCGATGATTTGTTTGATCAGCTAAAAGGAGCAACATGGTTCTCCAAGATAGATCTGCGATCAGGATATCACCAGTTGAGGATCAAAGAGGAGGATATTCCGAAGACGACATTCATCACTCGGTATGGGTTGTTTGAGTGCACGGTCATGTCTTTTGGACTTATCAATGCACCGGCCTTTTTCATGAACTTGATGCACCGGCCTACTTTGGAGGCACAGCCCATGCTTGTGGAGCAAGTTCGAGCAGCCCAAGTCAATGACCCTGATATAACGGAACTCAAGAAGAATATGAGAGTCGACAAAGCACGTGACTTCGCCGAGGATGAACACGGGACGATCTGGATGGGAGAAAGAATATGTGTTCCAGAGAACAAGGAACTAAAGGATCTAATACTTACAGAAGCTCATCAGACCCAATACTCAATTCATCCTGGCAGTACCAAGATGTACCAAGACCATAAAGAGAAGTTCTGGTGGGTTAGCACGAGAAGGGAAATCGTTGAATTCGTCGTGCTCTGTGACGTATGTCAGCGAGGGAAGGCAGAGCATCAGAGACCAGCAGGGCTACTACAGCCTCTGCAGATTCCGGAATGGAAATGGGAAGAGATTGGGATGGACTTTATCACAGGTTTACCAAGAACATCAACAGGGCATGACTCCATTTGGGTAATAGTGGATCGACTCACCAAGGTCACTCACTTTATCCCAGTACATACCACCTACTCGGGAAAGAAATTGGCAGAACTTCACTTGGCAAGGATCGTGAGTTTGCATGGAAACACTGGAAGAATTATCGTACTTTCCACAAGCCGGCGTGGGTAATGGCTGGACTTGTAGTATAGCTTTTACCTAGCCAACCTAACCAGGCGAGGGTGGGCGTGATGGAGTTGGGTCGGCGGGGGTGTACCCGTTGATCGGCTGTCGGATTCACCTAGGCACGAGAGGGGGCTACCTACCTTGGTGTAAAGGTAGGGGCAAAACCTAAGGTGGTGCGCTTGGTTAGGAAAGGTTGTGCGAAGGGTCCTGTCATAGCTCCTTTTCCGGCGTACCATGGTGGTATGTCGGCGCACGGTAACGTGTTGTAGGACTGTGTCTTGTGGGTACAGTTGTACACCTCTGATCAAAGTAAAACTATTCGAATAGCCGTGCCCGCGGTTATAGGCGATCAACCAGATTCACCGTGATTAGTTATATTTTCTAATAACCTGACTTAATGGAACTGGTGTAGTTCCGATGGATGGTTTGGGCCTGTCGCAACGTGGTGTTGCGTTGGACAGTGATGGTTTAATACTATTCAATCAATTCAACGTTTTACTACTGCTTTCAACTATTGTTTTTAAATGCGTATTTTATGCAAATTATCCCTTTCAGCCTCCTTTGTTACTACTTGCATCATTATGTTCCTTTCCGGTATAACTTGTTGAGTACAGTGGGTAGTACTCAGTCTTGCTCTATTTTTCCTCACATCAGAGTTGGAGTATGTATTAGAGGAAGACTTTTCAGAAGAGTAGGCTTGTGGCTACCGTCGAGGATGCCTGCGGATTGGAGTTGCCGCACTGCGAGCGTCTAGTTAATTAGAATAGCTTGTTTACTTTTTCCGTTGCGTTTTCGTAAGAGATTTTTATAATGTTTGTAAGACGTGGATCTGTATGGCAACTTTGTCGTTTGTGTACCCTGGCTGGTCCTAGATAGGGATTTTAATACACATTCTGCTTGGAATTCGGGTTAGTGAATTTCTGGGCGTGACACCGAGCCATTTTTATTTTCTAAGACTCCAAGAGTCCCACTGCCCCGTAGCTCTGCAATCTGCTTCCACCCAGGAAGCCTAGTCTATGATGCCCTCAGACATCCTGGATCACATAGATCCGTTTCTGACCACCTAGGCCATCCATCTGCCATAAAGGCTAATTCTGGTAACGATTCCCAATCCACAACAACTTTTCAGAAAGCACAGGCAAACAAAACTATGCAATAGGAAACACCTCACATCTACCCATAACCGTGGGCACGGCTGTTCAAACAGCTAGTTAACCTCTGCAGAGGGGTACACTTTACCCACAAGACGCAAACTTATTCCAAACACCCGTTGGTATCGGAGGCTCGCAACCAAGCCTTTCCAAAGCCAACCCAGGGTTACCTCATGCTACATTGAAGGATCAGAATCCTCACATAAACGAATCATTTTCAGTTGCACAATTCAAACTCCAACCACCTCGACTGGTAATGTGGCAAGCTTCTCTTCCTTGCCTTACCAGGAACCCAGAGATGCACCAACTACCGCATCCTGGCATTCCTCAACTATTGGCATGCAAGGTTTCCCTGGACCGGCTAATTACTTAGCCAGGGTATCCCATTCCACCATGTGGTTGTACTTGTTATGCTTGATGAATTTCCCACAGGAATCAGTCCTTTTATGCGAATATGGGACAGCACCACACAGGCATAACACCCGGATCACGAGTTTTCACAAGTACTTTTATTTTCAACACGCCGACACCACGTGCCGGGTTTTCAAGGCTTCTCAAATCCATTGCCAAATTTTGCGACAAATAACAGTGTATGTGGAGTAGTTGGTACTCGCGCTCATAGAGCACAGGTATCGGAGTACCACAAAGGTAAAGCGACAAGGAAACAGGGTGTGACGGCCTACAGTAAATACTGCGACTACTAGGTAGGTCCATCGGTTTGGCACGCAACCGAGGCCAAGCAAGTTAAGTGTATATTCCTAACAATGGAAGTTGCAAACAAAATAATAATGACTTTTCAATTATAGGAACAATATGGTCAAGGGCAACTTGCCTTACTCAAGGTCTTCATGAAGCTTTTTGAAATCCGTGCTCGAACGAAAAGTCCGCAACCATAACTAGGTGCAAACAACAAAAACCTAAACAAAAGACCAAAAAGAAAACCATAATTAGGCTAAATAATAGTGTCATTAGATAGATCTCAATTTTGTGGAATTACTGGAAGTGGAGTGGAGTCAATCGGACGAACGGATTGTGAGATATGAATTTTGAAAGTTTAATTGAATTTTGGACAAAGGAGAAAAAAGGATTTATGGAATTTATAGAAAAGAATATTCTCAACAGTCATTGACATGTGGGGTCCACATGTCAATGGGCTAGAGGCCATGGGTGCACCATGGACTCGGTCCATGGGCCTCTCGGTTCTAGGTGAGGGAGTGGAATTGGGCTTTTCCCGAACGGGCCGAGCGAGCGAAAGGGGCCCGGTCAGCCGGACGAGTGAGGCCGAGAGGCGCAAATGGACTTTTGGTCCATGGGCCTCAAGGGGAAAAAGCCACGGATTAATTGAAGGACGGGAAATGCACTTAGTCCAACAAGACGAGGAATGAGCCATGGCCCAATCAACGGGACGAGCGAGGGCGCGGCCTAGTTGGCGCACACGCGAGGCCGAAAGAGGGAAGCGGACCGACGCGCGAGGCAGGCCGGCTGGTGGGCTAGGCCCACAAACGGCGAGACGGGGAGGCTGCTGACGGGGCGGGGGTGGACTCAGTCAAGTCCACATGGACCACCACGTCGGCTCAAGTGGAATAGAGGTGGCCGGGCACGGCTACGGATGGCCGACGGCGAGCGGCGCATCCCAACGAGCGACGGTGAGATGTAGGGGGATGTTGACACCGGAGGCTAGAGGAGGTCACAGTTCATTGGCTCGGATCGGGGGGGAGGGTGAGGACACGACGTTAGCCGGCGACGGCGCTATGCGGTGGTGGACAAGGCAGTGCGGGCAGGGAGCAAGAAAGTGGGGTGCTCCGGGAGGTTGCTGGGGTCACAGGGAGGATGGCGACGGAAGCATTTTGGGAGGGGAGAGAAGGGCTGACGGTGGTGCACGCCTGTGCATGGCAGCAGCGAGATGGCGGCATGGCATGGGAGGAGGAGGGGTGACTGGCAGCCAAGGGAGTTTGGTTGAGGTTGAGGAGGTCTCCGGGAGGGCGATGGCGAGCGGAGAAGGGGCACAATGGGAGGATGGCCAGTGCCAGCGCACGTTTGCCTGCGATGGCGGCAGCGGATGCAGCACCGCATGCGGCAAGAGGGAGAAGGAGGTGAGGAGCTTACCGATAAGAGGGGAACAACATCCTTGGCACCGGCCATGGGAGAGGAGGAGCGTGGGGATGAAATGGTCCTGGCGGCGAGGCGGTTGTGACCAGTGTTAGTGGCACGACATTGAGATGGCGCGGCCGGGGAAGGAGGAGAGGGGGAGGTCACTGCGGCCTCCACGATCACGCCGGGCTTTGGTGCGGCACGCGGTGGATGGGGATGATGAGGCGACCGCGAGTGAGCTCGGCTCGGTTGGGGACGAAATGAAGAAGAAGAGAGAAGTGGGACATGGTGAGGCAATGGCGGCCGAACATGGGAGGAGTGGCCCTCATTTTATAGCAGTTGCAAGGCGGTGGAGATGAAGTCGGTTTGTGGAGAGGCGGTGGAACGCGCATTCTCTGGTGCTTGCAGCCAAGCAGTGACAGGAGTAACGCTGGCGGTGGTCAGGGAAAAAGAAAAAGAGAGGAAGAAAAAGGGTGTGGTCTCCATGCCATTTGGGGAAAAGGAGGCAGAGAGGCGAGCGCGTCCTCTTGGCTTTGGAGGCTAGCAGCGTGGAGGGGCGGGGCACGGGAGGTGCACGTGGGAACCAACAGTGGCAACGATGCGGCCAAAATTAAACGGTGGCGGCGCGGTTGTTTTGGCGAGAGAAAGAGAGAGAGAAAAGCGAGCCCGAGGGAGGAAGAAGTGGCGCGGTTGCGTGAGGAAGGAGGCGCTGCCTCTATCCCGGCACGAGCGCCACACGTCCCCGGCGCGTGAGCCGTGCGCGGAGCTGGGCCGAGGATAGCACGGCCCGAGAGAGAAGGAGAGCGGCGCGAGAGACATGGGCCGGCGGGGTGATGGGCCAAGGACGGCGCGGTTTGATTGGGCCCCAGAGAGTGGAGGCGGCCCAGGCGGTAAAAAGGAGGAATAGAGGGAATGGGCCAGCTGAGGAGAAAATGGCGGCCCAAGAGGAAGGATGTGAGTTAGATTATTGCTGAAAGTTTTCTTTAAGGAATTTGAACGACAATTGACGTGGGATTTGAATTTAAATTTCGTAGTTGAACTCAGTGGGAATAGGAAGGAGTCGAGGAGGGGCACAAATTGGAAAGTTGATATTTTTGGAATGAGTTTTACATTTGGGGATTTCAAAAGGTTTGAGAGGGAATTCAAGGAGACAAGAAATTGAATTCGAAATTTGGATTTCAGATTCAATATTTGAATTCAAGGAATTTATTGTGAGGACAAGCTAGAGGGAAATAGGGTTTGATTTGGAACTAGGATTCGAAATTTGACAATTTGGCCAAGCGAAAACACAGGATCAAGGAAAGAGTACCAACCCGATATTTTATTATTTTTAGGGTGGATCTCTATTTAGGGACTTGAGGGATTATTTAGATGAGATTTAAGAAGGAAACAAGTCTCGAATATTGGGGGTTTAATTAAAGGAATTGAATTTGGATCTGTATTTTGGCATTTGAAACAAATACTCAGGAAAGCATTTCAAAGGATGATAGAGCGATAGGTAGGGAGAGATTATAAAGAGAGAGAAGTTGAATACATATATTGATTTCAAAATAAGGTTCGTAATTGAGATCTTTCATGGGGAACATGGAGAGGATTTGAGAGAAATTCAAGGGATCAAGCAGTGAGCATCAAATCGAGAAATTGATATTTTTGAAATAGACATATATTTGGGGACTTGTTGGATTATTTAGATGAGATTTCGAATCGGAACGAAATCTGGGGAGAGTGGGTTCAATGGCGGAATTGAATTTGAATTGGATCAAATATTCGGAGAGGATTCAAAGGGAAGGTACATAGATAGGTAGATAGATACATAGATAGATAGATAGATAGATATAAGGCGAGAGAGCGAAGGAGAGAGATAGGGTGAAATTATAAACAAATAAGTGAATAGAGATGGATTTCAAATTCAAGATTTGAAATCACGGGTTCTTGCAAAGTGAATATGTAGAGGATTTGTGCGTCGATTCGAATCTTCGAACAGGTTATGGAGTTTGATCTAATCGCGGTAATTTGGTAGAGATTTAGGCAAGAGATTTGATTGTGGAGATTTGAGAGGTCGGGTTAGAGATTCGGATTTGCCGAATTTGAAATTTGCAATCATGGCACCTTCGCAAGGAGAAATCGGAGATGATTTGAGCATGAACTCAAATCCTTAGGGGACAACTCAACTGAATTTGTTTGAAGGGAGATTTCTCGGTAGAGATTTAGAAAGGAGATTTGAATACGAAGATTCGGATTCTGAGATTATTTTGGAATGAAAAATTTAAGGAGGCGATTTTGACAACAGGGAATGGAGACAAAGGAGGGATTTAAATCGAGATCTATGGCACAACTTAGACTATTCACTCAAGAATGAAATTTTTGTGAATAGGTTTTTATTAATTTAGTTTTTAACGTGTCATGAAAAGCGGGGTGTTACAGTAAGTCCTAAGTTCTGCCAGCCCTGGCAATCGTATCGGCTATATTGATGTTGTTTAAGGCTGCATCGCTTCAATCTCCTGGATTGCTCTGGTTCAGCCAGTATCTTTGCCTACTTGATATGTCGATTCTATCTTTAATTGCATTGTGTTTAGGGACACATCAGTTTAGCTGAAACTGTCTCGGTTAGGTCTGATCTTCTGGCTTAGTCAATATATCTCTATAATCACAATGCCATTTTAGATAAATTCGTTATATCCATCACATTAGAATGATTTATCGATTCATTGAGTATTAGATTATTATATAAAATCTTGTGCTGCATCGGTTAGGTTTATGCTAATGTTTCATCGGAGTATTAGCCGATCTTATCCAATGTGTTAAATTTTCCTTTGATATTTTTACTGTTTTGGTTAAATTTAATACATGACCACTTTGATAGGTGTCATATTGGTTTGCTTAAATCTATGAGACAATTATCAACCTTATGCTGCATTGGTTAGGTCTGACCTATGAGGTTGTGGTTGTAAGTTAGATTTATTTAAGACAGAAGACATCAACCATTGTTTCATCAGGGTTTCAGCCGATGAGTTATCTAAGTGTTGCAATGGCTTATAAACATTATACACAAGTTGACTTTGGCCAATTGCAGTAAAGGTTTCATTGATTACTTAATCATTTGGATTTAATAACATCGGATTTCTAGCTGATGTTGCTTTAATTATCGGATCAACATCTATTCTATCATATCGTTATCAGCCGATTGGTTTGTTGGATACTTGTTCCTTTATATCTATATCAGCTGGCTGGTTCTTTGGATTAATACTTTGTCACATTTACATCGGCCGATTGGTTCTTTATCCTATTACGTCATCATTAGTTGATTGTCTTTATATCATTATTTATTCAAGTGTCAGAACCTATATCGGACATAAGGCTGATTGTTCAAAACCCTATCGACATCGGTAGTATCAATATCGACAAATATCTTACATCGGCTTATTGGTTGATCAGTTTTTTGGTCATCGAAATATTTATCCATCTTGTTAGTTGCAAGATCAAACTGACTGGCACGCCCGCATCTCATCAATATTTTAGGACCTGCACTGGAGCTAAGCAGATCTCTAAGGCCTTTGTGTGCCACACGCAGGATCTACGTCAACACATTCTTTTGGCATGCCTAACAGGATAGATTTTGCGTCAACACATACGGACTACTCCAGGATGACGGACCAGATGCTCAACGCGCTACTCCGAAAGAATAGGGACAAGGAGGTTGATCTCTGCACTCTACGCAAGAAGCTATAAGACTTAAAGAGTGGGATGCCTGGAAACCACTGACAAGACCCTACCCCCTCTAGGATCAAGTGTTACTCCCTGCCATGACGGCCCTGCCAAGGACGAGTAGACATGCAGTCTTAGCACACATTTGTTTTTATCGTTTTATCTTATGCTGGAGTTTGTTGACTTGTGTGCTTTCTGATATAGACTATATCGACCTGTTGTGATATAGTTATACCTTTGTGGTGCTTAAACAACTTGAACTTTGTGTAACCAACATCACATCAATAAAATTAAAATAAGTTGGTTTAATAGTTTGTGTTCTTGTCCTGATCCCTCCCTTCTTCTTTTTCCTCTTATCTTGGTTGCTACAGATGATGAACACAAGGAGTACTGCTGCTAACAATGCCCGTGCTCAGAATCAGAACCAGAATCAGAATTAGGACCAGGGCAACCCTCAGCCACCACCACCGCCACCTTCACCAATTCATGATCACCCCAACTTAGCACAAGTGCTCGTCAACCAAAACCACATGATTGCAGCTTTGCTCCACCAAATGCAGAACCCGCAAGCACCCGTTGCTCATGCTCAAGCTCCTGTACATGCTCCACCACAGTCAAAACTATTGGAATTCCTCCGAGTTCAACCTCCCACATTTTCAAGCACCACCAACCCCGTTGAAGCAGATGTCTGGCTGCATCTAGTCAACAGGAAGTTGGACCTCATCCAATGTACTAATGAAGAGAAAATCACTTTCGCTGCTCACCAACTGCATGGACCCGCTTTCGAGTGGTAGGACCACTTCCAAGCCACACAACCAGCTGGACAAGTTATAAACTGGTTACTTGGGCTCATTTCTCTATTGCTTTTCGTAGGGCTCATGTACCTGCTAGAGTTGTGGCCCTAAAGAAGAAAGAATTTCATGAACTCAAGCAAGATGGTAGGACAGTCTCGGAATTGTTACATGAGTTCAACATGTTGGCCTGCTATGCACCCGAGAACGTTCGCAAAGATGAAGAGAAGCAGGAAAAATTTCTTGAAGGGTTGACAAATGAGTTGTCTGTCTAACTCATCTCTAGTCATTACGAAGACTTCTAGAAACAAGTTGACAAGGCGATCCGCCAGGACGACAAGCACCACAAGATGGAAAGCAAGAAGCATAGGTTGACCAATGCCAGGGTGTTTCAAGGACCAAGTCAGAAACCTCATTATGTGTTTCCCCCACAAGCCGGTTCTTCATCGTCAGCACAGCGTGCACCCCGCCCATAGATGAGAAACAAGCTGCAGAACCTAGGACGGAACAATGGTCAGCGTTCCACCCCTGCCCATGGTGAATCGACCCGCAGAGATAGCTCTGGGAAGATACTCTTGTGCTACAACTGTCATGAGCCTGAACACTTCACTGACAAGTGCCCAAAGCCAAAGCGTCTGCAAGCTCCTGCACCTACACGCAATGGCAACCGAAACAACAATAGTGGCAACCGCAACAACAACCTAGTGAGGGGACGTGTGAACCACATCTCGACTGAGGAAGCACAAGCTACACTAGAAGTCATACTCGGTACGTTCTTGGTTAATTCTATTCATGCATCTATACTTTTTGATTCTGGAGTTACGCATTCCTTTATATCAAAAAGTTTTGTGGCAAAACACCAAATAAGGGTAGAAGATCTTAGCAACCCTATGGTAATATCTACCCCGGGAAGCCAGTTACCTACTAAGCTCTTCAGTCCGTCAGTAACCATAGGAATCCAAGGTCTGAGCTCTACGAATTTGGATGTCATTCTTGGAATGAACTGGTTGACCAAGCACAAAGGTATTATAGATTGTGCTAGCCGATCCATATCCTTGACCAAGGATACTAGCCAACAAGTCACCTACCATGCTAAGTCTGCACTACCTTATAAGTAAAATCCTAAACCAAGTCAATATAGAGGAGATACCCATCGTGAAAGATTATCCAGATGTTTTTCTGGTGGAACTACCAGGCATGCCACCCAAGAGGGTGATTGAGTTTTGAATTGACCTAGTGCCCGGGACAACACCAATCTCCAAGAGGCTATACCATATGGCTGCCAACGAACTAGTCAAAGTTAAAAAGCAATTTGAAGAATTCAAGGGAAAAGGTCATATCCGACCAAGCACTTCGCCCTGGGGAGCGCAAGTTATCTTTGTGGAAAAGAAGGACAAGACGAAGAGAATGTGCGTTGATTATCATGCACTTAACGAGGTCACCATTAAGAACAAATATCCTCTTCCGAGGATTGACGAACTCTTTGATCAACTAAAAGGAGCAACAATGTTCTCTAAAATAGATCTTTGATCCGGATACCATCAGCTAAGGATTCGAGAGGAAGACATCCCCAAAACTGCATTCACAAAAAGATATGGGTTATATGAATGCACAGTTATGTCATTCGGACTAACGAATGCACTAGCCTTCTTCATGAATCTAATGAATAAAGTGTTCATGGAATACTTGGACAAGTTTGTCGTGGTCTTCATCGATGGCATCCTGATCTGTTCTAAGACAACAGAAGAACATGAGCAACACCTCCACCTAGCACTGGAGAAGCTCAGGGAACACCAACTGTATGCCATGTTTACTAAATGTGTATTTTGGCTTTCAGAAGTGAAATTTCTTGGGCACATCATTTCAGCCCAAGGAGTGGCAGTGTATCCAACTAATGTCGAATCAATGACAAATTGGAATCAACTCAAGTCGGTGACCCAAGTCCATAGTTTCTTTGGACCTACAGGCTATTACCATAGGTTCATCAAAAATTTCTCAAGAATAGCAAGACCAATGACTCAGCTGCTAAAGAAAGAAGAGAAATTCATATGAAACTCATGGTGTGAAGAGGCATTTCAATTGATCAAAAAGAAGCTAGTATCTGCTTCAGTGCTAGTATTGCCGAACATCCACAAGGATTTTCAAGTGTACTATGATGCCTCTCGACATGGACTAGGGTGTGTCCTAATGCAAGAAGGAAAAGTGGTGGCCTATGCCTCACAGCAACTTCGTTCCCATGAGAACAATTACCCAACGCACGAATTGGAACTAGTTGCTATAGTGTATGCTCTGAAGATCTGGTGACACTATCTCATCAGTAACCGTTGTGAGATATATACGGACCATAAAAGTTTGAAGTATATATTCACCCAACCAGATCTAAATCTCCGTCAAAGAAGATGGTTAGAGCTCATTAAAGACTATGATACGGGAATTCACTACCATCAAGGAAAAGCTAATGTTGTGGCTGATGCCTTGAGTCGGAAAAGTTACTGCAATGCTATCGTCCATGAGCAGTGTCTGCCTAGATTATGCCGAGAGCTTGAGGCTTTGAATTTGGGAATAGTCAGTCATGGCTACATGGCGACCTTAGAAGTGAAATCTCTACTCCTTGACTGAATTCAAGAAGCTCAGAAAGATGATTCCAATATCCAAGAGATCAAGAAGAACATGAGGAGAGGAAAAGCAATTGAGTTTTCTGAAGACAAGCATGGGACCGTTTGGTATGTGGAATGTGTTTGTGTCCCAAATGATCCTGAGATCAAGAAGCTCATTCTGCAAGAAGCCCACGAGAGCCAATACTCAATACACCTTGGCAACACAAAAATGTATCAAGACCTAAAAATGAAATATTGGTGGGTCAGCATGAAACGAGAAATCACAGAATTTGTGGCACCTTGTGATATGTGTCAATGGTTCAAAGTAGAACATCAAAGGCCAGCTGGAGTGCTACAACTACTCAAGATTCCAGAATGGAAGTGGGAAGAGATTGGAATGGATTTCATCACTGGTCTTCCAAGGACCCAATCTAGATATGACTCTATTTGGGTTGTCATCGACCGCCTAACCAAAGTTGCTTACTTCATCACAGTCAAATCACTTACCCCGACAGCAGATTAGCAGAATTATACTTTCTAGGATAGTTTGTCTTCATGGGGTGCCAAAGAGAATCATATCCGATCAGGGCAGCCAATTCATTTCTAAGTTCTGGAAGAAATTGCAAGAAGAAATGAGAACTCGCTTGAACTTTAGCACCACCTATCATCCCCAAACAGATGGTCAGATAGAGTGAGTCAATCAGATTCTTAAGGATATGCTCAGGGCTTGTGCCCTAGATTTCGGCAAAAGTTGGGATAAAAGTCTCCCTTATGTTGAATTCTCGTATAACAATAGCTACCAAGCCAGCCTACAGATGGCATCTTTTGAGGCCTTGTATAGTCGGAAATGTCGAACCCCTCTCCTTTGGGATCAAACTAGAGAACGTCAGGTTTTTGGAATTGACATTCTAAAAGAAACAGAGGAAAAAGTCAAGGTTATCCAAGCAAATCTGAAGTTTGCCTAGTCCCAACAGAAAAGCTATGCAGATACGCGTAGAATGGAGTTAGCTTTTGAAGAAGGAGAATTAGTGTATCTTAGAGTTACGCCCCTTCGAGGTGTTCATCGTTTCAACACCAAGGGAAGGTTGGCTTTTGAAGAAGGAGACTTTGTGTATCTTAGAGTTTTACATGTGCTTTAATGCATTTTCTAGAAATATTAAAAGTCAAAAAAGAGCCTACAACAATTAAAACTCACCAAGATTGATGTCAAAATGGCGTGTGGGTATTTTTAATAAATTCCTCGTGCTTCAAAATGCGTAACCAATTTTTACTTGAATTTTCAGTGCATCCTAAATAATTTTAGAGAAACAAAAAAAATTAAAGGAATTTTATAAAATGGAAAATCTAAAAGAAATCCCTTTTTCATCCCGGGCCGCTTTCGGCCCATCCCTTCCCTTTTCCTCTTCCCGACCTGGTCCAGCCTCTCCCTCTCTCCCTTTCTCCTGTCGTGGGCCGCCTCCCCCTCGGCCCACTCCGCTCGGCCTCCCTCCTCTCCCTCACGTGGCCTAGCCGGCCCAAGGCTACCGCCTCCCCTCGCCGGCATGGCCCAGCTGAGTTGGTACGCCCCCGCCAGCCACTGATAGGTGGGGCCACTTGACGGAGGTGTCTTCAAACTTTGGCCAGCTCCTCTCTCTCTGGTAGGGAAGCCCTAGAGTCTTGCCACCTCCGATTCGCCTCCACCGCTCACCATTCCACCAAATTGATTGAGGGGAATTAATTGTCTCCACTTTCTCCCTTATTCCCACCGAATCCTGCACTAAATAGTGATGGATTTTGAAGACTCTCATCAATGGTGAGCTCGAGCATGGCCGACGTCAATCTCTCTCCCTAGCGACCCTCTGCCTCCCCTCTGGCCTATAAAAGGTAGCCCTCAGCCTTCTCCCCTCTCCCGCACACCGCTCGTACCCCTCTCCCTTTCCCTGGCCGCTACTCCCTCTACGTGTCGCCATCGTCGCAGCTTCGGCCGCCCCTCGCCGGTGGTCGGGACTCCCACAGACCCCGGCGACACCACCGTTGGCTTCATCACCTTCTTCCCTCCCTCGTCCACCCCTCCATCATGCATGAGGACCACGGGAACAATGACGACACTGATGACCTGAAGCACTCGGTCCCTTCTCCCTCACTGATGGCCATCTCTGTCGACCACTCGCCGCCACGTCCGCTCGGTGAGAACTGTTGCCTCCTCCACTCTTTGTTTTTTTCTTTGCGCACCCCGTCGCACCACCACTGCTCGCCATCACCAGCGAGTGGCTGGGATCGGGTGCCGCCCTTGCCAGGCCGTACCAGTGTGCCGGTGCACCGTGAGCCACCTACATGCACTCGGCTCACGGTGGACCGAGCGGCTGGTGAGTGGGACTCGTTGTTTGTACTTGGTCCACGCTCTCTCTCTCCCCACTGACACAATAATTCATTTTTCCTTTAGAAAAATAATTCAATAAATTGCAAATTTCCATTTAAATAGCACCTGAACTTAAAATGGCTATATCTTGGCCGTTTGAACTCGAAATTGACCCGTTCAAGTCTCTAATTTCTTGTAAAAATGTATAGGACCCATTTATGTGCTTTATTGCTTCTGTTCATACAGTTTTTCTTTGCCTTTTTGTATTTCTTTGCGTTGGTCGTGTAGATCCTTCCGTTCCGGAAGATCAGTTGTTCATCACCGTTGACACCAAAGATTTTTTGAGCAATCAAGGAAAGTCGTATGTACCTTGAACATGTTGAATCCCATACTATGAAAATTATGTTGTTTTACCTATACTGCATCGCTTTACAAATTATATCGTTCATTGCTAATAATTGTTTATTAGTTATTCCTATGCTCCTTGTTATGGCCATGATATTGATTTGTCATCCATGATCTCTATCAACCCTAGTAAAATTATAACCTCACTAGTCTAGTACCCTACATGATATACTGACTAGTTGCTTTAGGTATATGCTTATTCATGCTTAGTTTCGACCTAGAACTTTTGGATAAACTAGACTATGGTGGTTTACAACAAAAACTTGATTAGTTATGGACTATTGACTGATTTGTCAATAGAGGGATGATAAAATGCTTTGTACAACTAAAATATATTTTTGAGCTGGGCTCGAGGTGCAAGCTAGTTATCTTGGTAGTCCCACCCCGGCTAATATAAGGACCGGTTTTCGGGCCTCTGTTGTAAGGCATCTTCGTGCAACCACAAGTCTAGTAGGTAAGGCCTGACTAGAAGTTTAGATCTTCGCAAAACAAAGACCATTAGTTGGAAGGGTGTGGGGCTAGGATTAAGGCTGATTTTCACCCGTTGCATGGGGGGCTCTGTCTCATCCTAGGGGATCCGTTGACTTTCACCTCATCGGGGACCGGCGGGCGGCGAAACCTCAACGGGTTCTCTTGTTTTGTGTAGAGCAAGATGGATAGTCTTGTCACGACCTCTATCCAAATATCGTGGTGGTACCTGCCATGTGGCAACGCATGTTGAGGTTGTGTCTTGTGGGTAAAGTTGTACACACCTCTGATCAGAGTTAAAAATTATTCGAATAGCCGCACCCTCAGTTATGGGAAAGCTGAGCAATGTACCCAAAGTTAGCTTTGTTTTATAAAACCTTGGGTGGGTGAATTCATGATGGTGTAGTTATGTGGAAGTCAGCTTGGGTTAATGTAGGTTCGCGGGTATGCGACCTTGGTGATATTAAAGTATTGACTTAGGACAAGACCGTGTTTTGAAATGAGCTTGAACTTATTAAAATGTTTAAACCATAGCTTTATGCAAAATGAACCCTATTAGGCCTTTCCTTGTTTCTCCTATGCATTATTATTGCATTTCCGATGTGATTTGCTAAGTACAGTGGTGGTACTCACTCTTGCTCACAAAACTAATCTAGAGGATGGATCTGATGGAGATGAAGGCCTAGACTTCTAGTTCGCTCTGTCGTCAAGTGCCTATGGCTGCTGCTGCTATTCCATAGTCTTCTCCTGTTTTATTTGTTTATCTTTGAGTGTGAGGGCCTAGAGTCGCCCATGTAGTAAAAGTACTTCTTTTACGTTTCTGCAAGTGTGGCTGTAATAATCAACAATGTATATGTGTACCTCGCCTCCTGGGTCGAGGATTAATGCACTGAGCGTTTGAAAATGGTGTATATTTCCAGGTGTTACATAGGAGGACTCACCACGGCATGTGGTAGCGGTGGCAGTGTTGTTCTCTTCCTTCAAGTTCTGTTTTCTTGGATGCTAACATGTGCATGTTTGATTCTGTAATTTTTTTCTTTGATATCTTTCAATCTTAGAGTATCTATGTTATTGTTGTTTTATGGTGATATTTCGATGTTGATGAATGTGTTCTTTGATCGGATGATGGGGAGTTGCCTGACGCATCGGCTCAAATCGAGCCAATTCATTGAGCTGATTTTTTTTTATTCGTGGGATCTCATAGGTGCTGGTTGCTAAACCAGAACTATCATTCCTCCTCACTAGTGCTGCTTTGAGGGTGCCGGTTGAGAAACCAGCTTTTATGTGGATTTTCCAACCGGCACCTGTAGGGTGTTCTCTAGTAGTGATACATTTGTTTTCTCTCTTCTTTTTTTTTCCCAGATTCTCCATCATATTGAACACTTCCAACAGAAGCAAATAATTGTGATTGCTTGCAGATTAACATGTGTATGACACATGTTTAATGCAGTGCCGC
The DNA here is from genome assembly GCA_008326285.1 of Oryza officinalis. Taxonomy (NCBI): domain Eukaryota; kingdom Viridiplantae; phylum Streptophyta; class Magnoliopsida; order Poales; family Poaceae; genus Oryza; species Oryza officinalis. The sequence goes on along the minus strand of BDMV01000011.1, from coordinate 15,401,960 downwards.
ACCTACGTACTGGTCCATATTATAAATATGTGAATCTTGTTTATCTCTTACTATAATTTTTAGCATTTGTCTAATGTTATAAATAAAACTTATGAAAATGTATTTTAGGAGAGAGGGAGCACTTCCTTAGGAGAGAGAGGTGCCACTACTACATAAATGCACACAGTTCAGCACTATAAGTGTCAAAACAACTAAATCTGATACCTATAATGTATTTTCCACCTCCACATGGTAAAGATACAAAAAAACCGACACCTTTAAACGACCATAGGTGTCGGTTCTATAGAAAAACCAACATAGATGCTGATTTTCTTCAAAAACCCTAACGTCTTTAATTTAACATAGGTGTCAGTTAATTAAAAAACCGATACTTATAATATATTATAGGTGCTGGTTTTTAAAAAACCGGCACTATAAAAACCAAGCCAACCCAACCCGACCGCTCATCCTTATCCTCTCGAGCGGATAAGGAGAGGAGGACCATACGCCTCTCTCTCTCGGTCTCTCTATCGCGCGCGTCTCTCCCCACCCAGCTATAGCGGTGGTACTGCCCTCCCCTCCACCAGATCCGACAGGAGGGGAGGCAATAGCAGGGGCGATGCCTTCCCCTCCGCCAGATCCAATAGGAGGGAAGGCGGCGGCAGGGGCGGCGCCCTCCCCTCCGCTATATCCGGTGGGAGGGGAGACGGTGGCAGCGGCGCCCCCAGGGGGGAAGGAGGGAGGCGGCGGGCTACCTACCCAGCGGTGGCGGCGGCACCTTCCCCGACGTCGGCCTATTCTTTGTGTTCTTAGTGTTCATAGTGTTGGATGTTGTTAGTGTTCGGTCTTCTTGTTCGGTCTTCTTGTGTTCTTGGATGTTTTTGTGTTCTCGGATTTCTTGGATTAAATATTCACTCTATGAATTGAATGTTGTATGAAATTTAGTCGAGGTGAAGGGGAGCTGCTTGCTGTATTGGCTCAATCCGAGCCGATGCATCGAGCTGGCTTTTTTTTTTATTTGGGAAAGCTCAAAGGTGTTGGTTCCTAAATCGGCACCGGAACCGGCACCTATTTCCCCTCTATATTGGCATCTTTGTAGGGCTCCTAACCGGCATCAATAAAAGATTGTAGTAGTGTGTATGTATATACATAGTCAATGATGCATCTTTCAATGCCTAAAATGACCAAACGGCCATCTCTACTCCGGTACTATCTATCTGCAGTCTGTATAGGGCGCTAGCTGTTGCAGCGGCAGTGCAGGTGAGGTGTTTGCCTTTGCGCCACAAATCTAGGACGACGTCGATTTCTACTGATCCAGCTATCAATGCATCTTGGTTCACATGCACTAACTAGGATATTGACGCAGGACTGCCTACGGGCGTGTTTGGTTCCCCCTGGCCGGCATTAGCGATGCAGTAATCTGCATTATACCATAGAAAAGGCTAATCTTTGCCGGTCCATCACTAAAGGTTTATATATATATATATATATATATATATATATATATTATACCCAACCCCTCCTCTCCCCCTCTCAGCCAACCCAACCCAATCGGCCCATTTCATCCCGCCCGTTTCCACTCGAAGCCACGCGTGCCTCTCTCCGATTGATATTTTTCTTCTCTCCTTTTGTTTTTTCTTCTTTTTATTTTTCCCGATCATCCTGATCCTCTTTCTCTCCTTCTAATCTTCTCTCTTTTTTCCTCTTCTCTTTCGGTATTGGCAAAAAATCTGTCGTCACAATTCGTAACTGATTTCAATTAGATCTAGGACCAATCATCTGATGACCCAACCCAATCGGCCCACCCCATCCGCCTGCACTCGAAGGCGTGCATGCCCCTCTCGGATCGATGTTTTTTCTCTCTTTTTTTCTTTTTCTTCTTTTCTTTTCTCCCGATCATCCTGATCCTCTCCGTCTCCTTTCAATCTCATCTTTTCTTTCCTACTTTTCTCTTTCGGTATTGATTTCAGTCAGATCTAGGACCAATCATCTGATGGGCTTTGCATCCATATGTTTGATATCGCCATCACAAACATATGTATCCCTTCGCTTCTTACTGCTTTCCGTTTTCTTTTCTTTGCTTCTTAGTCAACATTATTTTCATATATTATTAACGCCAATAATTAATAATTGGATTAATTGGATCCATGCTATTACATATTTACCTACTTAGAAAAATAACATTGTTATTCGTCAAATCGAGTGGATGCCTATTTACTTTTTTAAAACTGAAACCATGCCACTCCGTTACGATTTCTGTCCACCTTTTCGTCAACACCCCTTCTTCCTTCACTCCATCCTCTCTTCTCTCTGTCCTACTCTCCTGTTGACCTGTTCATCTTCTCCTCATCGGCGATGGCCGATGGCCTCATGGCTGCCTCCGCGGCTAGCCTTTCCTTCTCCTTCTGATCCCTCATAGCACCTACGCCTGGCCTCGGCCTCCCCACCGACCAGAACGACGGAGTCATCATGCTATCACACTCCCGATTTGGATCAGGCATGCTGCAGATACCTTGTATTGATTCTCGTCATCTGTTAATCTGCTCTAGCATGGGAAGAGAATGGAGGCATACCAATCGATATTTCAGTCTAGGATGACTACCGACAATGGCATGCACGAGCAAGGCCGCTCATGCATCAATCGGTGAAGACAAAAATCAAAAAGTACCACAGGACCATGAAGTGACAGGACGCTAAAGGCGCATCAATTTGGAGAAGCATTTGCAAAAACCAGATCCGAGAAGCGTTGCCGCCGCTGCCGGTGGCCACTTCTCCATCCCGCACTGCAACTGGTTCCTCAACTGCAAGAGCAACAACAACTCCATCCCACACCCAACCGTCGTCCTCGCTTGCCAAACCAAAAATGCAGGTGCAGTTCGCCGACGAGGAGAAGATGAACAGGAGACTGGAGAGAGAGGGCGAAGAGGATGAGGATGATTCGGATGAAGCAAGAAATAGAAAGCATGACGGAGTGGTATGGTTCTAATTTTAAAAGAGAAGAGTGGCATCTAACCGATTTGACAAATAGTAATGGTATTTTTTTAAATGAACAAATTTGTAATGACATGAATCTAATTAACCCATAATAATTCATAGCCCGACACCTCATATACAGTGAGTACTAGCATAATTACAATGTAATATTAAAGTTACAATGTAATTTTTAAAATTTACAGTTTATTTTTTAAAAATTACAATGTAATTATATTATAATGTAGTTACAATGCAAGTGTATATAATTTACATTTGACTTTTTAAAAAAAATTTATGACACCATAAATATAGGTAGTCCCTTTTTTTTTCTCATTTTTCTCTCTTCCAAATTTCTCTACTCATAGATATTTTTCTTTTGAAATTATTATCATTTAAGGTGTGTATGCGGTAAGTTTGTTACTTTGTAAATACTTTTCATCTATAGTTAAAAAACTTTCACTAATTAAATCATCAAAAGTTCAATCTTTTATCGATGAGATATAGCAAAATGCACATACGTCAACTAATGGAATAGCCACCTAATCGATTTGTGAGGTTATGGAAAGGTGTACATAAGGGATTTTTCGTGTGATGACGCATGAAGCGAGTGCAACGGTATTCAATGCTATATATGATTTCTAACTTTGTTTTGCTATTGTTTTGTTTGTCTTGGTTCGGTTTGTCGTTTAAATTGGCAGCATTTTATCATGAAAATTGTTTTCACCTATTGCAATACACAGACATTTTTCTAGTGTGTGTATATATATAAATATATATCATGAAAATCATTTCAATTTACTGGGGAGTGTCTTAAGTAACCGTCCATAACAACACTTAGGGCGTAGGTGGTACCCAGGCACCACCTATAAAATAGGTATATTTACACGGACGACGCGGTGTGGACGGACGCCCATGTAGTCTACTTTTTTCATTTGGCGTACCATTACTTCAAGTCTTCAACTATATCTAGTACTATCAGTTTTTGTGCAGACTCTGATCAGTTCCTCCTAGAAGACGAATTGCTAGACGTCAGTCATGTCCTCCACTACCACGCTGAGCCTCCTCAGCTCCCATGCCGCGCATTCCAGCAATATTTAGAGGGCAATTGTGGGGGTTTTGTTGCCACACACTCTCCTCCTCCACAATCTATCTCCCACGCTCTCCCTCTCCACAATCTACCATGATCTCCGGCAATGGCGGACTTGCCTTGCCAGCTACAGTACAACATCACCAGTGACGAGGAGGAGAATAATAGCAGGGACACCACATCCTCGCCGTCGTCTTCGTCGTCGTCACTAGCACCATTGGCAGGTGAAACGCCTAATGATAAAGTGGACAATGACTTCGGGTGATGGTACAACGTATCCCCACAGAACGAGGACTCCGAACGAGGACCTGTTGTTAGAGGAGGAGGACGATGACGATGATGAGGCCGACGACGGCAGTGGAGACCAGAACGGAGGCCGAGGCACCCGAGGAGGTCACGGAAGTAGAGGCTGAGGATGTGGCCTTGGTCTTTGTGGCAGTGGTGACCATAGCAAATGACACCATCGAGGAGGAGGCATCACAAGAGCCAAAGCCAAGGGCCAAGGGGGCATTGCGGCCGAGGTGCCGGTGTTGGCCACTAGCATCATGGGGCCGCTGGAGGTAGATGGTTGCGTGACCCTGTCACTGCTGGAGGAACTGAAGGCTTGGCTACTGGGCAGCTGGAAGGAGACACCGGCGAAAGCGGAGGGAGAGGAGAAGGAGCAGCATCGGCCCCAGTGCTAGTTTCTAGTTGGGGTCGGCCACCAGTGCCCCAGCACCGGTCCCAGCGCATGCTCCAGCATGGGCCTGGCCTTGAGCGCCTTCTCGATGATGGCGGCGATGCGGCCTCGTCACAACTAATTAGATATGGTTTAGTGTTTTTTTGTCTACAGTATGGCATGTGGGCCCAAGTAGAATTTTGTTCACTGTAATACTTTTGCTATATAATATATCACCAAGTAGTTTCCAGTGCAAATTCATATATGTTATATATTTCATCTCACCGACAAGTGTAGCCATAGTTTCCACTGATCTTTATCCTTACTTATGTATTGAATCACTTACTACATATAGTTTCCAAAGTACTTGTCCATACTAATGTGGCTTCTCACTAACAAGTGGACCCGTAGAAATGTGGCTTCTTACTGACATGTTGACCCATAATTTATTTGGCGGCTTACATAAATAACCGCCTTAAAACAGAATTTTCTTATTATATAAAAATATAGAAAATTCATGCGAAGGCCGGTTGAGATTAAAAAAACATTTCATAGTGATCCTTACCACAATTCGTGCAATTTGGTTAGGACAATAGCTACCTGAACTACTCAATTTTATATATTCAATTTTGTGTGGACTCTCATAATGTCATGATATCTAACTAACTAACGTTAAATGGTATGCAAGGTAAACATTAGTGAGTGACCCTTGCAATGTAAGAATTTAAAAGTTGAAGACACCAAACCAAACTGAAGCCCCTATAGCAAAGACCCCATAGATATGCTGTTTACCTCAATCAATGTCCATATGAATTCTCTATAAATTTTAAAATAATTTGAAAATTATCATTGCTGGCAGCATGCGTGCTTACAACCTCCTGTGGAAATGGTTTTCGCAGGTAGGTGGCTGTTAGACATACCCGTCTATGGAAACATTTTTCACAGCCATGTTTTTCATACTATGCCTTCATAAACATTTAGACATAATAAATAGAGTGGTTGAGAGTTCTATGCCCCGGCTAGTATTCTGTCATAAACTGTGAGCCACTGTGTACTAGATTCACTAGCGCTGCCACTGTTGCCTGCTAGATCTGCACTCCTCCCATTCTTCCCCTGCACCTACCTGATCTGCACTATGGCGAAGTGGACCTAACCACATCGAGTCGAGCATTGCCGTCTCTCCCACCATCAGCAGAACACACATCCAGGTACATCATCCCACTTACTGCTATCGCTGGAGTTTTGAGCTAATTTGTATGAGGATAGATGCTTGCTTTGTTTTTCATTAGGGTTTCAATATATCTACTTGATTTCTTTCTTTTGTAGTTGTTATGTTCACTGCATGGGAACTGTAGGAAAATTTTAGAGCCAAAATATTAGTGATGCAGAACGTTGTTCTATATTTGCTTTATCAATGTCAATGTCAAATTGCAGTGACTTGTATACAATGTCAGTTGCTTTTTGTCAAATTATTACATAATAGTGGGTCAACGACATATCACTGTGGCTTGGATGGTTTCGTGCCTATACTAATCGAGTAAGACAAGGGGATATGTCGTTGACCCAAAATCGTATCATTTTTTTACAATGTACAGTAGGGTAAACTCTGAAAGTTGCTTGTTATCTTTCTTTTCTGCTTGCTTCAGAAGTTGTTTATGTTAAGTGCTAGGAGCTTGTATATAATGTTAGTTGATTGTTTTGTTAAATTATCACATAATGGCAGGTCAGCAACATCTTCGTGTCCATCATGACAGGTCAGCATGACAGGTCAGCGACATCTTCATGCGGTTTGGATGGTCTAATGCCTACACTAACTGACTAAGACACGGGCAGGGGTGAAAACAGATTGATTATTATCCAATCTGATATGCTCTGAATCCGATGAATATGGATCCTGATGTGGAGTCAGATGTGGTATCGGTGATATCCGGCGAATGCGGATTATCCTATATTTAAAGTAGATCATCCGATATAGAGTTTGTGGATAATCCGCATTTCTCAGCCCTTGTAACCACTCAATTTGACCAATTTTCCATCGGGTAGCCCTTCCAGCCCATCTATTAGTTGACCTAATCCACTGTCTCTCTCTCAGGATGCATGGCAGGAGCGAGGCCACAGCTGCGATGCTCCGATGGCAGTGAAGCAAGCAGGCATGGTGTACCGCCACATGCCGTCCTCGGCATCGACACCTCCTCCTCCAGTCCTCCCCATCTTCTCTTCCCTATGCAGCCACCTGCGCTGTCAGCCTCTGCCGCCTGCTGTCCCCCCTGCCACTGCCTGCCATTCCCACTGGCGAAGCCTCCTCCAGTCCTCCGCATCGCATCCTTCCAGTGTGCACAGAAGAGGCGGCTATGCCCAGAAAATCCCCTCCAGTACATGCTCGTCTGCTCCCACAGCAATGACGACTTCCTACACATGGATGATTTGGCTTTTGCTATGTGATGTGTTTTGACTGTTTTTTTCCTAGAGAGTAGAGATCATGTCCAGATTTTGTTTTGTCATTGTATTGCTACTCATTGTATTACTGCTCTCTTCTTGTATTGACTGAATACAAACTTTAACATTGAAAAATTCTATTCCGTTTGAGCCAAGTCTGCATCGACTCCACAGCATATCCGACATCCGAAATAATCCGCTTCACATCCACATCGGCATGACACGTGCACCCGCTTTGAATCCACTTAAATAAACGATATAGGATACAGTATCTGTCCAAATCTGCTCTGCTTTCATCCCTCGACACAGGGAGATGTCGTTGACCTAGAATTGTGTCATTCTTTTATAATGTAGAGTATGGTACACTAAGAACATTGCTTGTTAATTTTCTATATATCTTGCTTCGCAGAATAGCCAATCCTGTACCAAGCCACCGACTTGGTATCTTACTTAATGAGGACCACTAGTGGCCTCTACCCTAGACACAAGAAGCATAATTGTAAGTATCAAATTATAAACCAATGTTAAATTACAAATTGTTTTATAATGCATGGTTTTCTACTATGCCTTGTAGTGTATTAAGCCCTAGAATGGTTAAAACATGTATGCAAGAAAATATATCTCGGTTATCATGTGTCATGGACAGAATTTACCAATAACGGTATGTACAAGGTGTACATTACCATTGATCCATATCAAGATGGCAATACTCCGATTGGTGGGCAGAGTGTGGCCATCGAAATATGTGTCCTTGGTAGATGTTGTCAGGAAAGAAACCAACCAGCTTGGGGAAAAAAGGAACCTACTCTTCCCATCAATCTCATTGAAGTGGTACATTAATCTCGTAACTTTTTGCTACATTCTTTCAAATTTTATTAGTCCAATTGTATTGATACTCATAGTTATTGTAATTATTTTGTGTGTAAGGTGAAGCTTCTAAGGTGCTAACGGAAGCTAGTCTGCAACACATCTTACTTGAGGGGATGAATGAGCTTGGATACTGTTGGTATTTCTTACGATTACACATAATTCCGCAAGCGTATGGATACCATTATAGCATTTCACCCATGAATTTTCAGGGTATCATGGTTTGTTTTTTCCCCAGGGAAGGCGATGGTTTAAAGAATGAGCCAATATACTCACAATCATGCTATGATTAATACACCATAGTCTAGTAGGGGTAAATGATAACATAGAGGTAGTGTGACACATAGAAGAATCATCTCTATAAAAAATAAACTAGATTGTGGAGAAGGACAAAAGAGAGCTATGGCTTCTTATATCCTTCTATACTTACGATGCTTAGCTTACACACAAACATACATATACATATACAACCTTTGGACTCACTTCTATGCACCCAGACACTACCAACAGACCTCTCCCTACTGGTCTACTAGTGTGGTTACGATATTTTACGAATTCTTACATCATACCCGAACATGGAAGATTACAAAGGACAGACAAGACTGTCACCAGTCACCACCTGCCGCCTACCTCTACAACTCGTGAGGCATGCCCACATCCAATGATATTTAATAAATGTAAGTACCATGCTTACATTCTAAATAATACAACTAGCTCCACCGGAACTCCCACCCTTCGAATGGACAAGTAAGAACTAGTGCAACCCATTAAGATCGACTAGCCTAAGCATATATAGCATATGCAAGAAGTATAAACTACTCAAGGAACATATAATTAACAATGCAATATATGAAGCATGGACACCAATAAGTAAAGAAAATAAATTATTTACTAAGCTCAAAGTCGTACAAAGAGAAAAGAGTACTAGAGCCATACCCGAATCTTCAAGAGGACTTGGGGAATAAAAGAGTAAAGCTACTCTTAGCCTAAACTCCACTAATCTAGTGAGTAATACAAATAAGAAATAAAGAGATTGCTTCTTGAGTGTGTGCTTTGAGAATGAGAGCTTCTTCTCCTTTTATAGCTGCTAATGATGGTTAGCACCCATAACCGCCTTAAGGAGCCAATGGGGGAGTCGCCACGTGGAACTAGTGCCACCATCTCTCTCCACCGTTTTCTCCCAGAGGCTAACATGTGGGCCTCTAGGACGGTGCATGATGAATTGGCCTCAAATATGTTGGTTTGCTCGGACTTGTAGGCTCTTCAATCTGTGTGTACTCTTGTTATTGGCTGGAAGTGTGTTTGTTTGCATGCCAGCTCATTTTCTTCTTTATTTGGTAATTAATCCTTGTATTCATAATATTCTCCAAGGAGCTAATATGTGTGTAAGAAATGTTAGTCCTCTTTATTTGTTGAGATAATTGAAGGTTGACATCGGTACTTAACGACCGTCAACAGATACATATTCACTCAACCTAAGCCCTATTTAGTTAATGACTTTAAGCACATGTTCTTCATCTATTTTTTTGGAGCTAAACAAAATCACAATCTTCGAAGACATAATGGATCAATATGTTGATGAAAAAGAAGTGTTTAAATACATGCATTAATTATTGTTAAGAACATATTTGGAATTGACATCTTAAATAATAATTGCACTATATATCTAATGAGAGTTAGAGGTGGATACTAAATTTGCATGACCACAAACTATGTATATCAATATGTACCTGTTTTTAATGTGTTGAGTTGAACGATCAACTTATTAGAAATACTACCTCTCTATCTATATCAATGTTCAGTCTATCTGAATATGGTTGCGAATTGGTAATTTGATTCATGTCCATGTATGATAATAAAAAAAGATAACAATGTTTTGTATGGGCATGCATTGCTGCATCGCAGCTAGATATTTTTTTGTATAATACAACAACACGGATGGTTCATAGGCCAGACCCGCCTGGGAAAGAATTTCCACAGGCAGATATCTTCAGTAATAACCCATGGAAAACGTATTTCATAGGGTATCCGTCTGTGTAAATATATTTTTCTGGACGATTCTTTGATCTGCCAGCAAAAATATCTGATTTCTACACACCCTCGGCTTGAGACAGGTTAGAAAACATCCGTGTAAACGACCTATCCGTTGTCTGGACAAAACGTTTGCATATAATCAACGCTTAGTGACAGACAGCGGGGAGGCCGGACAAGGGAGGCGTCTGTGTTTATGGAAGCGGGGCCATGCGGGGTGATGGTGGTGGGATCAAGGGAGGCCAGTTGGCAGTGGCCATGGTGATGATGGGTGGGGCAACCAACGACGGGCACAAGGAGGACGATGTGCATCTCCAATTGCTCTGCTATGTAAATATAATTGTGACGCTTAATGCAATCAATTAGCAATGGATCTTTTGATGTTGTACTCATGCAAAGTATGCTACACGCTAATTTATGGATGAAGAAATGAAATTTCTTTCCATTTTTGTTAGATTTGTGGTTTAAAAGGTGATATTTGTGGTTTCATTTGGATGGAAATTAAATAAATTCACTACTACAGAAAAAACACTTTGGTTCCGGTTGGGAACTATTCATAGATGCCGGTTTTTCCAACTGGCACCCCTTAGACGGCACTGATGACCCCGGATCATTGGTGTTGGTTTTAAAACCAGCATCATTAAGGCGCATACAAGGCAAAAAAAATATTGGCTCGATGCACCAGCTTGAATTGAATCCACTGGCATGATGACCCCGCTGCCGCCCAGATCTTGCACGACAACGACTCGGCCCCTGCCCCTCGTGCGCCTCCAGATCCATGGGAGGAGTAAAAATGATGGAGAGAGAGCAAAGGACTCCGAGGGAGAGGGGGAGTCCACCGTGGTGCAGAGCAAGTGGTGGGGGCAGCGTAGGAGGCAAAGATGGATGGGCTGTGGCGAAATGGGTGGGAGCGAGGTATCGGCCGGTGTGGGTGGATAAGGATGCGTTGTTGACTCGGTGTGGGGCTAAAAAAGAATCCCACCCTGCTGGCTTGGTTCGACTCGGTTTTTATGGGTGCTTATTTTTATAAAAAATGACATCTATAATATATTATTAGTGTGGATTTTAATTAACCGACACCTATAATATATTAAATGTGTCGATTCTTAAAAACCGGTACTAATAGCCTATTAGTGTTGGTTTTTATCTAGAATCAGGCCCTATAGTTGCTCAAAAGTGTTGGTTCTATATTTTTTCACCTCGCGAAAATGAGAACAGGTCCAATTATGAGTTCTGATTATATTGTCTATAGGAATAGAATCAACGATGAAATAAATTGTCCTCTACGAAAATACTTCTTCATCTAACCAAAACTTTATGCTTGTGGTTTCATCTGATCAAAATGTCACATACAGGATTAATGTCATTATCCCTTTGTGTACGATCGAATACGAGAACCAAGCCAATCAGAAGGGGAGTGAATGGTTGGAATACCCAAAACCAAAAACTTTTAGCAAAAAAAATTTACTCTCAAACTTGACGAAGTCGTCGGCATAGCCGGTCTAACTGCTGTGTGCACACTGGTCTGACCACAACCTTGCCGCCAGTCTGACCAGTGTTGTCCAGCCGGTCGGACCGCTGCCTCCCTCTGCTTGCTGCTACTTGTCACCGCCGGTCTGATCGTTTGCTTGCAGCTGGTTAGACCACCGTGATCCTATCGGATAGACCGCTCGTCAAATGCCGATCTGACTGTCGGGATCCAGAAAACACGTATTGACGAAACTATTAAAAATAGATCAACTTTATTGCATCAATATCTATTTACAAAGTGTATTTAAAGCACTCATCTTTCAACTCTTGAACTACGATTGAAACCGTGAAGCAAACCCTAACTTTTCTCTCCCAAAACTCTATATCTTCTAGCTTCAACCCCTTATCTATTTATACCCACAACGTGGTTGCCTCTAGCCATGAATCCAACTAGAACTAGGACTCCTAATCATATAGGAAACCTATTAAACCAGGAAAACAATATCCCCATACAATTCCAAACTCCACACTTCCCAAACTTGGACTCCAATCCAAATTTGATTTCTCTTTCCATACGCACAACACCATGTGTATGTCATATGAAAACCTTCACCTCCACGTGCATTGTTCTCTAGCCTCAGCAGCCCGCATGATATTCTTGACCGTCTGGACCTTAATTTCTCCCAAGCCTAGTTCCGATCCATCACCGGCTATACTCCCATGGCCTCAAGTAACACCTGGAAATGAACAACAAAGAAATTTCATATCCGAGTATAAGTTAACACCAATTTGACTCACATCAGAACGTAATAATATCACATACGAATAGAAACCATCTAGAAGTCATAAGCATGAAGCAATCTAGAAATTGCACGAAAACAACCTGAAACCAACTCTCCCGGAGTCTGCTGGTTTAACCGTCAGGCAACTAGGTCAGACTGCACCAACACCACCGGTCTGACTGGCCACCAGAGTCGACACATCGTTCACTCACCTTTGACAATTTGTTCATCGCTCGGATTAAATCGACATCTTGATTCTTCACTTTGCTCATCATTGTCGTACTCAACAATTTTAATAGCGCAATCAGTGATCATGGAAGAAAAGAGGCAGAGGGACGCATGAAAATGAAAGCCTGAATTCGTTGTTTTCCTATATAGTACAGTTATAGTTACCCTTGCATGATAAGTTGGATTCTTCCCAAAAAAATGGGGAAAAGAAGACAAGTAATGTATTCATACTTCCTGGGTCTTTGCCACCTCATCGGCCGTCGCAATGTACGACAATTATACACACAATTAATATGTGTACTAGAGTAACTAGACATTAGACATTATGTTACGATAATCTCATTGCATGATTCACGGGAACATATTTAGCTCCTGCATAAATACTCCTGATTCATGCATTATTCTACTTTCGGTGATTCGTGAATTAGTTCCTGGGAGTATTAGTCTTGGTACTGGTTGATATTTTTCTTTGCGTTGTTCTCAGAGGAAAAAAACTTGTTGGTTTTTTTTTTTGCCTTGACAAAGAAAATTTTTCACTACATATTCTACTTTCGGTGATCTGATCGATTGTATGGTAATGAGCTGATAACTGGCCGGTACCAATCAAAGACAATATAAAGACAATATCGATCAGATCTAGTATTAGTCCGAGATTTATACTTTGCTTACCGACGAAGTTCTTGAAACGGTTTGATTTTTTTTATAAATAAATACAGTATAGACGCATATGCTTGTATAAATGCTCGCAGATTCATCCCTAGCTATGAGCATCTCTAAAGACTAAAGACTAGATTGACATATCTTAAAATTTTAAAATTTTAAGTTATCACAGAGGCCTTGTTGTTGAGGGATACGTCAACTACCATTAAAAAATCATTAAAAAATAATTAGATGTAAATATGAGCACACATATCAAGTCCATAATTTGAATCAAAATGGACAAGTTGCACCACTCGAAACCTAACTATTTGAGCTATATGCTCATCCACAGTTTAATTTAATTAGATAGGAGTTAATCTATATTTCCTCATAGTAAGCTACATCAAAATTTGTAAATTTACTCAGCATGCTACGTCAACATTTGTAAGAAATTTGTAACAAAACATTTGTATTTATTTAGCAGTTTCCTTGTAATTTTCATGCACGCATGTAGATTAATTGGATCAACTGTTACAAGAAAAACTGTTTAATTATTTTCCAAAAAAAATTGTTTGAGGTTTTATAGTCACTAATGGTTGGAAATGCCAACCATCGGAGAGGAAACAAGAAATCTGTAATGGTTGGTAATAAAATCCTGTTAAGCCTTGTTTAGTTTCTCCCTATTTTATAACGATTGAAGTGGATTTTGTTGAAGGGAATTGCAGGAGAGAGAGCGAGAGAGAATTGAACGAATGAATTGTTGTCCTTTATTGATCAATGGATTACATTATATGGAATGGGAAGAGGTCTAACCATCGCACCAGTTGCCAAGGAGCGCCAAATGGAAACACGCGATTGACCACTCTGTTTCTTTCTTTCTCGATGAGAAGTGGGAATAGGCGGTTGCCTAATCCATTGGATGGATCAGATCATCCTTATATATCATAACACCCCCCTTATCGAATCCAGCTTTCATCATTGCTCTTTTCATTGTTCCAGACATCTCTAAAGATAGTCTTAGAATAATTATAATTAGTATATTAGATACATCAGGTAAACTCTTCAAAAACCCAGTGAAAAAATAAGGAGAAGAACCGTGATATATTATTAGCTATTTTTAGACTTTTATGAGTAAAGCACATAGTATAGTCCAAAAATAGTATAATGTATATAGTTATCATTTAGTAAAAACCCAATGGAAAAAAATAAAATGATAAGACAGTAAAGCACATAGTATAGTCCAAAAATAGTATAATGTATATAGTTATCATTTAGTAAAAACCCAATGGGAAAAAACAAAATGATAAGACATATAACTTATGTTGATATTACGTTATTAAAAAGTTTGAATGAGAAAACCTAAAAAGTAAAACTCATACAAAGCAAAAAGAGTATAATATAACAAAAATAGGTTATTTCTTAGAGAGAGGTACACCCCCTGAATCCTACAAATTTTAAAGTCGTCTCATACCAATTCCTTCGAGACATTTATAGAACGTGTGAGTATGATAGAAATTTTGTGAATAAATCAACAAGATTATCACATGACTTAGTTTGCAAGATATTTATCTCTCCATGCTGTTGAAACTCATGAGGATAAAATAATTTAGGAGCAATATGCTTAGCGATGATGCTCTTAATATAACCAGTTTCCATCTGAACAACACAAGTGGCATTATCTTCATAGATAATGGCAGGTGATTCTAATGAACCAATACCACAAGAAGTTAATATGTGGTTAATCATTCTGTGAAGCCATACACATTCACGTGATGCCTCATGTAATGCAATTATTTCAAAATGATTGATGAAAGTAGCTACCAGAGTCTGTTTAGAAGATTTTTATGAAATAGCAGTCCCACCTTGTAAAAATACGAACCATGTTTGTGATCTGGCGTTGTGGGGATCAGATAGATAGCCAGCATCAGTATACCCAATTAAAGTCCAATCCTAGTCTCTTGTGGCATTAAGATATCGGAAAACATTCTTAACTCCAGTCCAATGGCGTTTGATAGGAACAGTGCAATCATCATTTTTAGTGTATCCCTTTAGAGAAAGGAATTCACTTAATCGGTTGTACCACATCCTGCCCGATTGTTTTAAGCCATAAAGCGACTTGTGCAACTTAATACAATACATGTTACGATTTACCTTCTGATTCGGGATGTCAATTCCGTCAGGAACCTTCATGTAAATATCAGAATCAAGTGACCCATAAAGATATGCTGTCACTACGTCCATCAACAAAATAGATAGACGGTTTTGTACTGCCAACGATATTAAATATCGGAAAATTGTACCACTCATAACCGGAGAATAAGTTTCGTTGAAATCAATGCCATGTATTTGCGTAAAACCTTGTGCTACAAGCTTTACTTTATATTTCATCACCTCATTGTTTTCATTCCATTTTCGGACCAAGACCTGTTTGTATCCCACAAGGATGATACCATGAGCAGTAGGCATAACAGCCGGTGGAATACATCTCTTTTATAAAGCGAGGCTAATTCCATTTCAATTGCACCCTTCCATTTGTTACAGTCAGAGTGTTTTTGATACTCTTTTATAGACCTAGGTTCTGGATCAACTTGAAGGCATTTAGCAATTTATTCGAAAAAATAGGTCTCGACAATTGTAGCTCTTCTATCAAAAGATTCTCTAGTTTCAGAGTAATTTATGGCAATTTCATCAACCCTTATAGACTCATTGTGCTCTCCCAACACAATGTGCCTATGGTCTTCTGAATTCCTAGTCTCAGCATTGTGCACCACTGAGCTAGGTTGCAGATTATCATGATCTGCTTGATATATAGTATCAATTTGGTGTGCAGGTTGGTTCACATTTATCATCTTTCTTTGCTTGTTAGCAATTGTATCTCGTTTAGTAGCCATAATTCTTTCTCTCTTTTTAGTGAGTGGAAGTTGAGTGGTTTTGTTTGGTATCTCCACTCTTTCGGGCGCATTCTGAGCGGGAATGATAGATATAGTCACACCTTTATAATTGGTAAATGCATTTGGAAGGTTATTTGCAAGTCATTGCAAATGTATAATCTTCTGAACCTGAAGTTTTCAGTTTCAGTAGTACATGGATCTGAGGCTAGAATATCTTGGGTATCCCAATCAATTTCTTGGCATTCTTTCTGGCACTTGAAGTCTCCCCCTAATGCTGGGTAATGTTCCTCATCAAAAATAGAATCAGCAAACTGGGCAGTAAATAGATCACCTGTTAAGGGTTCTAAATACTTTATGACCGACGGAAATTTAAATCCTACATAGATCCCTACTTTCCTGTGTAGGCCCATAGCGGTACGCTGTGGTGGTGAGATCGGTATGTGTACAGCACAACCGAACTTACACAAATGGAAAATACTTGGAGGATTTTCACGTACTAACTACATTAGGGAAGTTTCATCATATGCAGTTGGTCATAGTTGGACAAGGTCAGCAGCGTGCAGTACAGCATGACCCATTCATCAATAATGGTCTAGCAATAAGCTTAATTCTTTTGATTAGTGATTTAGCGAAACCATTTTGTGTGTGGACATATCGAACAGAATGCTGAACCTAAATTCCTAATGCCGTGCAATAATCATCGAATGTATGAGATTGAAATTCGGCAACGTTGTTCATACGGATTGATTGAATCCTATGTTCTGGGTAACTTGTCTTCAACCTTATAATTTGAGACATTAGTTTGGCAAAGGCATGGTTTCGTGACGAGAGAAGACACATATGAGACCATCTAGTAGATGCGTCAATCAAAACCTGAACGGACCAGATTTTGGCACAATAGGGCTACAAATATCTCCTTGAATGCGTTCAAGGAATTTAACTGGTTTGGCCCTAATTTTGAGATAAGAGGGTCTCAAAATCAGTTTCCCAGTAGCACAAGCAGTGCATACAAAATCAGAGGATTTGAAAAATTTTTCAGTGATCAAATGATGACCAATAGAGTTGCCAATAATTTTACTCATCATCCTGATACCGGGGTGCCCAACTCGATCATGCCAAGTGTGGAAGGCATTAACATTTTGAAAAATTACTTTATACGCAACATGTGCAACGGGCTTAATGTATGTATAGTACAATCCCTGAGAGATGGAATTTTCTCGCAAATGTGTTTGCCATATCCATTTTTTTTTGTTAAAAGAAGAAATTTTTTTCGATTATACATATGGGTTTCAATGTGGAACCCATTTTGACGGATATCTCTATAACTTAGTAGAGTACGGTTGAATCGGGATACAGTAAGGCATCCTCGATTATAATTTTGTACCCATTGGTTGTGTAATAGTTGCTCGTCCCAAGCCAATTATCATGGTATCGTGTCCAGCGATGGTCAAAACTTTATCTTCTCTCTTTTTGAGAGTTTAAAAGTATTTGTTCTTCCTAAATATAGAGTTTGTGGTACCACTATCCACAAGACATAATTCCTCTCCAATTGGAGTGATATCCTTAGACATCTATAGTGAAAGAATAATTGCTTTGTGAAGAATTCTTTATTCATATATACACATACATACAATAATTAAAACATCAAATACATTGTATGACATTTACAGAGATTTAAAGGTATATACTCTAATGACTAGCAAGTCTTAAAACCTTAAAACTTAAGGGAGTTTGTACTTATCTACTTATTACAATAACTATTGTTTGACATACTATGGGATATCAATACATTGTCTCAAACACACAGAGATTAAAGAAGCTTCATCTCCAAGTGGAACGCACTGAGATTACAGTAAATCTCTAAGCGGGTCCATTGACCAGTACTCGATAAGTATGTCGTCTATCGTAGAAAGTGGAGCAATATCATCTGGGAAAGATTGAGGTTGTTCTCTGTTTCAATAGGAGCCTGCTGAGAACTTCCAACCTTAGGTCTTTCTTCATTTGTAAGATTGAAGTGAGCTTCAAATCTTGGTTCCTCAGAAAACTTTTTCTCCTTGAGGGATTTCTGGTACAGGAGAACAAGGTATTTTGGGATATGGCAATCTTTAGCGACGTGATAGTTAGATCCACACCTGTTGCAATGCTTGTTGCTTTTGCCACCAGGTTGTGATGCCTTACCCTTTCCTTTTCCTTTCTTTTGACTATTGGATTGGCACTTGTTGTTGCGTTTGTGTTTCCCAGCTGAATTCTTAGGATTAGCCAAATTCTTGAATCCATTCTTATTTTCAGCGTTATTTTTGGCTTTGAAGTGCACCTCATGCAGTGGGGCAGAGCTGGGGAATGCCGTTGAGCAGTCTTTATAGCAAGTTCAGGATGATTTTTTGCCTGAGTCAATATGTGTATAAGCTGAGAATAATGCTGAAAATTGTTGGGGCGATACTGTTGATTCAGTATCCTATCCTCCGGAAGCATAGTAGATAGAGTTTTTTCTATCTTCTCTGCCTTCATTGGCTCTTTTTCGCAAAACTTCAAATTGGAGCAAATTATATGAACAACATGATTGTATTCTGCCATAGTTTGAAATCCTATAGGCGTAAGTGGTTCCACTCATAACTAGCCTCAGGCCAGATGAGTTCCTTTTGCTGATCATAACGCTCTTTGAGAGCTTTCCATAAGTTGAGTTGGCTCGTCTCCAACATATACTTATGTTTGAGATCTTTATGGATATAGAGCCTAAGAAGGAAAAGGGCAATATTTTTCACCCTGTTCTCAATTGGTGGATCCCCATTGTTGGGTTACTTAATTGCATTAGAAATCCCATAAGGAGCAATGTTTATTTTGATATCCGAAGCCCAAATTAGGTAGTTACTCCCATCAAAGGCGAGTTCATCGAACTCTCTAGTTGCCATGTCCCAACAATCATGGTTGACATTATTAATTTATAGAGGTAAATTAACAAAAGCATGATATTGATGTTGTAATCTCAATGCTAAATGTAAGACCACATATTTTGTAATGTTTAGAAAAGATGTACGTAATAGACCTTACAATGTTTAGGAGGCACAATGTGCATAATGGAGTAGATCTCTTAATAGTGGGTAAGGTGGACTCGTTGCCTAAAAATATGGTCTTTAGGCAAATATATTCTGATGAATATACCGCAACCGATATTTTTAGGACTCCACTACCTTTTGTGCATCCAAATTTCAAATAATCTCATATTTCAAAAAATATGTTCTTGGAATAACACATGTTCAGGACCGTGCAGCTCAGGGAGCCATGGGGAATGGCGCGAAAGGTGGCGCGAAGACTGGGACGACGTACAGCGGCTTCACTGGCGTGACGGTGAGACGAGGACGAAGAGAAGAAGGCCGTCTCCCCTGTGCGTGTGGCTAGGGCTCCAATCCGACTGAACCCCAGTGGCACGAGTGTGGGGCAGCGACTTCATCGTGGTGGGGGTGGTGGAGGCAGGGTTGGTGACGATGGAGCGACGATGAATGGGGCCGTCGGTGACTCCATCTCCAGCGGGAGGGGGCATTGCTCCCGGCGGGCGTCATCACCGCGGTCCATCCATGGTGGGTACAAAATTGTACCCCCTGGACATGGAAGCAGCGGGGCGCCTATGTACCCGAGGCGGGCATTGGTGTGGCGAAGGGACGGCAGTGACGGCGGTGCGGCGCCGAGGGTGGTGGCGGCGGCCTCCAACCCTAGTACGGTGACCAGCATGGTGATGGTGGCGACTCCTCATCGAGCGACGGAGGAGATGGCGAAGGCGACGAGCGTGGTCGTGGCGAGGAAGGCTGAGAACCATGTCAAGTATGGAATTTAAGGTAGGCATATCTTCTTTTCTTCTTCTTCTCTTCTTCTTCTCGTGAAGAGCGAAGTACTGATAACGTGTTGAAGGGAATTGTCGGAGAGAGAGCGAGAGAGAATTGAGAGATTGAATTGTTGTCCTTTAATGATCAATGGATTACATTATATAGATTGGGAACGGGTGGCAATCGTAGATTGCGCCCGTTGCCAAGGAGCGCCATCCTTTCGTCCCTTCCAAAGAAATGACCTTCTGATCTTGTCAATGGCTTTGATGGCCCAAGGTCGGAAACATATGTGGCTATGGCAACTGATCCTCCACCTTGGGCCATCAAAGCCATTGACAAGATCAGAAGGTCATTTCTTTGGAAGGGACGAAAGGATGCAAAAGGGGGTCACTGCCTCATTGCCTGGCCTAGAGTATGTCGAGCCCGGGAGCTGTTAGGGCTTGGAATTGCTGATTTAAAATCTTTGGGTACTGCCTTGAGAGCAAGATGGCCGTGGCTAAAACGTAGCGCGCCCAACAAACCCTGGGCTAATCTGCCTTTCCAAGTCAGTAAAGAGGTGGCTTGCCTCGTCTCTGTAGCAATGATCACTGAAGTGGGAAATGGATCAGATACATTTTTCTGGAAGGATAAATGGCTGAGTGGTAAGGGAATCCAGGATTTCGCCCCTCTCGTTGTTGCAATGGTCCCTACAAGGACTGTGTCGGAGGCCCTCACTGAGCAGAAATGGGTCGAGGACATACAAGGTGAAATTGATGCAGCGGCCCTGACTCAATACCTGAACCTTTGGGATATTTTGAATTTGGTTGAGTTAAGTGAGGATACTCCCGACAGGCATATCTGGAGATTTACCTCTTCGGGACAGTACACAGCAAAGAGCGCCTATGACATCCTATTCCAGGGAGCAATCTCCTTTGAACCGTTTGAGAGAATCTGGAAATCCTGGGCTCCACCCAAATGCAGATTTTTTATGTGGCTTGCTGCTCATAACAGATGTTGGACGGCAGATAGATTGGCAAGAAGGGGTCTTCCTCATCCGGAGCAGTGTCTCCTTTGTGACCAGCATGAGGAGAACATCCATCATCTTCTGGTAGGCTGTGTGTTCTCAAGAGAGTTCTGGTTCTCCCTCCTTTCTTTTTTTGGAGTCGCTGCACTTGCTCCACAGCCTACTGATCAGTCCTTTGATGAATGGTGGAGAAAAGTTGATGAAGCTGCTAGCGGAGAAGTGAGGAAGGGGCTGAATTCTCTTGTCATTTTGGGAGCCTGAAGCATTTGGCGGCATAGAAATGATTGTGTTTTCAATGGAATGGTGCCAAGCATTAACGCGGCTCTGAGATTGGCAAGGGATGAAGCCTTTTATTGGAGCTCTGCAGGAGCTAAGGGGATCTCCCTGCTCGCTGCTAGAGGTGTAGTCTGATGGCTGCTGCGTTGCTGGGTCGTGTTTCCTCTCTCTCCTTGGTATTTTAACCACTGATTTACCCTCCATGTTGTAGTGCATGCGTGTGTCTGTGGGTGTGAGGTTTTGTTGAACTCTCTATTCTTCTTCTTCTATTAATACAATGATACGCAGCTCCCCTGCGTATTCAAGAAAAATTAATCGCTTTGCTTCTTTCTTTCTCAATGAGGAGTGAGAATAGGCGGTTGCCTAGCTAATTCATTGGATGGATGAGAGATCATTCTTATATATCATAACAGATTTGAAGGGGAATAATTTCACACATATTGAGGTATGGAATATTAAGGTGCTACACGTGAAGCAGTTTAATGTTGTACAATTCTGCTGTTAAACAACTCCTAATTACGCATACACACTAATTAATATGTGCCGGTTTATTAGACTACAATCTGGCCTGAATTTAATTACAAACTCCTTTCAGTGTCTAAATTAAATATGGAGCTTTAACCAATAGCTTCAGCAAGATAGTACTCCCTCCGTTTTATTTTAGTTTATGATTTTTTTCTTAAAAAACCGTAATCTTAAGTAGTGTCCACTGTAACTCTTTAATACTTTTTCATCATTTGCTTCTTATTTAAATCATCCAACTAGTAGTACTCCATCCTCCTACTCGCTTTCTCTCCCTCTCTTAATTTTTTATCTACATTAATAAAAGGTATAATAGTATTTTAACCTCATGCTTAATATGTTTTTATTAGCTGAAACTAGTCTTATAGGACGGAGGGGTACATATTTTAAAGGAAGTCTACGTATGTGACATCATCAAAGACTTAGGCCTGACTACATGCATCAAAGGCGGTGCAAAACAGTTGTGACCTTGGAGAATAAATCATCATTAATATGTAACTGGTCCAAATTAGAACGACATGGCAAACATACCAAATACATATTTATACGGTTAATAGTTTTCTATGTGCCAATCCAGCGTTGGCAATTTCGGTTCAAAATTTCAAAAGTTTCGAGTCTGCAGATGGGGCCCAGCTAAAGTCAATGCTGGTCAAAAATTTCATGTAAAAGAAAGTTTAAAAAAGCTTTGCCATAAGATCCAAAACGAGCCGCCAACCCTAATCCAAACCCCTCTACCCAATTTCTCGCCCAACTGCACTGCCAAGCCCTCCTACAGTGGTGGATCTACTTTGCTGGTGGCGACGACTTAGCACCGATGGCGCCGCCATCGCTTGCTACGGCCCGGACTCCTCGGGCAACAGCACTCCTACCGGCGGCGGTGCTCCTCTTGTAGGCGGCGGTGGAGAGAGAGGGGAGATAATGCGAGAGATCTAGAAGGGAGATAATAATGAGAGAGATGGTGGGCTCAAGAGAGAACATGACTAATATAGAGTAACCAGTGGAAAAAAATAAAAGACAGATCAAGAGAGAACGTGGTGTTGACGGTTGTTAAGTACCGATTTCGACCATCAATTATCTCAACAAATAAAGGGGAAACTAACATTTTTTACACGCATATTAGTTATAAATAATGTAATTCCATTTGTCTTGGAGAACTACAATGGATACAGGAATGATACAATAAAGTGAAGAAGAAATGAGTCGGCATGCAAAGAAACACACCTCTGACGAATCACATACGAGCACACGGATTAATGGGCCCCACAAGTCAGCTCAAACAGACCTAAAGTGGGGCCGAACCACCGTACACCGCCTTAACTAGGGGCCCACATGTCAGTCCCTGAAGAAAGACGATAGAGAAAGGTGGGGCCCAAGGGTCGGCCAAACCAACCACACCGCCCCTCATCTTCACCCTCCACATGGCAGCTCCTAGTTGCTTTCCAATGACAGTTGTGAGAATTACTGATCTTCCTAACCACCATAAGCAAACATAAATAGATATCACTCCTTCACTCTCAAAGTGTACACTCAAGGAGCAATTCTCTCATTCGTATACTTGTATTCTCTCTAGGAGTAGTGAAGTTAGGCTTATAGTAGTCTTTGGTTTTATAGTCTTCTCAGAGATTTGGCTATGTCTTTAATACTTTACTCTTCTTGTAAAACTATGAGTTTAATAATGAAATTATCTTGTTTACTTATTAGTGTTCATAGTTCATATAGTCTATTAGTTATGTGTTCTATAAGTAGTTTATACTTTATTCATATGTTGCACTTTATTAGGCTAGTCGATCTATGCCATGGCGTCAGTCCAATGATCTTAATAGGTTAGTATCATTATTTATTAATGTGAGCATGGTGCTTCGATTAATTAAATACCGTTGGATGTGGGTATACCCCACGAAAAGTAAGGTGGTGACAGCCCTGTCCGTTCTTTGTATTCCTTCACATTCGCGTATGACGTAAGAGTTCGCAAAACGCCATAACCACTCTAGCAGATCAGCAAGAAGTGGTCTCTCGATAGTGCTTGGGTTCCTAGAACTAAGTCCTATCCTTGTAAGCATGCATATGTTAAGTATAGTATAAACACTAGTTTTATATAAGTACATATGAACCTTAGCTCTCTTCTGTTCTTCTCTACTGCCTAGTGTATTATTATTAGAGATGAATCTCCTGTGTGTCACACTACCCAATTATCATCACGAATATCATTTACCCCTATTTAAACTATGGTATATTAATTAGGGTTAATTGGATACATGTCATTGCAAATTTGTCAAATTGAAAAAATGCCACTACTATTCATGATATCGGCCATGTGCCATTGGTATTTTGTAGAATTTGAACCATGCCACTATACACGGCTCGGGTGCAGTTCGATCGGGTTTTTTCATACTGTATTTTTGTATGGACCAAAATGCCCTCAACCCTTAGAGGCTGACCAGTGGGACGCACATGTCAGGCTTATCTTCTTCTCCAACTCTTCCTCTAGCACGACAAGGCTGGCGGCGATAGAGTGACAACGGCGGCAGGGTGGAGGGGTTGGTGGCGGTGGCAGTGGTGGAGGGGTCGGCATTAGGACTTGTTAGCGACGGCGACATAAGGAATGACCACCGATGCCGAGGTTGTTGCTGCTACTGCTCCTCGCTGCCCCGATCTGGCCCGTCCGCCCACCCCGACCTTACCGCCATGCCATCGGGAAGCCGGGCTTGCTGCTTCTACTACTCTTCACCGCCCCAATGTAGCCTGCCCGCCCCGACCTTGCTGCCATGCTATCAGGAAGCAAGCAGCGGGGTTTCAACACTGCCAGTTCCCTCGAGCTCTCTGGAAGTGAGGTGGTGAATGGATCGGTGTTGGGGCTCATCGGTGACAATGAGATAAGGAGAGGCCGCTGCCACCGGGGCTGCTACTGCTCGCTGCTGGGGCTGCTGTTGCTGCTGCTCGATGCTCAAGCTCAAGTGCACCGTCACGGGGTTTGCCACACCGTTAGGAAGATAGATGTGGCGGTGTCATCGCCAACGAGCTCCAGTGCTGACCCCTTTACCACTGTCGCCATCACCACTGGAATCATCGTGCTAGAGGAAAAATTGGGGGAAGAATATAAGTTTGACATATGGGTCCCACTTGTCAGCTTCTATGGGCTAGGGGCATTCTGGTCAATACAAAAATATAGTATGGAAAAACTTGGTACAACTGCGTTTGGGATGTATGTAGTGGCATGTTTCAAATTTGACAAAATACCGATGGCACCTAGCCGATACCATGAATAGTAGTGGTATTTTTTTTAATTTGGCAAAGTTGCAATAGCACGGATCCAATTAACCCTATTAATTATAGCATGATTACTAACATATGAACCCACTCTTTACACTACCATCTTCTCTACGGAAAAACAAATACGATATCCTTGGAATACTCTCAGGTAAAATGCTATAGTAGTATCCGTGCATTTGTGGATTTATCTGTGATCGTATCAAATATCAACACCTGGCTCAACGGCTCAGCTCGGCTCGGTTTTATCAGTGCCAGGTCATTTAAAAACTCATCACTGATGTGCCATGATGTGCACTACTGGAGAAGTGATCTTTGCCTGGATGGCAAAAATCACATTAGTCCCGGTTCGAATAGGAACCGGGACTAAAGATCATTTTTAGTCCCGGTTAAGAAGTGCGCCGGGACTTTATGATCTTTAGTCTTGGTTGGTTTTAACCGGGACTTTTTGTCACTTTTTGTCAGGCCGTATCACGCCGCCGGGCATCTTTAGTCCCGATTAGTATTACCAACCGGGACTAAAGATAATCACTTTAGTCCCGGTTGGTAACACTAACCGGGACTAAAGATAAAAAGGATCTTTAGTCCTGGTTATTGTTATCAACTGGGACTAGAGATCAAATACTTTTATATACTCCTTCTTCCTCTTCTAGCCCGAGCCATTACGGCAAAGGTCGTGAGGAGGAAGGGAGGTGTTGCCAAAATTTTTTGTGAAAGTGTTTTGGTGATAATATATAAATCGGAGTTTTCTAAAAGGTTAGCAACTTCATCCAAAATGATGTATGCTTAGCATATTACACTTATAGCTATATGTTTCTATACATTATTGTCTCTAAAAAGGTTTATGGAAATGATGAGAGAGAAAATTTGTTTAGGAAAAATGAGGTTACTTTTTAAAATTAGAAACAAGTGGATAAAAATGTTATAAAAGAGATGACAAAGGAGAAATATAGAAAACTACGAGAAAAGGATAGAAAACCAAATTAATTTAAAAATCATTAAAATAGTTAGAAATAAGTATGACACATTAAAGAAGATATCTTTAGAACTTTTAAAAAAATTAAACATGAATAATACATGGGATTATTGTATGATTACTTATATATAATTATTGTAGGATTATTTAATTAGTTTGACTTTCGTGGATTTTCTTTTTACGATTTTTTGTGCATTTCAGGTAGATGGATCGGCAATGGATGTACACCGCGAACCGATGGTCGTCAGAGTTTATTGAAGGCATGAGTTATTTTTTAAGTGTTGCCAATGCCAACAAGCATAAGGGTTTTATATGTTGTCCATGCAAAAAGTGCAAAAAACCAGAAGGAGTATTCTACATCAAAAACTATTCATATCTAGTTGTTTGAGTTGGGATTCATGCCTAACTATAATTGTTGGACCTTGCACGGAGAGTTAGGGGTTGCAATGGAAGATAATGAAGAAGAAGACGCGAACATTCCTGACTAGGCTCAATACGGTGGATTTGAAGGAAATACAACAGGCAAGGCGGACGGGGCTGATGAAGATAATGACGGTGCGGATGCTCTTGGTCAGATGTTTTGCGACGTAAAGAAGGATTGCGAAAGTGAAAAGGAGGTCCAGAATTTGGAGCGTATGTTAGCAGATCACAAAACGTCCTTGTACCCAGGTTGCGAACAAGGGCACAAAAGTTGGGTACCACGCTGAAATTCTTGCAATAGGAGACAAAAAATGGTGTGAGTGACAAGGAATTTGGCAAGTTACTGAAACTCGTAAAGAACATTCTTCCGAAGGGAAACGAATTGCCCGAAACAACATACCAAGCTAAGAAGGTAGTCTGCCCTCTAGGTCTGGAAGTACACAAGATACACACATGTCCATACGATTGTATCCTCTATCGCGGTGAGGAGTATGAGAACCTAGAAGCATGCCTAATTGTAAGGCATTACGATACAAGATTAGACGAGATGACCCAAGTGATGTTGACGGACAGCCTTCGAAGAAAAGAGTTCCTGCTAAGGTGATGTAGTATTTCCTTATAATACCACGACTGAGGCGATTGTTCAGGAACAAAGCATATGCAAGAATGATGCGCTGGCACGCAAAAGAACATCAACAAGACGAGATGCTGAGACACCCAGCTGATGGGTCGAAGTGGCGGAACATCAATAGAGTATATCAAGACTTCAGAGAGGATGCATGAAACGTAAGGTTCGATTTAAGTACGGATGGCAAGAATCCATTTGGAGAGATGAGCAGCGGCCATAGCACTTGGCCTGTTACCATGTGTATCTACAACCTCCCCCCTTGGCTATGCATGAAGCGAAAGTACATCATGATGTCGATTATTATTCAAGGCCCAAAGCAACCTAGTAACGACATTGATGTGTACCTAAGACCATTGGTTGAAGATCTTAAACTACTGTGGAAGAAAGAAGGTGTCACCGTGTGGGATGAAGACAAACAGGAGCAATTTAACCTACGAGCGTTGCTGTTCGTAACCATTAACGATTGGCCCGCACTTAGCAACCTATTTGGACAGTCAAACAAGGGGTACAAGGCTTGCACCCATTGTATGAATGAAACTGAAAGTATGTATCTGAAACATTGTAGGAAGGTTGTGTATATGGATCATCGTCGATTTTTTGTTGCAAGCTACACTGTCTGGAAGAAAGGTAAGCATTTTGAACAGAAGGTAGACCACCGTACTAAGCCTAAATATTGTAACAGAAAAGTCATGTTTACTATGGTGAAAGATCTAAAAGTAATATTTGGAAAGGGACCTAGCAGCAAACCTATAGCAAGTAAATATGGTCATGTAGCGATGTGGAAGAAGAAGTCTATTTTTCGGGAGTTACCCTATTGAGAAGTCTTGGGCATCCGCCACGCAATCGACGTGATGCACCTCACTAAGAACCTTTGCGTCAACCTGCTGTTCTTCCTAGGTGTATATGGGAAGTCAAAAGATACACTTCAAGAACGTAATGATCCAAAGCATATGAAACAATGCAACAGCCTTCATCCGAAACCAAAGAAGAAAGGACGTTAGAGTCTGGACAGTTACACTCTGAGCAAGGCAGAGAAGGAAAGTATGTTTGAATGTTTGGAGAGCATCAAGTTACCATCTGGATACTCCTCGAATATAAAGGGAATAATAAGCATAAAGGAGATGAAGTTCACAAACCTAAAGTCTCATCACTGCCACGTGTTGATGACACAACTTCTTCTTGTTATAATTCGAGGTATCCTTTCTGATAATGTCCGGATAACAATAAAAAAGCTATGTGCTTTCCTCAAAGCAATTTCGCAGAAGATCATCAATCCAGACAATTTAATAGCCCTTGAAAATGATGTGGTGCAATATCTTGTCAGCTTTGAGATGATCTTTCCACCATCCTTCTTCAATATAATGACACATCTTCTATGTCATCTTGTTAAAGAGATCCGTATTCTCGATCCTGTGTACCTACACAACATGTTCCCTTTCGAGAGGTACATAGGCATTCTAAAGAAGTACGTTCCTAACCGTTCTCGTCCGGAGGCAAGCATCGCCAAGGGGTATGGAATAGAGGAGGTCATTGAGTTCTGCATAGAATTTATTGAAGACCTTCGTCCAATCGGGGTTCCCGAATCAAGCCACGAAGGGAGACTACGGGGAAAAGGGACTCTTGGAAGGAAAGCAAAAATGACTGTAGATAACAATTTATTTCGTAAAGCATATTTCACGGTTTTGCAACAATCTTCGTTGGTGGCTCCTTACATCGAGGAGCACTTGGCGATTGTTCGCTCCAAAAATGTTGAAAAGTCCGATGCCTGGATTACACGCCATCACATTGATACTTTCCCCGCTTGGCCGCGACAACATCTCATGGGTAATGAGATGACTGACCAACAACTAGCCTTCTTGGCAAGAGGACCATCTTGCTCGATCTTGACATTCCAAGGATATGAAATCAATGGGTATACATTTTACACAAGAGCCCAAGACACAAAAAGCACGAACCAGAACAATGTTGTTTGTATCGATGCCATGAGATACAATGGCACAACCAGCACGTATTATGGTGGCATTGACGAGATTTGCGAACTCAATTATGGACCTCTGAAGATGCCTCTGTTTCGGTGCCAATGGGTTAGGCTAACTGGTGGAGGCGTAACGATTGATGACAGTGGGATGACAACGGTTGACCCTAACAAGGTTGGATACTCAGTCGAACCATTCGTCCTAGCCAATGATGTAACGCAAGTTTTCGACGTGAAGGACATGTCTAGCAAACCAAAGAAGGGAAAAGGGACCGACGAGCCAAAGCGCCACGTGGTTCTCCTAGGCAAAAGGAAAATCATCAGAGTCGAGGACAAGACTAATAAAGCTTACGATCAGTTTGACGGGCAACCATCTTTCGCGGTGACTGTTGACCCGAGCATCCTCCTATCAAATGAGGACACCCCTTACTCATGCAACGATTATAGCGAAGGAACATTCGTGAGGAAAAAGTATGTGAGGTCAACCATCACGCTGTAAATTATTTTTAATGTAATGACCTAGCTTGGTGTATGGACGATGTAAATTATTTTCAATGTATTGAATTATTTAAATCGGGCATGAATTGTTTATATATGATTATTTAAATTTAAACCGTCAATTTTAAACTATTTAAATTGGGCATATGTTATTTATATATGATTTTTATTAATAACAATTTTAAACTATTTAAATCGGGCATATGTTCTTTATATATTATTTTTAAAATTTAATAACAATTTTAAACTATTTTAATCGGGCATATGTTCTTTATATATGATTTTTAAAAATTAATAACAATTTAAACTATTTAAATCGGGCATATGTTATTTCTGTATGATTTTTAAAATGTAATAGCAATTTTAACTATTTGAAATGTTTTGTTTTTGTAGTTTGTAAATATTTAATTTTTAGTCCCGGTTGTTAACCCTAGCCAGGACAAAAAAAATTTTGAAAACAGCAGGAAAATATCTTTAGTCCCGGTTGTTGGTCACAACTGGGACTAAAGCTCCCATCTTTAGTCCCGGTTGTTTCCACCAACCGGGACTAAAGCTCCCGAGGTATATATAGTAAGCCGCATCGTCTACTCCCACACAATCTGTCACACCCTGGGGTTCTCCCAAATCGTAAAAATTAAATTTAATAATTTATCTGAGAAATTGTTGAATTAAATCTGGAGAAAAACTCAATTAAATAATGCATTAAAGAAGTGGAAATGGCTCCGGTGATCTTTGTGGAGAAGAAAGATAAGACCAAGAGGATGTGCGTCGACTATCGCGCCCTCAATGAGGTGACCGTCAAGAACAAATACCCGTTACCTCGGATTGATGATTTGTTTGATCAGCTAAAGGGAGCAACATGGTTCTCCAAGATAGACCTGCGATCAGGCTACCACCAATTGAGGATTAGAGAGGAGGACATTCCGAAGACGGCATTCACTACTCGGTATGGGTTGTTTGAGTGCACAGTCATGTCTTTTGGACTTACCAATGCACCGGCCTTTTTCATGAACTTGATGAATAAGGTGTTCATGGAATTTCTGGATAAGTTCGTCGTGGTTTTTATCGATGATATACTTGTTTACTCTAAGTCCAAGGAGGAGCATGAGCAACATCTTCGCCTCGTACTTGAGAAATTAAAGGAACACCAGTTGTATGCCAAGTTTAGCAAGTGTGACTTTTGGCTCGAGGAGGTACAGTTCCTAGGCCACATCATCACAGCTCAAGGAGTGGCAGTAGACCCGTCGAATGTGGAGTCGGTTACCAAGTGGAAGCCTCCGCGCACGGTTTCGCAGATTAGGAGTTTTCTTGGACTTGCGGGTTACTACCGTCGGTTCATTGAGAATTTCTCCAAGATTGCCAAGCCAATGACACAGTTGCTGAAAAAGGATGAGAAGTTCAAGTGGTCAGCAGAATGCGACAGAAGTTTTGAGGAACTTAAGAAGAAGTTGGTAACGGCACCAGTCTTAATTCTGCCAGATCAGACTAAAGATTTTCAGGTTTATTGCGATGCGTCTCGCCAAGGGCTAGGATGTGTATTGATGCAAGAAGGCAGAGTGGTTGCATACGCTTCGCGTCAACTGCGCCCACATGAGAATAATTACCCCACTCATGATTTGGAATTAGCAGCAGTGGTGCATGCCCTAAAGATCTGGAGACATTATCTTATTGGGAACCGTTGTGAGGTGTATACGGATCACAAGAGTTTGAAGTATATCTTCACCCAACCGGACTTAAATCTCCGTCAGCGAAGATGGTTGGAATTGATTAAAGACTATGATCTGGGAATCCACTACCATCCCGGTAAAGCTAATGTCGTGGCAGATGCTTTAAGCCGGAAGAGCTACTGTAACTCCACAAGTATGGAAGAGATGAGCAGCCAGTTGCAGCGAGACTTCGAACGGCTGAACCTCGGTATTGTTGAACATGGGTTCGCGTCCGCTCTAGAAGCACGACCAACGCTCGTGGAGCAGGTCCGAGCAGCTCAAGCTAAAGATCCGGAGATAGCAGAGCTCAAGAAAAACATGAGGGTTGGAAAGGCCCGAGATTTCTCCGAAGATGAGCATGGCACGATATGGATGGGAGAAAGACTGTGCGTCCCGAAGACAAAGAGTTAAAGGAGTTAATACTCACGGAAGCCCATCAAACTCAGTATTCAATTCACCCTGGCAGTACCAAGATGTACCAAGACCTTAAAGAGAAGTTCTGGTGGGTTAGCATGAGAAGAGAAATAGCTGAATTCGTCGCACTCTGTGACGTGTGCCAGCGAGTCAAGGCAGAGCATCAAAGGCCTGCAGGACTGTTACAGCCTCTCCAAATTCCGGAATGGAAATGGGAAGAAATTGGAATGGATTTCATCACAGGTTTGCCGAGAACGTCGTCTGGACATGATTCTATCTGGGTCATCGTGGATCGACTCACGAAGGTGGCTCATTTCATTCCTGTGCATACTACCTACTCTGGAAAGAAGCTAGCAGAACTCTACCTCGCAAGAATCATGTGTTTACACGGAGTGCCTAAGAAGATCGTATCGGATCGAGGAAGCCAGTTCACCTCAAAGTTCTGGCAGAAATTACAAGAAGAATTGGGAACCCGTTTGAACTTTAGCACGGCTTACCATCCGCAAACTGATGGCCAGACTGAGCGAGTGAACCAGATACTTGAGGATATGCTCAGAGCCTGTGCGCTTGATTTTGGAGGAGCATGGGACAAGAGTTTGCCATATGCCGAGTTCTCCTACAACAACAGTTATCAAGCCAGCTTGCAGATGGCACCATTTGAGGCGTTGTATGGCAGAAAGTGCCGTACCCCGCTCTTTTGGGATCAGACCGGAGAACGACAACTATTTGGGACTGAAGTCTTGAGTGATGCGGAAGAAAAGGTCAGAACCGTCAGAGAAAGGTTGAGAATTGCGCAGTCTCGACAGAAAAGCTATGCCGACAATCGTCGAAGGGAGTTAACTTTCGAAATAGGGGACTTTGTGTACCTTCGTGTCACACCGCTTCGAGGAGTACACCGCTTTCAAACTAAAGGCAAATTGGCACCACGCTTTGTGGGACCATACAAGATCTGCGAGCGTCGAGGAGAAGTTGCCTACCAGCTTGAGCTTCCACCCAACATGGCGGGTATTCACGATGTGTTTCACGTCTCGCAATTGAAGAAATGCTTGAGAGTACCGGAAGAACAGGCCAGTCCCGATCAAATTGAGATTCAAGAGGACTTGACTTATGTGGAGAAGCCGATTCGTATTCTCGAAACCAGCGAGAGGAGGACCAGAAACAAGGTTACCAGGTTCTGCAGAGTTCAGTGGAGCCATCATTCCGAGGAAGAAGCTACATGGGAAAGAGAGGATGAATTGAAGGCTGCCCATCCGCACCTCTTCGCCAGCACCTCCGAATCTCGGGGTCGAGATTCCGTTTAAGGGGGGTAGGTTCGTGACAAGTTGGTATCAGAGCCGACCTTGACCGTAGGACAAGCCAACTGGAAACCTTAAGAGCCCTCTAAAACTTTTCATGTGCATTTTCCCTTGAATTTTAAATTGTTTTGGGAAAAGTCCGGGAACTGTGGTCTTTGGGATTTTTGAAAAAAAAAAAAAGGGGTTCCTTGCATCAAAATTTTCTTTTTGAGCATATGTTGAGTCCCGTTCCTTTGCCCTCTGTAGATGGCAGGTCATCCCCCGACGCACCGTGGTCAGAATTTGGAAGGCTTCGTGGCAGAGCTTGCCCGTATGACTTTGGTTGTAGGATACCTTGAAGCGCCGGAGTACCACGATCAAGCCTCTCAGTGGCGGATTCCGGAAATCGTTCTGAGCATTAGGCTCGTTACCCTTAGTTTTCCGTTTTCTTAGTTTGATTGCTTGTTAGTTGCTGTGTGTTAGGTTTGTTGTTCTGGGGTTTAGCCGATGGTCGATACCATGTGCCTATGGTATGGCTATCCTATTAAGGATTTTGCTTGCTGTTTTGGAGTGTTTTAAAATAGATCAGAACAATTGCAGTTAAATTAATAATATATTAAAGCTTTGTTCTGAGCAATCTGTTTTCTTTCTTGTCCATTCCTTTCTGTTGGTTTTTCTCCTTCAGATGGTCAACACCAGGACAAGTGGTAACAACAACGGACAAGAGGGATCCCAGACTAATGGAACAAACACCAACGCTCCTCCACCACCGGATAATCCCACTCTTGCTCAAGTGCTAGCTAGCCAGACGCAGATGATGGCGGCTATGATGCAGCAAATGCAGCAGCAGCATCAACAAATGCAACAGCAAATGTTGCAACAGATGCAACAACAAGCTCAACAACAGCAGCAGCAGGCCCAACAGAATCAACCACCACCCCAATCCAAGTTGCCAGAGTTTCTTCGTGTCAGACCGCCGGTTTTCTCAAGTACCACCAATCCCATGGAAGCGAATGATTGGCTTCATGTCATTGAGAAGAAGCTTAATCTACTCCAGTGCAATGATCAAGAGAAGGTCGCTTTTGTTACCCATCAATTGCAGGGTCCCGCTTCGGCTTGGTGGGATAACTATTTGGTTACCCGTCCACCCGGAACGGAGGTCACTTGGGCGGAGTTTTGCCGCAGTTTCAGGAAAGCCCAAATTCCTGACGGCATAGTAGCCCAGAAGAAGAGGGAGTTTAGAGCGCTCCACCAAGGTAGTAGAACGGTGACGGAGTACCTTCATGAGTTTAACCGTCTCGCACGTTACGCTCTGGAGGATGTGCGCACTGATGCGGAAAGGCAGGAAAAGTTTCTTTCCGGCCTAGATGATGAATTGACCAACCAGCTAATCTCAGGGGATTATGCTGATTTCGAGAAGTTAGTTGATAAGGCGATCCGTCAAGAGGATCAACGCAACAGGATGGATCAGAAGAGGAAGGCAGTCCAATTCAGGGCGCAGCAGGGAAGTCAACAGAAGCCCCGGTTCACCGCCGGACAGCAGGGTGGACCTACTACAATGATTGTTCGTCAACATCGACCTTACCAGCCTGGTAATTTCAACAACAACAATTCCGGCAACCGCAACAACAACGGGGGACAGCCCAACCGCAACCCGGTTCTGCGTCCGCCAACGGCCGCAGCTCAGCCAGCTCCATCGACTCAACCCAGGAAGGAGTCCGGCGGAAAATCATTTGTCTGCTTCAACTGCAACGAGCCCGAACACTTCGCCGACAAGTGCCTGAAGCCAAGGCGTGCAGGACCCAAGTTTGTTCATGCTCGTGTCAACCATGCGTCGGCAGAAGAGGCGCTAGCAGCACCAGAAGTTGTACTGGGTATGTTTTCTGTCAACTCAGTCCCAGCTACAGTTTTATTTGATTATGGTGCAACGCATTCTTTTATTTCCAAGAATTTTGTGGGGAAGCATGGTCTAAGAAAACAGGAACTTAAGATACCAATGCGGGTCTACACCCCGGGAAGTAGTTCCACCTCTGTCAGTTATAGCCCCTCTGTGGAAATAGAAATCCAGGGTTCTAGATTTCTAGCCAATCTTATCCTTCTTGAGTCCAAGGACCTAGATGTCATTCTTGGGATGGATTGGTTAACAAGGCACAAGGGAGTTATCGATTGCGCTAGTCGCACTATCACTCTGGTTAATGAGAAAGGAGAAGTCGTGAAATTCCAGTCGCCGACACCCCCGAAGCAGGGAGTGTGCTTGAACCAAGTAGATGGGACGAAACAGGTCGCAGAAGAAGGGAAAGATATTAAGAAGTTGGAGGATATTCCTATTGTTAGAGAATACCCTGAAGTCTTTCCGGATGACATAACCACGATGCCACTGAAGAGAGAAATTGAATTTCGGATTGATTTAGTACCGGGAACTGCCCCGATATACAAGAGACCCTATAGGATGGGAGCCAAAGAACTGGCGGAAGTCAAGAAGCAAGTTGATGAGCAGTTGCAGAAAAGATATATTCGCCCGAGTACGTCGCCTTGGAGTGCTCCGGTGATCTTTGTGGAGAAGAAAGATAAGACCAAGAGGATGTGCGTCGACTATCGCGCCCTCAATGAGGTGACCGTCAAGAACAAATACCCGTTACCTCGGATTGATGATTTGTTTGATCAGCTAAAGGGAGCAACATGGTTCTCCAAGATAGACCTGCGATCAGGCTACCACCAATTGAGGATTAGAGAGGAGGACATTCCGAAGACGGCATTCACTACTCGGTATGGGTTGTTTGAGTGCACAGTCATGTCTTTTGGACTTACTAATGCACCGGCCTTTTTCATGAACTTGATGAATAAGGTGTTCATGGAATTTCTGGATAAGTTTGTCATGGTTTTTATCGATGATATACTTGTTTACTCTAAGTCCAAGGAGGAGCATGAGCAACATCTTCGCCTCGTACTTGAGAAATTAAAGGAACACCAGTTGTATGCCAAGTTTAGCAAGTGCGACTTTTGGCTCGAGGAGGTACAGTTCCTAGGCCACATCATCACAGCTCAAGGAGTGGCAGTAGACCCGTCGAATGTGGAGTCGGTTACCAAGTGGAAGCCTCCGCGCACGGTTTCGCAGATTAGGAGTTTTCTTGGACTTGCGGGTTACTACCGTCGGTTCATTGAGAATTTCTCCAAGATTGCCAAGCCAATGACACAGTTGCTGAAAAAGGATGAGAAGTTCAAGTGGTCAGCAGAATGCGACAGAAGTTTTGAGGAACTTAAGAAGAAGTTGGTAACGGCACCAGTCTTAATTCTGCCAGATCAGACTAAAGATTTTCAGGTTTATTGCGATGCGTCTCGCCAAGGGCTAGGATGTGTATTGATGCAAGAAGGCAGAGTGGTTGCATACGCTTCTCGTCAACTGCGGCCACATGAGAATAATTACCCCACTCATGATCTGGAATTAGCAGCAGTGGTGCATGCCCTAAAGATCTGGAGACATTATCTTATTGGAAACCGTTGTGAGGTGTATACGGATCACAAGAGTTTGAAGTATATCTTCACTCAACCGGACCTAAATCTCCGTCAGCGAAGATGGTTGGAATTTATTAAAGACTATGATCTGGGAATCCACTACCATCCCGGTAAAGCTAATGTAGTGGCAGATGCTTTAAGCCGGAAGAGCTACTGCAGTTCCACCAGTATGGAAGAGATGAGCAGCCAGTTGCAGCGAGACTTCGAACGGCTGAACCTCGGTATTGTTGAACATGGGTTCGCGTCCGCTCTAGAAGCACGACCAACGCTCGTGGAGCAGGTCCGAGCAGCTCAAGCTAAGGATCCAGAGATAGCAGAGCTCAAGAAAAACATGAGGGTTGGAAAGGCCCGAGATTTCTCCGAAGATGAGCATGGCACGATATGGATGGGAGAAAGACTGTGCGTCCCAGAAGACAAAGAGTTAAAGGAGTTGATACTCACGGAAGCCCATCAAACTCAGTATTCAATTCACCCTGGCAGTACCAAGATGTACCAAGACCTTAAAGAGAAGTTTTGGTGGGTTAGTATGAGAAGAGAAATAGCTGAATTCGTCGCACTCTGTGACGTGTGCCAGCAAGTCAAGGCAGAGCATCAAAGGCCTGCAGGACTGTTACAGCCTCTCCAAATTCCGGAATGGAAATGGGAAGAAATTGGAATGGATTTCATCACAGGTTTGCCGAGAACGTCGTCTGGACATGATTCTATCTGGGTCATCGTGGATCGACTCACGAAGGTGGCTCATTTCATTCCTGTGCATACTACTTACTCGGGGAAGAAGCTAGCAGAACTCTACCTCGCAAAAATCATGTGTTTACACGGAGTGCCTAAGAAGATCGTATCGGATCGAGGAAGCCAGTTCACCTCAAAGTTCTGGCAGAAATTACAAGAAGAATTGGGAACCCGTTTGAACTTTAGCACGGCTTACCATCCGCAAACTGATGGCCAGACTGAGCGAGTGAACCAGATACTTGAGGATATGCTCAGAGCCTGTGCGTTTGATTTTGGAGGAGCATGGGACAAGAGTTTGCCATATGCCGAGTTCTCCTACAACAACAGTTATCAAGCCAGCTTGCAGATGGCACCATTTGAGGCGTTGTATGGCAGAAAGTGCCGTACCCCGCTCTTTTGGGATCAGACCGGAGAACGACAACTATTTGGGACTGAAGTCTTGAGTGATGCGGAAGAAAAGGTCAGAACCGTCAGAGAAAGGTTGAGAATTGCGCAGTCTCGACAGAAATGCTATGCCGACAATCGTCGAAGGGAGTTAACTTTCGAAATAGGGGACTTTGTGTACGTTCGTGTCACACCGCTTCGAGGAGTACACCGCTTTCAAACTAAAGGCAAATTGGCACCACGCTTTGTGGGACCATACAAGATCTGCGAGCGTTGAGGAGAAGTTGCCTACCAGCTTGAGCTTCCACCCAACATGGCGGGTATTCACGATGTGTTTCACGTCTCGCAATTGAAGAAATGCTTGAGAGTACCGGAAGAACAGGCCAGTCCCGATCAAATTGAGATTCAAGAGGACTTGACTTATGTGGAGAAGCCGATTCGTATTCTCGAAACCAGCGAGAGGAGGACCAGAAACAAGGTTACCAGGTTCTGCAGAGTTCAGTGGAGCCATCATTCCGAGGAAGAAGCTACATGGGAAAGAGAGGATGAATTGAAGGCTGCCCATCCGCACCTCTTCGCCAGCACCTCCGAATCTCGGGGTCGAGATTCCGTTTAAGGGGGGTAGATTTGTCACACCCTGGGGTTCTCCCAAATCGTAAAAATTAAATTTAATAATTTATCTGAGAAATTGTTGAATTAAATCTGGAGAAAAACTCAATTAAATAATGCATTAAAGAAGTGGAAATGGCAAGGTGGAATTTTTCTTGAGTTCCCCATGTCAAAATACATTAACAGGATTTTTAGTGGAATTTTCAGAGCTCTCAAAACAATTTTAAACATTTAAAAACCCTCAAGCGCAATAAATAAATCCCTGGGAAATTCTTTTTCCTTTTCTTTTTCTTTTTCCTCTTCTCGGGCCGTTGGCCCGTTTTCTCTCCCTCGGCCCAAGCCGAGCGCCGCCCCGCGCGCCGCACTCCCTCCCCTCTCCCTCAGCCCAGTCGGCCCAAGGCCGCGCCGCTTCCCCGCGCCCCGCCCCTCCTCCTTCCCGGGCCGGCCCGAGGCCACGGCCCGAGCCGCCCGAAAGTCCGCCGCGCCTCCCCGCGCCGCTCGCCCGCTGACGCGTGGGCCCGCCCGCGGCGAGTCCGCCTCCGACACGGCCGCCCGCCGCGCGCCCGCGCCGCCGCGTTTCCCGGGGGACCGCCGCCGCCGCCGCCCCTCCATTTATTTCCCCCCCCCGAGGCCGCCGCCCCTCGTTTTCCCCGCGCCGCCGCCGCCCTAACCCTAGCCCGTGCGCCGCCGTCGCCGAAGCCGCGCCGCCGCCTTTTCCGCCGTCGGTAAGCGCCGCCGCCGCCCCCCTTTTTCCCCTCTCCGTCGCCGCCGTCGCGCGCCGCTCGCCGCTCGGGCCGCCCCGCGCGCCGTCGCGCCGCTCGCCGCCGCCGCGCGCCGCTGCCCCGCCGCCTCCCGTGCGCCGCCGCCGCGACCGCCGCCCGCCGCGCCCGCCGCGCCGCCGCTCGGCCAAACCTAACCCTAGCCGCCGCCGCGCGCCTCAGCCGTCGGATCGGCCACTCGGGCCGATCCCGGCCGCCCGCTCCCGCCCCGCGTGGCCGCCACGTGGGCGCCGCGTGGCTGCCGCGTCGGCGCCACGTGTGCGCCACGTGGTGCGCAGCCGCCGCCGCGGCTGACGTCAGCCCTAGCCGCTGACGTCAGCATGACGTCAGCCTAGCCGCTGACGTCAGCAGTGACGTCACCCTAAGGGTTTATTGCGCAATAATTAATTAAGGATTTTTCTGTTTTAGTAAAAACACAGATAACTTCAAAAATTCATAACTAATTCATCCGGACTCCGTTTTAGTCCGTTCAAGTCTCAGAAAATTCATAAAAATGCAGAGAATCCATTAAAAATAGTTTTTTCTTTGTTTCAGTAGACTTATAGCATGTATTGTTGTTTGCTTTGTTTGTCGTGTAGATTCCGGTAATTCCGATTCTCCGGTTTACTTCGAAGTCGTTGCCGAAGTCGACCCAGCGCAAGAGCAAGGCAAGTCATACTTATTCATTTGATCATGTTGTACCTAAATTGCGAAACAGTCTTATTTTTCTCTAAATACTGCATTGTTTTATAATGTCATCTATGGGATAGTTTACCTATTGTACTCAGCCTTATATTGCAATTACCTTATTCCTTTGATAGCTTGGGAAATAATTTGAATAGTTGCTACAATAGAACTTGCTTAGCCCTGCTTAGAAACATTAGCTCACAATTGGGTATTTAAAGCTTCATTAATACTTAATGATGGTTATTTCATGTTGGCTCGCGATGGTTAATCGTGGGTGATTTAATTAAATGTTTCAACTAAAATATTGATTAATGGTGGGTTGTGAGCACATGGTTTTGATGGTCGTGCTCATGACGATTAAGGACCGGTTCGCGGGAAACCCTGGAAGAAGAACCGTGCGTACCACAAGCCAGCGTGGGCAACGGCTGGACTTGAAGTGTAGCTTTCCTCTAGCCGACGTACATTGGTTAGGGTGAGCGTGATGGAGTTTGGATGGGCCCGGCGAGGGTCTATGCGGCTACCGGATTCACCAAGGCTCGAGGGGGGGCTGCCCACTGCCTTTTGAGGAGTGGGGGCGAAACCCGAGGTGGTACGATTGGTTAGAGGGGGTTATGCGAAGGGTCCTGTCACAGCTCCTTTTCCGGTATACCGTGGTGGTATGTCGGCGCACAGTAATGTGTTGTAGGACTGTGTCTTGTGGGTACAGATGTACACCTCTGATCAGAGTAAAACTATTCGAATAGCCGTGCCCGCGGTTATGGGCGATCAACCAGATTCACCGTGATTAGTTGAACTCTTAAATAATTTGACTTAATGGAAATGGTTTAGTTCAGGTGGATGGTTGGGCCTGTCGCAACGTGGTGTAGCGTTGGACAGTGATGGTTTAATTATGACTAATTAATTCAACTGTTTTACTGTTTTCAACTATTGTTTTTAAATGCGTATTTTATGCAAAATAACCATTGCAGCTCTCCTTTGTTATTACTTGCATCATTATTTTCCTTTCCGGTATGACTTGTTGAGTACAGTGGGTAGTACTCAGTCTTGCTTTATTTTTCCCCACACCAGAGTTGGAGGTTGTTTCAGAGGAAGACTTTTCAGAAGAGTAGGCTTGTTGCTACCGTCGAGGAATGCCTGTGGTTTGGAGTCGCTACGTTGCGAGTGTTTAGTTTATTAGATTAGTTGTTTCCTTTTTCCGCTGCAGTTTTGTAAGAGATTTTTATTGTTTTGTAAGACGTGGATCTGTATGGCAACTTTGTCATTTGTGTACCCTGGCTGGTCCTGGACAGGGATTTTAATACACAATTTGCTTTGGAAATTCTGGTAGTGAATTTCTGGGCGTGACACAATCCCACACTTAGCCATTTTCACCAATATCTTTGCTGAGCGCCATCACCGGCTAGGGTCTTTGCCATTGCCGCCACCATCATCTCATCGTCGTCGTCGTCGTCGCATGCTGCCACCGCAGTGCGTCGCCGTCCTCGCCGTCGCATTCGCTTCAAGGTTAGGCCCGATATCCCTCTCCCTCTCCGATCTCTCTCTTCTCCGGGCGGCCCTCGCTGGCACTTCATGCCGCCACCACTACCGCCGCCGCACGCCGCCACTACCGATGGCGCCGTGCCACTGCCACCACGGTCGATGCCGCCCGCCGCGCGCCGAGATCTTGCCACTGCCATCGTGTGCCACCACTGCCGCCTCCACTCCTGCCACCGCCGCCGCTGCTACCGCGCGCCAAACGTTAACGACCGAACGACCGAACGTGAACGACCGAACGACCGAACATGAACGAACGAACGACCGAACGTGAACGAACGAACGACTTTAACGAGTTTCACGACCGAACGAGTTTAAGGAGCGAACGAATTTAACGACTTTAATGAGTTTAGCGTCTTTCACGACTGAACAACTTTAACGAGTTTAACGACTTTCACGACGTTCACGACCGAACGACTTTAACGACTGTAGCGACTTTCACGACCGAACGAGTTTATGGAGCGAACAAGTTTAACGACTTTAACGAGTTTAGCGACTTTCACAACCGAATGACTTTAACGAGTTTAACGACTTTCACGACGTTCGTGACCGAACGATTTTAACGACTTTAGTGACTTTCACGACCAAACGACTTTAACGACTTTAGCGACTTTCATGACCGAACGAGTTTACCGACTTTAACGAGTTTAAGGACCGAACGACTTTCACGACCGAACGACTTTCACGACTTTAATGAGTTTAAGGACCGAACGACTTTCATGACCGAATGACTTTCACGAGTTGAACGATTTTCACGACCGAACGAGTTTAACGACTTTAACGAGTTTAAGGACTGAACGACTTTCACGACTTTCAGTACTGATGTATATGCAATCTACATGTTTTAACTAATTATTTTTTTATTGTCAAAATTACCTGATGCAGCTACTAACCGCCGACGTCGCTCAAGCTTACGTGGTCCCAAGACCTCCGAGCAAAACTAAGGCAAGTTACATGAAATTATAAAAGTTTTCATACATTCCTATGAAATGTATTAGTTGTATTTAAAATGTACACATGTAGGTTTCATATTTCTTAACTAGGTGAAATTTAATGTAGGTTTCATATTTTTTAGGTAGGTGTAAATTAGTTGGTCATCGTACTTCTCGAGAATGTCAATATATATATAACAATATACCTCGTTCATATTACGAATAGATGACCGATCACGATGATGAACAGATCATCTACGACCAGATCGCAGAGGGCAGCAGCTAATACGGGGTGGACAAGGATGGGAACGAGGACCCTAACCAGTATTTGAACGAAGAGGGCAACGAGAAGGGTAATGAGGAGGGAAACGAGGAGGGGCACGAGGAGAATAGTGATAGCCAACCGGTTGTTGGAGAAAAGAGGGGACGCGGACAACGAGGTGTCACGAGGAAGGTGGAGGGGAGACACATCATTACTAAAGTGAATCCAGACGGCCGACCAGTTGCCCCGGCCGATGCAGCAAAGAAGTTTGTGTCACACAACGGTTGGGTCGTGAGGGATCACGTGCCCATCAACATAGTAAACTGGCGCTAAACAAGAGCACATGGGGATGAGGAGGAACAACCTTATCTCCCTGACATAGAGAAAGAAATGTTGTGGACCACGATGCTTGAGACATTCACGGTCCCTAAGGTAGAAAAGCAAAAAGTGAAGGATTGGATTTTAAAGAAGATGGCCGAACAGTTTCAGCAGTACAAGAAAGATTTGTATAAGAAATATATCGTGAAGGGCCTGACACCTGACATTGACATAATGACCAAACTGAAGGATCATTGGGATGCGTTTGTCGCATACAAGACAAGAGAGCAAGGGCAACGACAGATAGAAAAGAATAAAGCCAATGCCGCTAGAAAGAAGTACCATCACCGGCTAGGGTCAGGCGGCTATAAGAAGGCAATGCCGAAGTGGGAGAAAATGGAAGTAGGGTTGCTAGAAAGAGGTATCGTTTCGGCCACAACTGATTGGCCGGAACAATCAAAGCATTGGTATTATGCTCACGGTGGAACACTTGATCTTGGTGATGGCTCCCTGATATTCGGCAATGAGATTCATGAAGCAGCAAGCTGACTAATGGAAGCAGTAGAGGCCTTTGCTCAGGGAACATTCAAGCCAGACCGATAGAAGGACAAGCTTATGCTCGCACTGCAGAATGACGAGCATCCAAGCCGAACGCTAGGAAAAGGCTTGGTTCCATGGAATTTTGGATTTCAAGAGGACATCCACACGTACAAGAGTTGCATGAGGAGCAAAAGAGATACTGAGGCGAAGTTAACAAATCTTGAGTATAGGGTCACGAAGCAAGGGTTAAGGATGCAAGAGGAGGTGGAAAGACAGGTGGACCAACGCCTGGCCGAACAGCAGATGGAGCAGAACCAACAACATGTTCCTCCCGTCTTTGTGAGCCCCTCAGGCAATCGCAGCAGCTGCGCTTCTACTGCGCAAGTAGGAGAACATGGCATGGAAGTTGCAGTAGGGCCAGCTCATGACGAGCCACCATGCCCCGTTGATGAAATCACGCAGCGGACAACGTGTGAGCTGCATAGTCCCTTCAAGAACATATCACTCAAGATGCTCGTAATTTTATGATATATGTCTCATACATTGCGGAAGTTGGCGCACATGTTAATTACTAATTAACCTCAATTCTCGTGAAGGTGGCGTCGGGCATGGCCATACCAATGGACCATTCAGGGACATACCATTGCAGGCCGATTCCACCTGGATACTCAAGAGTCGAAGTAGAACTGGTGGAACGAGGGTTCGAGGACCTCGAGCTGGACATCCCCGGAGGAGATGAGGAGACGAAACTAGGAGACACAGCCCACGCCAATATACTATGGTGCAAGCGCTACATCGTGTTTCCCGGGTGAGAAGCGGCGTCCGTTCCTACATCTCCTCCGCCTGCACCGTCTCCTCCGCCTCCTCCGCCTGCACCATCTCCTTGGCGGGCACCGACTCCTCCGAGGTCTTCGCCGCAAGCATCGTTTGCTCCATCTTCAACGCCGCAACCAGCTGCAAGTACAAGAAAGACTTGCCCACCTCGTCCCGTGCCGTCAAAGTTCAGCGTACAAACGAAGAAGCCAAGACTTGACGAGCCTAAGCTCCCCACTCTCAAGACTAGGGCATACGACCGCACTCCCGAGGAGACTAATGAGATCGTAAGAGCGCAAGTGATGGCGCACTTCAAGCCATGGAGTCCAGTAAAGAAGATTCCTATAGACCCGTTATCTATGGAGTTCTTTAAGAAGATGAGCACATCGGTAAAAAAGACCTTACTATCCGACTATAACCGATC
The DNA here is from genome assembly GCA_008326285.1 of Oryza officinalis. Lineage (NCBI taxonomy): Eukaryota > Viridiplantae > Streptophyta > Magnoliopsida > Poales > Poaceae > Oryza > Oryza officinalis. The sequence goes on along the minus strand of BDMV01000011.1, from coordinate 15,357,640 downwards.
AATAACGAAGTCTTTTAAGAAGGCAAAAGGAAAGTTCAAAGAGATCCCTCAGCTTGAAAAGCAACCAAAACAATCGATTCATCCGTTGCTACCGCCTGGTGAAATGGAGATAAGACAATTTATGGCAGAGACAGGACTAAACAGGGAGCAATTGCTGGCCGATGCACCAATAAAAAAAGCAACAGCAAAGGATCATAAATACAACTTTACCCTCGGTGAACCACTTGTCAAGCCTGATTAGGTTCAAACCCTCTCTACACAAATTTACCGATTCCATCAATAGTACATGGAAAAATCAGTCGTCAAAAGAGTAATGTTCGGTGCGAGGGTAAAAAACTCAGATTACTTTCAAGCAGATGATGAGTTGTAGGTCGGTTTCCAAGAAATCTTTGACATGTACCATCGAGATGCCCTCAACGTCTCTCTTCTCAGTCTATGGGTTCTGTAAGTATTGTTTAATTAATTTTATTTTGTTCCTTAGCTCCTTGTATGTAGCATCGAAAAATTGTAGTATGCGGATAGCTGATGAAAACATCCTTTTTTCCCGTTGTAGAATGGAGATTCAAATATGCCGTAAGCAGGGAGCTTTCAGGGTTGGATTCATAGACCCCCACAAAGTTAACTACGGTGATAAATGATTTTGAGCAAGAAACAAATGATAATATTCTCCATTTCCTGGTGCAACAACATTTCAAGACCTTCATACTATTGTCATACAACACGTCGTGAGTTTTTACCTCCTTTCGTACCAACTTCCTTCTCGTACTCATACCGTGACATATATATCATCTCACGCAATTTGCAGATTCCATTGGGTCCTTTTTGTTATAGACCTTACTGAAAGCAAACTCCATGTCTATGACTCAATGGATAAACTGAAGGAAACTTTCACCAAAAGTTTTGAAGTGCTAGACAGGTAATGCCATCCATTGCACTGTCATTATGAGTGTTGCTATTTCTACTATATATGCGGATCTCAAATAATTAATCATAGCTTGCAACTGTGCATAGGGCATGGACATGGTTCCGTACACTCGTCCGCGGGAATTTCAAAGAAAAACTAGATGTCAGGATGAACTTTCTGGTGAGTACATGCTCCAAAATTATATTGAATCATTTAATTTTCCTAAAATAAAAATATATATTAAATCTGTAGTTTCGATCTCCTTTAGTGTCTAAAATAGAAGCAAGGGATGAACTTATGCGGCTACTACATTTGCAACTATATTCATACCATAACACATGGAATCAATAGTTACAAGGATCTCGATGTACGTAAACATCATTCATACATTATGTCTCGATTTCTTATTGATTTCATATATTTATATCTCATTTTTTGAAATGATAGGTTCTTTGGATGATGGAGCAACTCCCCCACGATGAATTTATTGTCGAGCACGCCGAAACTTATATTTTCCAATGCCAATTGTGATTATCACATAGTCTCGGTGAATGGGATCCAAACACGCATATTAGCCATTCAAGCCTCAATGTGAAGGAAATCACAAGTAACATCATCAATATAAATTCCGAGGTACCGAATATTGAACAAAGGAGATATTGTTGAGATTCACGCGTGCCAGTCAACTTCAGCCTGGAATGTGCCCGTCAAACCACTCGAAGGTGGCGACCAGATGTGTTACACATCCAGGAGACTTGACCAAGTTGCATGAGCTTTACAACATCTCAAATGATCAAAATCCTTACTCGTGTCCTAGCAAGTCCTATTAACATAGAATTTACCAACACACTTTCATCTAGCATTTGGAATCCAAACAAGGTAGTTCTAATTCTTAGATATTACAGAGTCTTTATATAATTATACATATGGCCGACCGGCCAAATAGTTAGTGGTTCCGCGGAAGCATTAATCTACCCAAGACCGTTTATGCAACCGACTAGGGTAGACCCTAGTTAGAACCGTCCTGAAACTCATAACTATCCCCAACATGGCACTCATCTTCATTAAAGACTTCACCTGCGTCTGAATCTAAAAGAAATACAAAGCAGAATACAACAATAGTAGCAAGAGTCAGTACATTATGAATAATGTACTGGCATCGCCAATCCTAACATACATGCATGGCATAATCAAAGGAATGGTTCAAGTTGGCTCATTTTTAGCATAAAGCAAGATTTGTTTTCACAAGTCATTTTCTAAATAGTATGGAGCAAATAAATTTCGGCAAACATATGTATATCATTATGGCATCATATTCGTAAAGTATTATCATACATTATATACTACTTGGTACTATCTAGACCATCAAGTATATAAATCATTTCCCACATCATTTCATAAAAATTTTAATTTAAAGATAACGAGTGCAAGGATTAAATCATTCGTCTATACTCAACGCATATCCTTATGCCGCTCATAACCGTGAGCATGACTAACCAGTTAGTTTAAACTCTGCAGAGCCCGTACACTGTACCCACATGGTGCAAAATAGTAATCATGTAAAACATGCCACGCGATACCGAAGTACCCGATTTACTACTCACAACATAGCTACTACATTACTCATGATTTAGCCTTGCACCAGCACGAGAGGTATGATTCCATCCTAGGCATATGACCTAGAACCGTTAGGAGGTGGGCCCACGCCTGAGCCTAACACCATGGTAGTGAAAACATCCTTTCCTACCATGAGGCACCGTATCGTTGTATTGAACAGACTTAGACGCCTAAACTACCATACAGGTAAATAGCTAGTTTCTATGAATCATCGCTAAGACTAATTCATACTACAATGGCCTACCATAATGCAAGACTAAACCATGGGCAACCTAGTAAGCTATGGCTATCCCATAATAGCACATGTGGTCGTACTATAAACACAAGTGACTGACATTGAGTGAAGTCCTTAAATGTCTCAGGCATACACTCCCCGTATCGATACACAACTAAATACCATATGTGTACCACTTGCTACCCAAAACTTAAATAATATTTTTCTCATTTTAGTTCACAAATAAATACATGTTTACTATCAGTTTGTAGATATTTAAAGACAACAACTTTTTAAAATAATAGAATGCCCATAATGATAGTATTAATTTAGTCTAGGCATTGCTAAGCTAGCATGTCAATAATTCTTGTACATTAAATTTATAGGAAGGCAGCAGTACAGATAATATCCTGAAGGTGTCAAATACTAGTGGAGTTTTTCAAATGGATATCATGCAAGTTTTTAGGTATAGCTACATCAATTCAAATTACCAATCTTTTTAATTTGGAAATTAACCATGCATCTTCGCAATTAATATTTTAAACCTTCAAATATAGGATCAATATGGTCAAAGGAAAAAGGAAGGTGGCTTGCCTTGTTCTTGTTCCACCCCTTGTTTAGATAGATAATGCACCTCCTCAACGAAGGCTTGATCGTCGTCTAAACATACACGTAAAATCCAAATTACACTTGTGCAAAAGAAAATTTTAATATGCTCTAAAATAAACGCTGTTCCTAGGATGAAGAGGTACTGTGATGACTGGATTTTTAGTGCAAGAATTTCTATTTTATCAAGTTCCATTCAATAGTTACAAATTTTCAAAGTTGGAACTAATTAATTAAAGCCTATATGCAAATTTTTAATATTTGAGACATAAATCACTAAGATTCTGTTCAGTTTAGTACCTACAGATTATAGAGCATAAAAATATGAACCTAACAAAATTTAGTTTGAAATTTTTAGAGTTATAATGAATTTATTATGAATTTCCAAAGTTGAAGTCCTTTTTCAGTTCATCAGAAAACACTTTATTCTTTTACTCTATATTTTACAAAGTCTAAAAGAGCTCGGGTCCACCAGTGAGTGACTACACTTTTGCACTAAAGTCCCTAGGGTTCTAGCAAATGGATCCCGCAGTCCTTTAGCACATGGCATATGCTTTTAACCAAAAGAGTACTCGAGTTTTTGTATATCTACATTTAGGTCATGACCCCACATGTAGGTGGCTGTTTAAATTGCTAAAACGTCCCTGTAGATCCTAACAGTTCGCAGCTATATCCTCCAACTTAGCTACGGCAGAGCGGCAGAGCGGCGGCGAACGGCAGGGTTCCACACGACGCGACCATAGGGAAAAAGGTAAAGGGGTCCTAGACGAAGCTAACGAGGTTCATCTTGCGAGCCATGGTGGCCTATTGCGATGGCAGCAACAGGAAAAGTGGTGACCTGCCTCGGCATGCAGGTGCATGTTGAGTTTGCGGCTTGATTTGTGTGCGAGCGAGTATGCATGTGGTGCTAGGGACGTCTAGGGAGCTCACCAACGTGTAAACGATGTCCGGCAAGCTTCCATTCACCTGGTCCGATCTCGACGGTGGCACGGCTTGACGGTTGTCGTCGACGATGTACCTTCGGTTCCAAGCTGTCTAGGAGTACATGCATCGATTAGTGATGGCACGGAGTAGCTCAATGCACGACGAATCGCCCCGAGACTCACCAGAGAGTGTGGTAGAGCTGGATGACGTCGGCGGCCGGAGATGAGGAATACAAAAGGGATATTCCGATTTAGAGCTTCTTGATTCGATTCCTTTGGGGTTCTCGGTTGTCTTGAGTTGGTAAGGATGTTGGCGAAGTAGCTCGGCCGATTGTGGACTCTTGGGGCCAGGCGACATTGATGATCTCCACGGCAGCGCTCGGAGTTCACCGGTGGCTCGAGGTGACACGATACGCGTTCCCAGAGATAGGCTACACCAAATCGATGGTTCTTTGAGGGATTAGTAATGGCATCGAACAGAGAACTTGGAACGCGATTTAATCAAGATTGGAACACACCTGGTGATGTGGAACAACGGTGACAAACTCGCCGGCACCGAAGAAGACACCTTCGTTTCTCGAAATTCCGAGATGATCGCTCTTGGTTTCTCCGCAAAATGGAACAATGGCGAGAGGAAGAGGATGTGTGTCGGCCAACATGGTTTTATATGGCGGTCGACAGACGAATGGAGATAGAGCGGCGCTCGGCGCCGCCGACGCGTGGTGCCTGCGTGGTCTGCGTGGAAGCGGTGCTAGGGTGACATGGGCATGCCTGTGTAACTGACAAGCAGGTCCCACAAAGGCTTGGGCCCACCTGGCAGTGAGTGCTATGTGTGGGAGAGAAGGAGCTGGAAAAATAGGCCAAGTCCAAAACTGCTGTTGGATTCCAACTTTGCCCTCCAATTAAAATATTTTCCAGAGGCATTTAGGCATAGAATTCAATGGCAAGATGGTAAAGTACTATTTCCTCTATGTTCTGAACCAGTTTTCCCAACCAAAATATTTTTGGTCAAATTTTAATGGAGTGTCCAAGTATGCTCCAGAGAATCTGAAATTTTCCAGTTTTTAGTTTAGTTGTGTGATTTGTTTGAATAAGTAAATAAGGTGATAAAACCTAGCAAAATTCATAGGTTACTCCACACACCTGGGTTGATCTATTTGAATTCTTCCATCATTTATAATGTTTTAAATTATTTTTTCGATAATTTAATCATTGAGTTCATCCACTTAAGTCCCTACAATGCATATGCATAAAAGAAACAAAAACCTAAGGAAGAGAATTTTATCAAACACAAAAGAGGAGATTTTTATTTTACCAACCATTAATATTATATAGCCTCTTAAGTGGTTTTAGTGGTATGTTACAGATCTCCCCCCCCCCTTACAAAGAAATCTCATCCTCGAGATTTAGTAGTCTAAAAGAAACTAGGGAACTAGGCTCTAAGGTGATCTTCCCTTTCCCAGGTAGCCTCATCAGCTGTATGATTACTCCATTGAATTTTGAGCATTTTGATGCGGCGATTGCGAGTACGGCGTTCGCTTTCATCCAAAACTCGTATTGGATACTCTTGATACGAAAGATCGGGTTGAAGGTTTATGTATTCCATTGATGTAAGCTCTATGGGAATTCGTAAACATTTCTTAAGTTGTGATACATGGAATACATCGTGAATGCCGGAGAGTTGTGCTGGTAATCCCAAATGATAGGCTACTTTTCCTCTTTTGCAAGAATTCGATAAGGACCGATGTAACGAGGAGCCAATTTGCCATGAATCTGAAAACGGCGAGTACCTCGTAGTGGAGATACCTTAAGGTAGACATGGTCACACACTTCGAAACTTAGTTCACGACGACGATGATTCGAATAGCTCTTTTGACGAGATTGAGCTTCTTTAAACCGATTACGAATAAGAGTGACATTCTTTTCAGCTTCATTTATAATGGAGGGTCCGTAAAATTGTCTTTCTCCTACCTCGGACCAATAGAGAGGTGTCCTACATTTTCTTCCATACAAAGCTTCAAAAGGTGACATTTGGAGGCTAGATTCGTAGCTGTTATTATAAGAGAACTCAGCGAAAGATAGACATTTCTCCCAATTAGTGGATATATATAAGTAAGCGAATTTTAGAAGTTCTTCCTAGTTGTGGACATCGTGGATATATATAAGTAAGCGAATTTTAGAAGTTCTTCCTAGTTGTGAACATTGTGAATTAATTAGTTGTCCTTGGATTAACAAGCTAATTATCATCTCAGTTCTGAATTTGCCTGAATTATAACACGAGGTTTAATTGCCCTTGATTAGTAGTCACATGCTTATCCTTAATAATCTGGCCGACCAGCGTTGTCATTGAAATTAAATACTAGTTTCTTATATGTTAATGGGAGATTATTTCATCATTTTATTATAGTTAATTTGAACACCAAAACTTTCTTACTCTTTGTCAAGACATGCATTACGTACCGTGCTCTAATTTTCTCCTATATAGATTGTTTCCTATATATAACAACATTATCTAATCATACACGCATCATATACTATCCAAAGACAACTAACTTTGATGTATATATATGCATTTTGTAGACTTTGTGTGTGAAGAACGCACATAGAAGAAAATGTCGAAGAACAAAGTTCCCTCCGAGACACCCGTACCAACATCGGGCACAGAACCAACGGTCAATTAGCCCTCCCAGACACCCGTAGCTGCATCGGGCGCAGAGCCCACGAACAATCCGCGCTCGGAGACACACAAAGCAGCTGTCGAAAATGAAGCGGCGTCGAGCGAGGAATATTGGCGCACACCGAGCGACCTGTTTGAAATAGAACTAGCGCAAATGGCCATCGAGCGACCCGAGGATGACCCTGATTATATTTCTATCGAGCACGCAGTAAGTTTAGAATCCTAACCATTCTAGATTTATTAACGTTCCCAATTATAGCCGTCTAATGGCTTATTTGTGCAGATGACTACTCGGCGTCGGTCGAAACGAAAGGCCGGCCAGATTACCACCAGGGCTCAAGCAGAGGCGGACACAACCACATCGGGTCCAGATCTGACGGGCACATCAGCAAGTGGAGGAGGACGTGCAAAGAAAGGACGTGGTGAGAGGAGCAGGAACCAGCTGCCGAAGGAGACCTACTACATTGTTGCTCTGAACGAAGATAGGAAGCCCGTCGAGCCGAAACATGTGATGGCCAAGTTTAGCAGTGCATGCGGGATGGTGGCAAGACTTCATGGGCCGCTGAACGTGGATGAGTGAAAGGACGTTAACCAACACATCAAGAATTTAATGTGGGAAGAGCTACAGAAGTACCTTGTGTATCCGCCAAGATCAGAGGTCATTGGGAGCAGATTTGCGTTGAGTACAATGGCCCATCGGTGGCGACAGTGGAAGTCTGACATGAACACTTATTATGTTCAGAAGAACAAGTCTCCATTTAAAAAATACAGCAATATCCCGCCAGTCGAATGGGACATGTTTGTAGCCAAGATGACAATACTTGAAGCTCTAGCAAAGAGGAAGAAGATGTCGGACCTGGTGAAGAAAAACATATATCCACACCGATTGGGGTCTAGTGGATACGACGGCCACGTGGACCAATGGCGAGCTACGGAGGAAAAGTTTGCAGCTCAAGGCAAACCATTGTTGGTCTAGCCCCTAAATCCGCGCACTCGAAACTGGGTATGGGCACGAAGTACAGGGCAAGTGACGGATGAGGGTGAGATGCTTTTCGAGTCTCCTGACATCGAGCATGTGACCACGTCTCTCCAACAGATCGCCGAGAAGGAGAAGACAAGGGAGTTCGTCGCCAGAAGGGAGCATGACAAGCTCACCACTGCTTTGGGGACTGCCGAACACTCCAGGAGGATAAGAGGAAAATCTTCAAGTACGAGTTGGAAGGTAGGGTTTCCAAAGGAATTCAAAAGTACAAGAAGCGGGACACCTACAAAGTGAAGTTGCGTGAAGAAGTCACCGAACAAGTAACCCAACAAGTCACCCAATAGTTCTACAGGCTAGCCGCACAACATCCCCAAGCCTTCCCGAACTTAGTTCCTCAAGCCGAGCAGACGGTGCAGATCCCGAGCAGTATCGGGTCCGTAGAAACAACACCCTACCCGGTCGATCTTATTACCAGTCTGACACTATGCAGCCTTGTCGTTTCGATAGGCAGAGCCAGGAAAACGAAGGAGGTTGGATCTGGACTAGCGATACCAGGGAGACAGTTCCATAACAACCCAATTCCAAAAGACTACGTAAGGGTGCAAGTGGGAAGGGTTAATGCCGATCAAATGTCGTTGAAGCTGGACATCCCAACACCAGAGGGGATAGAACTACTCGGAGAAGCGGTGAACCAGTTCATCCTTTGGCATCATCGAGACATCATCCTGACGGGACAAGCAATGTTGACGACCCCAGCTCCATCAGTGCCACAGACGGCTGCCCCTCTAGCATCGCCATCCCCACCAGATTCCCCAACCCCACCAGGATCTCCTATCCCACCAAGATCTCCTATCCCACCAAGATCTCTGTCCCCAAAAAGAGTACCTTCTCCACCTGTAGAGCCTGCTGCACCAGATTCCCCAACTCCGCTACCTCGGCAACCATCTCCTGCTCATCAGTCGCCTCCTACTCCACAATCTGCTCTCGTGCAACCTGTGCCACCTTCCCAGGAAGATGCATCTATCCAAAAGCCAAGTACTTCGCAAGCCCGCAAGCTCATACCGCAAATGGTTTCCACGTACAAACTGAAGGAAATGGCAGAGCATGAGGCGAGGATAGTTTTCAAGTCATTCAGGGGACAAGGTCTGCCAAAGCCAAGCCCACTTGAACCGCAAGCTGATGTACAGAAAAGTGTACTAGGTCATGCAGAGAAAATGCATAATTCCTTAGGTCACAATGGGTAGACACCCAAAGAACGGGGGCCTCAATAGGCTACGCCAACCCGACAAGGGTTTGCATGACGGCCCACATTGTGAGGCTAAATCTGGATGGTCCGCAACTAAAGGATAAGACACCGGAGGAAAGACAAGCATATGTCGACAGGTTGCACAAAAATAAGAGGGTCGAGGTGGCAACTTACTTGGGACAAGCTATGCTCATGCACGCGGATAAAAGAGTCTTAATGGTCCCATATCACCTAACGTAAGCAACATTCCCTTTGTTCCGTTCATATAATATCATAGCACATCAAAATATCTACCAGATGCCTTATGTAATTCCTAAACCGTGTTTGCAGCGATCACTACATACTATTCCTCGTATATCCAAGGGACCACTTGGTCGTAGTTCTTGATCCGGCCCACTACGAAGAGCAGAAGTTCATGGAGTTCCTTGTCTTGCTGAATTTGTAAGTTTGAAACAAACCTCCTGCATACCATACTGCTTAGATGTAATTTTAAAGTTAGCTAAACAAATATTTTATATTTGTAGAGGGCACGACTATTACAAAAGATATGGTGGGTTCGTAAAGGATCAAAAGAAAACAAAGCTTCTTGTAAAGGCACGTTGGCCAGTATGTGATCATATATTCGTTAACTTAATGATGCGATTGTTAGCTTTTAATACTGACGTGTCTACTATTCTTACGCAATGTTACAAGCAATCCCCCGGCACTAGCCTATGCGGATATTACGTGTGCGAGATGCTCAGAGTCTGCAGGGGATACAGAACTGAGTTTACAGATGTAAGTCATCATGCTCCTTATATATACGAACTAGTTCGTTTAAGTTAATTTTAACACTTATCATTTTTCTTCTATTTTCAATAGCTCCCGAGCATTCCGTGTACCGTAAACCGGTTCAATAAAAAACGCTTCTCAACTTGTGCGCAGACTTGTGCCGGTTCATTCGTCGCGACATCTGCAACCATCTAAGGGAGTTCTATGATCCTGATAATGAATTTGCTTGCGACGACAAATTCAAACGCTTAAGGGAGTGGGAGAGAGAACATGCAGTATATTAAAAAGATCTATTTGTCAAGGAGGCAGAATTTGTAATATTTGTTACACTAGCAATGTAGCTACTTTCATATGAGTACATGTATATATGATATTTAATTATATATATCGATGTTTTATATGGTTTAACTTGTGATATTTTCATTATAAAATTCAATCGTGTTTGTAATTGAGCATGAATAACTGCGACTAAATTTGCTAATGTACCATTCATAAACACAACAAAAAAAGTACAAGTGCATACGAGATCTTTCCAAACGGCTAGTATGTGCTAGGGCATCTGCAATAATACATCTTCCTATGCGGTCGGTATAACTGGACCGCATAGGATAAACAATTATCCCGTGCGGTCGAGTTAAGTGGACCGCACGGAAAGATGTATTTTTTCGTACGGTTAGGCCGCCCGCACGCGAAAATGTTTATTTTCTCAGACCCCTGGGTGCAGACGGACAAGATCTCCACACGAAAAAATAGAATCTGTACTAGTGAACTAGCTGGGCTTAAATTAGGTGTAATAAGTCCACATGATACACTCTGATAATGGCGTTCAGAAAGTGCTGATTCTATGTATTTAAGACAAAGATTGCGATGTTGGAGCTAACCTCAACTTGACAGACACACAGTAAATGTCTTAATTTTGTCGTACTGTACTTTTAGTAGTTTCTTCTCACGAGTGGTTTGACCAAGCTAGCTACTGTCTCTTTATCATATCAACCTCACCTTAATTAAATACTATCTCCGTTGCAAAATAAATTCACTTTTTTATATAAATTTAATACATTATATTTAGATTCATGTCGTTTCGAAATAAATTCAGTTTTGTATATACATGAATCTGAAAATATACTGTTGTAACGGAGGTAGTAGTTTTTTTTGGCTTGGGCTATTGTCACGTCATCACATGCATGTCACGTTGCAAGAGGGAGTCCAAGTTAAGCATCTATGTCAAAAGGCTAACTAATACTCATATTTCATTAAGCCATTGTAGAACATTTATATAGCAAAGGACAAAAGGCACCGGCCGGGCACCGGCCTTAATTTGCAATATAGGGACGTAGCTAAATGATAGATTAAATGCTTAATTAATCTCATCCGTAGTAGCAGCATGCGAGTTGGTCGTGGACGTTTGTGCTCTGGTCTCCATGAACCTTATTTAGCTAATGCATGCTTGTTGTTAACTAGCCTTTTTCGAGAATTCAGAGAGACAATGCTGATCAACTTATGTTTCAAAAAGAGGGGAACCCATCGCATTCATTGACCCAGTCTTTTTCACTTTAGCTTTGATTAATTAATTACTTTCTGGCAGGAACTCCACTGATTAATATTATTATGTGGAGTGGAGACAAACAAGTAATCTTACTTCAGCAAATTTGACACAATTCGCCATGGATTGAATGATTAACAATCCCCAACTAGCTAATTTTCAAGTTCTGACTTGACTCAGAGTAGGCTGTCCGAAAAGATGTTATTGCATAAGAGTTTTGGTGCATCGATTATCTGATTTAAATCTGACATAGCTTTTAATGGGCAAACAACATTGCGAGTGTCATATGTTGACATATTTATTACGGGATTGCTAAATCGCATTCCCAATAACTTGGGAGTGTGTGTGTGTGCTGTGNGGGGGGGGGGGTGGGGGGGGGGGGGGGGGGGGGGGGGGGGGGGGAAGGATGGGGATCTCTTTCAGATTTTGAGCCCTGTAATTTTCTGTGATTCTTGCTCCTACGACCCTTTCTCCTTCCAGCTCCAGCGACGCCAACTTAGGTGAAGTTAGGCTATGATTTAGGGTCCCATGTTAGGTAGGGGTAGGAGGGGTGGGAAGAGGAGGAAGAGAGGGAGATCATCGTCAGCAGGCTTACAGCGATAATGATGGGCGGTGTATATAGGCGGGCAGCGAGACGCCGACAGCAGTATCGAAGCCGTGAGGTTAGAGGAGAGCGGTAGGCTAGCATTGGTGGTGGAGACAAAGAGAGAACTTGTCATTAGAAAGCGATGAGCGGGGATGGTGGATCCAGCAGAATGGGACACCTCTCTGCCATCGGCTTGGGGAGGAGGAGGAAGGAGAGGAGGCTGGTAGGGGGGCGCTTGCCAGCGCCATTGGCACCTTTTAGCCAGCCGGCAAGGCTGGGCGGTGGTGCACTAGGGTGGGAGGCGATAGCGGTGGTGACATCGATGTCCAAGTTGAGGAGAAGACGGGGAAGGGGCCAATAAGGTTAAGTTGTTGTATAGCACGAGTCTCGAACAAATCCTAGTCGTCCAAAAAGTGACTGAGATTAGAGGGGTTTTTCTATCAAATCTGATATTCTCTCGATCTTATAAAGAACTACGTCTGGCTATGAATCTGCATTGTTTTCAACTATAAATTTGTTTTTTTACAAAGGGTGTAGATAGTCCTTATTTATTTATTTATTTATTATTTTGAGTCAACTTTACACTGGCCATTCTAAGACTACATTCGTCACTAACTTTTTCCAATTTTTACTCTTTCGTTTCTTGTACGCACTTCTCGTGTGTTTTAATTCTAGTGTGTTTTTTTGCTAAAAGATATGATTTTTACAAAAAAAAGTCTATAGAAAAGTTTCTTGAAAAATCATATTAATCTATTTTTTTATTTTTTAGCTAATACTTAATTAATTCATACGCTAAGAACATAAAGGCATCCACAATATGCTAAAAAGTGGGTAGTAGTTCAATATTGTAGAGGTAGGTAGTAAAAGTGGATAGTAATAATATCAAGTAGTAGACAATAAGTACTAAACAAAATATTAAAATTCTCTTCTCACTCTTCTCCATCCATTCATTTCTTTTATTTGTGAGACCCAACTTACTACCCACATATTGTAACAACTACAACAACTACTTGGTTTATGGTTCCATCCTTACATCCCACTTAATAAAATGCCCTGATGGCTGTTTTAATTCTAGTGTGTTTTTTTGCTACAGTGGTACATATTAATCTGACTGTACCCCGATTGTATAGCTAGTACTTGTATCAAACGTGAACAAATAAGAAAAAACATAATATAACTATAAGATTTCGTACTATATATTTTGCAAAAAAAATACATTCTTGAGAAATTTCCATAGCCATCACCCTAAAGTTACGTTTAGTTACACATTAAATATCATAAATTTACGGTGTAAGATTCCTTGGCGCATACTACCCAAGTACAGAAATCCGATATTGTGCCACTGTCAAAAATGAGTTTCAACAAAATGTCACTCCACAGAAGGGATTCAATAAAATACCACTCTCAACCTATGTCTAAATGCTAGAATAAAATTGCCCTTCACTTCTCCCATTTCCATCTTCTCTTCCAACTCCGGCTGCTCCTCGTCATCGTTCATGGCTGGCCAATGCACACCACTCTCTTCTCGTCTCCTCAAATAGTCGTACCAGGGGCCGGCGGTTGGCCTGGTTGCCACAGGCGCCCACCCACGTGAGGACACACCTTCCTCGAGCACAGGCGTCGCCGTCGCTGCCCCCAAGCACAATCTCCACTCGTGCTATCCCCGTGCTCGGCCGCTGTCATCGTCGCTTCGAGATGCAGCTGCCACACCCGAGCCTCCGGTTCAACCTCCGCCCGTTGTCGTTGGTTGGACAGGGACGACAGGCGATGCACGAGACGAGGCGTGTTCTTGCATGGGTGGGTGTGTCCGACCACTCACTACTACAAAAAGCATTTTTCAATGCGGCCAAAGCCTATTTGTTCATACGGTTCAACCGCCCGTCTGCCCGAAAAGGTGCAAAACTAGTGATTTTTTCATGCAGGTGTGTTAACGCCAAAATTTGGTAAGCCCCAAAATCGTCATCGGCCTAGAGTCAGTATCAGCCTCAGAGTCCTGGAATCGGCCGATGAGATTTATTAACTGCCAGCAGTTGGATTCTTGCTGGATTCGGTTAAGGAAATGAATCAATTAAAGTAAGCTTATCCGGAAGATGCCAAGTTCGAAGGGGATGCAACATGGCAATTTATCTATTAATTAGACGGAGTCATTAGTTTTCTTTTATTTTTAGAGAAGTGTGTTTAGTGTCTGACCATGACGGAGCGTGAGGCTCCTCACCGGGAGACCGCGTGGGCCCCCCTTTGCCGGTTCGGCCGGGGGCGCTAAATGAGGTTCTTCGCCCTCGATCTGAGGAACGTCAGCGAGAGAGGGAACGCGCAAGACGCGGGCGACGTAGACAGGTTCGGGCCGCTGAGAAGCGTAACACCCTACTCCTGTGTTCTGGTGGATCTGAGGGTCTCCAACAATACAAAGGGAAATCTTACTCTCCAACGTATTCGCCGGAGTCCTCTCTTTCTTTCCTAGGCCTGGGCCTCCTTTTATCTGATCAGGGGTCACCACATGGGCCTCCAGTTGCCTAAGAAAAGAAACATTCTTTTTACAATCAGGGCTAGTCTACAGCCGGAAGTGACTTCTGACAAGCATGGTGCACGCCTTCTGCCCCGCTCGCCAGCTCTCCCGGTGGACGCCCGTTCAACCTTCATTCAATGGCCGGCGACTTCCTCGCCACGCCTGCACTGAAATCTGGATTGGATCTGACCGGGACTGACATACCAACTCCAGGAGTTAGCACGCCGGCTCCGGCTAGGGACGAGAGCCAGGAGGCTCTCATCATTCCGACGGGACGGGGCGAGGCGTGCCATCGGCCGCCTGTCGCCACCTAACCCGCGATCTGACCGGTCTGTGACCGGTCACACACCGCGACCGGTCACGGACCGGATAAGCGTGCGCTGCGCCGCATTAAATGCGGCGTGGTGCGCTCGCCTGATCCGCTATAAATGCGGTTAGGTGAGCCCTGTTGTGCTCACCTAACCCGCACGCGTGGTGCCAAAATCACAGGGGGTCGGGGCGCCCCAGCCCTCGGGGCCGAAACGGGAGCGGCCCGACCCCTCGGGGAGACAGAGGAAGGGGTGGCCACGTCACCCCCGGGCCCGACCCCCCCGAGGGGGTCGGGACACGTGGAGGACTGCGGCTACCCAAGCCTCTAGTCACGACACCCCCGGTCCCATGTCACCGACAGTAGCCCCCGGCGTTATGCCAGGGCGACCGCCCCCCTCGAGGGAAGCGCTCGGGCGTGACGCCACCCCTTAGGCCCGGTGACGGATGGGGCCGGTCCCTACAGGCGGACAGGAACCCAACGGTCGCGAATCGCGCGCATCGGCGAGAGAAAACCGACCGACGATAATGAGCGGCCTCTTCAAGGCCGCTGCATTACTCGAGCAGCGCGGGAATCGGGACGTGCCGGTTCGTTTCGCCTGGGGATATGATGATGGCGTTTTTCACGGTCGGCGAGCGCAGTTAATGCGCGCATTATCTGCCCCATTTCAACCGCCACGTCCGCACGTCTGCCGCGTGCGCCGCAAACGGGCGAGTGGGGTTAGTGGAGGCGTGGGAGCGAGAAACGAGGGGGCGAGGTAGTGGGCGCGGGAAGCGAGGAGCCGGGCATAGCGTTGGCAAGGGTATAAAGACGCCGAGGAAGGGATTCGTTTCCTTCCTCTCTCCATTTTTCCCTTTGCCTTCGCCACTCGTGCCCTAGCTCTTC
>BDMV01000011.1:15331233-15341773 GCA_008326285.1 Oryza officinalis | reverse complement strand
ATTATTCCAATGACAGTGGACAAGTTGACGTCGGAGCAAAAGGCAGAGCTGGAGGATATAATGAACAAGCTTCAAAACCAGTACTTGCATTCCTTTGTCCAGACTAGAGCAGGAACGGTGGTTCAGAGATACAAAGTGACTTTACCCAACAATGAAGAGCCAGAGTCAAGTTCTGGGAAGGAAAAAGGGGTCAAGCAAGAGGAATCTCCTGAAGAGCCCAGGAATTTGCAAGATCGGATCGACTATGCTGTGCATCATGCTTTGATCAACCAGTCAGGAGTGCTGGTCAACACTTTAACAAATATTGTCAAGTCTGTGGTTGACGGTACTATCGCTGAACATCAAGCCAAAGGACCAATATTCTTACCAGATGGGGTTTTCCCGCAATACAGGCCGCTTATGACCAGCCAGCCAAAGCCTGCCAATGTAGCCTCAGGACAGCCGATGGCGTCAACATCGGCTACAGGTCAACAGGAAATATCAGCATCGGTACAGAAGCACGTAGAGTTCAATCCTCATGTACTGGTCCGACAACAACCTCAGCATGTAGGGCATAACATACCACAGATATCAGCTGAGCAAGTTGCATCTATGTTCAGTACCAATCAGCCAGTTGCTCAGCCGATCATGCAGACATCGGCAAGACAGCAAGTGCCAACCTTCCAGCAACAGGCTGCTAACACTCAATATGTTCCTAATCAGCAAGATTTTAGTGCTCCGCGAATTCCTCAGTCCCACACAAGTGGTAATCTTAATTATCAATTTCAACCTCATTCACCACAGGTGCAGTATCGGCAGAGAACGTCTCCTCGGCCATATCATCAACCGCAGTATTATCAAGATGAGCCGATACAGCCACAGCATCAAGATGGGACTCGGCAGAAACCTTGGGCCGATATGATAGCTGATGTAATGAGAGAACAGTTCGGATTAAAGCCAAGGGATGGTGACAACCTGTATCGGCATCCATATCCAGAGTATTTTGAGAGGGTGCCGTTACCAAGCCGATACAAGGTTCCAGATTTTTCAAAGTTCTCAGGACAAGATAATGTATCAACTTATGAGCATGTTAGCCGATTTTTAGCTCAGTGTGGTGAAGCATCGGCTACGGACGCGTTAAGAGTCAGGCTATTTCCTTTATCTCTGTCTGGATCGGCTTTCACGTGGTTTTCATCTTTACCTTACAATTCTATTCACAGTTGGGCCGATCTGGAAAAACAATTTCACAAATATTTCTACAGTGGGGTGCATGAGATGAAATTGTCTGATTTGACAAGCATTAGGCAGAAACGAGAAGAGTCTGTCCAAGATTATATCCAGAGATTCAGGGAAGTCAGAAACAGATGTTACAGCCTGACATTGACAGATTCTCAGTTAGCCGATTTAGCCTTCCAAGGTTTGTTAACCCCAATCAAAGAGAGGTTTTCGGCTCAAGACTTTGATAGTTTGGCTCATTTGGCCCAAAAGATAACAGCGCACGAACAAAGATTTCAAGAGGCCAGTAGAGCATTCAAGAAGGTGAACTTCATTAACTCTTATGTTTCCGATTCTGAGGAAGAGGAGGTTCCCGAAGTAGCAGCAGCCGAGTGGACAAGAAACAAGAAGGTGATTCCATGCCAATGGGTCAAGAGCTCTGGGAAAGAGGAAAAATATGATTTTGATGTCAATAAAGCTGACAAAATTTTTGATCTTTTGCTTCGGGAGAGACAAATTCAGCTGCCTGCTAGTCATGTGATTCCATCGGCTGAGGAATTAGGGAGGAGGAAATATTGCAAGTGGCACAACACAGGGTCTCATAGCACTAATGAATGCAAAGTTTTTCGGCAACAGATCCAGGTAGCCATTGAACAAGGCAGGATAAAATTTGATGACTCCAAGAAGCCGATGAAGATTGATGGTAATCCTTTTCCTGTCAACATGGTTCATGCAAGTGGTAGGACAGCCGGTAGAAGGGATAATCGGTTCAATAAGTTTGACTCTACAAGCATGATCAATAAATATCAAAAGAGATACGATCGGCAAGAGAGCCAGTATTATGAGGATGATGATGGCTTTGATTCACATTGGAACTGCGAATTTTTCATGTTTTGTTGGAACAAAGGCATGAGGTTACCATCGATAGAAGATTGCCCAGGTTGTTCTAATGCCGATGGAAATTATAATGAGAATTTTAGCCGATTTCGTCTTAAAGAAGATCGGCTGATGCAAAAGAAGTTGCCTGTTCATCAGAGGTTGGGCCCAATTCATCAAGATTATTTCCAGGAGGAGGATGCTGAAGATACTTCAAGAGCTCAATGGTGTCCTTCTGGGATTTTTTCCAAAAGTCAGAAGAGAAGGGTTCAGAGGATGAGGAGCAGGGAACAGTTTCAGGAAGTTGAACAAGAGATCGATCATCGGCTGAAGAGAGCAAAAACAAAACAGGAATGACGTGTTAAGAACAAAATAATACCAGCCGATGAGAGTAAAACCGATGAGGCAAGAAGGATAGTTAAAGGAAAGGCCATTGCTTCTTCGTCGGTCAACATGGTATTTGTGCTACCCGCAGAGTTTGGGGTTAATCAAGACAATGCGGATATCATGGAAGAATCTTGTGCCAGATGGGTATTGTCACCAGAACAGGCTGTTTTTGAGAAGCCCGAAGGAACAGAGAATCGGCACCTTAAGCCATTGTATGTCAAAGGATTCGTTAATGGCAAGCCGATATCCAAAATGTTAGTTGATGGTGGGGCTGCAGTGAATCTAATGCCGTATGCGACGTTTAAGAAATTGGGAAGGAATTCGGAGGACCTCATCAAGACTAATATGGTTCTTAAAGATTTTGGTGGCAATCCTTCAGAGGCCAAGGGAGTTCTTAATGTAGAATTGACAATCGGCAGCAAGACGGTTCCTACTACATTCTTTGTCATTGATGGGAAAGGTTCATATAGCTTACTGCTTGGAAGGGATTGGATTCATGCTAATTGTTGTATTCCTTCAACCATGCATCAAAGCTTAATCCAATGGCAAGGTGACAAGATAGAGGTTGTTCCAGCCGACAGGTCAGTACACGTTGCTAATGCCGATTTATCTGTTTGGGAGATGGATGGAGTTGATTGTTTATCAGGAAAAATCTGGCAAGGGGATTATCTAAAAGTGTCTGATTGTGATATACAGCCGATCGGAGATGGAGAACCCCAATTGTTGCTTTGAGGGTGCTGTGGAGGGTCCCAATTTTTATACTGAAGATGCTGTAGATGATCTCGATGGCAAGTTAGGTCAGGGTTTTATGTCGGCTGACGAGTTAGAAGAAGTTGATATTGGGTCAGGAGATAGGTCTAGGCCGACATTCATCAGTAAAAATTTATTATCTGACTTCAAGATTAAGTTAATAGAGCTTTTAAAAGAATATAGCGATTGTTTTGCTTGGGAGTATTCTGAGATGCCAGGACTCAGCCGATCGATTGTTGAACATCGGCTTCCTATCAAGCCGGGATATCGGCCATATAAACAGCCACCTAGACGATGTAAAGCTGATATGTATGATGCGATTAAAGCTGAAATTACTCGTTTATATGATGCTGGTTTTATTCGTCCATGCCGATATGCTGAGTGGGTTTCTAATATAGTTCCGGTAATTAAGAAAAATGGCAAGCTTAGGGTTTGCATCGACTTCAGGGATTTAAACAAGGCTACTCCTAAGGATGAATACCCAATGCCGATTGCCGATCAATTGGTAGATGCTGCTTCGGGACATAAGATTATAAGTTTTATGGATGGCAATGCTGGATATAATCAGATTTTGATGGCGGAGGAAGACATTCACAAGACTGCTTTTAGGTGTCCTGGTGCAATCGGTTTGTATGAGTGGGTTGTCATGACTTTTGGGTTGAAAAGTGCTGGAGCTACATATCAAAGAGCCATGAATTATATCTTTCATGATCTGATCGGTTTATTGGTTGAAATCTATATTGATGATGTAGTGGTGAAATCTAAAGAGGTTGTTGATCATATAGCCGATCTAAGGAAAGTATTTGAGAGAACAAGGAAATATGGCTTAAAAATGAATCCCACTAAGTGTGCTTTTGGTGTATCGGCTGGACAATTTTTAGGTTTTCTTGTGCATGAGAGGGGTATTGAGGTACCGCAAAGGAGTATTAGCGCAATACAGAAAATCCAGCCTCCAGAAGACAAGAAACAGTTGCAATCTTTGATCGGCAAGATAAATTTTATCAGAAGATTTATTTCTAATTTGTCTGGGAGATTAGAGCCTTTCACACCTTTACTCAGACTTAAAGCCGATCAGGAGTTTACATGGGGGGCAGAGCAACAGAAGGCTTTGGATAATATTAAGAAATATTTGAGTTCTCCTCCAGTTTTGGTTTCTCCACAGAAAGGAGTGCCTTTCAAATTATACTTGTCAGCCGATGAGAGGTCAATCGGCTCGATCCTAATCCAGGAGTTCGAAGGTAAAGAGAGAGTAATCTTTTATTTGAGCAGAAGACTTTTGGATGCAGAGACCAGGTATTCTTCAGTGGAGAAGTTGTGCTTATGCTTGTATTTTTCATGTACGAAGTTGAGGCATTATTTGTTATCCAATGAATGTACTATCGTTTGTAAGGCCGATGTGGTTAAATATATGCTATCGGCTCCAGTATTGAAAGGAAGGGTTGGAAAGTGGATTTATGCCTTAACAGAATTTGATCTCAAGTATGAGTCACCTAAAGCTATTAAGGGGCAAGCTATAGCCGATTTTATTGTGGAACATCGTGATGATTCGATCGGCTCGGTGGATATTGCGCCTTGGACGTTATTTTTTGATGGATCGGTTTGTACTCATGGTTGCGGCATCGGTTTGGTTATTATATCACCAAGAGGGGCAAGTTTTGAATTTGCTTTTACCATCAAGCCATATGGTACAAATAATCAAGCTGAGTATGAGGCAGTTCTCAAAGGTTTGCAACTTTTGAAGGAGTTTGAAGCCGATGCTATTGAAGTCATGGGTGATTCATTGTTGGTCATTAGTCAACTAGCCGGAGAATATGAATGCAAGAACGATGTATTAATGGCTTATTATGAAAAGTGTCGGGCGTTGATAGATGAGTTTCGGCTAGTAACGTTGAGATATGTTCCTCAGGAGCAGAATTTAGAGGCTAATGCTTTGGCTCAGGGGGCATCGGGATACAAGCCGATGATGATAGATGTTGAGATGGGGATTGTTACAATTGCAGCCGATGATTGGAGGTATGATGTGTTTCATTACTTAAAGGATCCTTCTCAATCGGTTTCAAGGAAATTGAGGTATAAGGCTTTGAGATATGTCTTGTTAGATGATGAATTGTATTATCGGACGATTGATGGGGTGTTGCTGAAATGTCTAAGTGCTGATCAAGCCAAGGTTGTGATGGGAGAAGTACATGAAGGTATTTGTGGTACTCATCAATCGGCTCAGAAAATGAAGTGGTTACTTCGGAGAGTTGGATATTTTTGGCCGACAATGTTGGAGGATTGCTTTAGATATTACAAGGGGTGTCGAGATTGTCAGCAATTTGGATCCATTCAGAGAGCACCAGCATCGGCTATGAATCCAATAATCAAGCCGTAGCCGTTCAGAGGCTGGGGAATTGATATGATCGGCCAGATCAATCCACCGTCGAGTAAAGGACATAAGTATATATTGGTAGCAACCGATTATTTTACAAAGTGGGTGGAAGCAGTTCCATTGAAAAAAGTTGATTCTGGGGATGCAATTCAGTTCGTTAAAGAGCATATTATATACCGATTTGGTCTTCCACAAACAATTACGACTGATCAAGGATCTATTTTTGTGTCAGATGAGTTTGTTCAATCTATGGAGAGTATGGGAATCAGATTGTTGAATTCTTCACCATATTATGCGCAAGCTAATGGACAGGCAGAAGCATCTAACAAAAGCTTGATTAAGTTGATTAAGAGGAAGATTGCCGATTTTCCAAAGCAGTGGCATAACCGATTGGCTGAGGCATTATGGTCTTATCGGATGGCTTGTCATGGGTCAATTCAAGTTCCTCCATATAAGTTAGTCTATGGGCATGAAGCAGTTTTGCCATGGGAGCATGTCATCGGCTCAAGGAGGATTGATTTACAAGATGAATTGACAGCCGATGACTATCATAATCTTATGGTCGATGAGTCAGAGGACTTGGTTCAATCTAGAATGTCTGCTTTACAGAAGATAACAAAAGATAAGGAGCGTGTTGCGCGACATTATAATAAGAAGGTGGTACCGAAATCTTTTGAGGAGGGAGAATTGGTTTGGAAATTGATTCTGCCGATTGGAACTCGTGATAATAAGTTCGGCAAGTGGTCACCAAATTGGGAAGGACCTTTTCGGATTTACAAATCTGTTTCTAAAGGAGCCTACATGCTACAAGGGCTTGATGGAGAGGTATTTGGAAGAGCTCTTAATGGAAAATATCTGAAAAAGTATTACCCAAGTGTTTGGATTAATTCATGATTCGGCTGTATGTTGCCGATACATGGTAGCCGATGTATTGACATCGCCTTTAGATGGCCGATATAAGTTATATCGCCCTTAGCACAATTCTTTTTAGTATAATCGGTTGTTTCATGGTTATTTGTTCTTAGCCGATTGTAATTTTGTGATGTTTCGTTCTCCATAATAAAATTAGGGGGCATATATACACAGAAAGATCAAAATTTCAAAAATTTCAAAAACTTTCAAAGCAATTTACAAGTATGGAGTTTATATTATCATCGGCTGATTCATGTTACAAGTTTTTGGATAGCCGATATGGCCCTTTGCCTAATTTGTTCTATTTCTTCTATGGCTTGGGCATCGGCTGCATCACTTCCTGGGATGACTTTCATGGATTTGTTCAGATCGGCTAAGTGTCTGATTGAGGACTTCAGCTTGGATTTTTGTTCTTCAATGGCTCTTGGTAAATCGGCAAGCTTCTGTTCCTCCAGTGATAACTCAGCATTGCAGGCTTCTAATTCAGCCAATAGTTCAATCTTCCTATTCTTTAGCCGATCTATATTGCTTTGGATAGAACTTGGCCCAGATATCATTTGATCAAGCTTGGCTTTTTCCTCGTTTATGGATTGCCGATTGGCATGGATGGTTGTCTCAAGATCTTTTCGCTCTCGCCTATCGGCTATCCTCTGCCTTGCTCTTTCCAGCTTGTGACGATATTGTTCAAGGAAAACTGCTGGGGAGATGATTTCGGCTACATCGTCTGGGATCTGGTCTTGAATGTCTTCAAATCTTGCTCTGATTGGTCCACAGTTGACAACCAAAGCATCAAGGGAACCTTCAAGCCGATGAGCAATATCCTTGAGAGTAGCCTTTAAGTCATCGGCTATAGGAGCAATAGCCTTGCTTGATGTTTCTTCTTCTTCATCCATGAATTGCCTTATGTCAAAAGAGAACATGTCGGCTAAGGCCTGAAAGAGACAAGATTGTTAGTTAATAGAATATTAATGGCCGATTTATATTTTTGATACAAATACTTACAGGAATAGGAGGAATCGGCTGATCTTCAATATGGTGACTGTCTCTAGCCGATGGAGTATGTTCACTTGAATCATGATGAATAGGAGTTGGAGAGCGGATCGGCTGAAATATAAAACGAGTTAATACGTGAGGAAATAAGGGTTAAACAAATTCTGAAGGAAGTGTTACCGATGGAGGCGGTGCAGGTTTCTTTTTGGTAGCCAATTTCTTTTTCTGCATAAGAAGGGTTAACGCTGAGATCGGCAAAGAGAGTTGTGGAAAGGCTAAGAGTATAAAGTACATACCCGAGGTTGATATGTCTTGTGAATCGGCGTTGGTGGGGTTCGCTGAGGAATAGGGATGCTAGTAGTTGGAGTTTCTTCTACTGTTTCACTCAGCTCGGCAGCTGCTTCATCGATGGCTTTTTCTATGTCTTCTTCATCTGGATCATAGCTTTTCTGCTTCTTGGTGATTTTCTTCTTTGTAGCCGGTAGAGCAGTAGCCGATGATCTGATTCTTTTCTTCTTGCCAGCTTCAGAAGGAATCGGCTCACGTATTTGCCCTTGGAGTAGGGAAGATGTCTTGGGGGCGTTGTAGCCGATGATTGAAGGGGCTAACCCACCGCCATTTGGAAGAATTCCGGCAGCATAGTTGATTCTGGCTCCATTGTTGCTGACATGAGGAGGAGAAGACTCTGTGGTCTGCAAACAAAAGAAGAGAAGGATAAGTTATTTTCTAAAGTCAATCGGCTATTGATAAGGGTATTGAAAAAAAATGTGTTTACCTGTGGAATCATGTCTGGAATGATGTCAGTCAGATACATGGAAGCCGATTGGTGAAAAAGATGTTTTTTCCATTCAACCCACCAATGATCAAAGGTGGAGCTCCTTAGCATAGCCAACTCAATGTTTTCCAAACTTCCAAGGGGAGGTCCTTCTATGCTCAGTAGCCTATCCATCATCAGAGCCGATGAGATTTCTCCTCTGGCTTGGATTTTTTCTAAGAAGAACAAGCCGATTGGCATCTGCCCCATTCCCAGTTGTCTGGCAGCACTCATAGGGTGGTAGAATTCATAAGATATCTGGATGTTCCTGCCTTGATGGATGCCAACAGGGAGAATACAGGGGGTGATAGCTGTTGTGAAAACTTCTCTGGATTTCTCAAATTTTTCAGAGTTTATTTCATCAAATCTGAAATCGGCTGGCAATTCAAAATCTGCAAAGAATTCATATGCAAACCAATTCCTAGAATCTTTTGGAAATCCATCGTAAAAGTTGCCAAACCAGTCGACAAAGGGCTCAGCCGAAAGTTCTGATCCAGGATATGTGGATGCTGCCTCTCCAAAGGACATACATCTTCTGGTTGTGACTTCATCTCCTTCATCATCTGTGGTTGGCACAACCAGAGGGAAATCGGCTTCAGGCAGTGCTGATCTCTTGGCAACTTTGATGGTATGCAGATTGAGCCATAACTGTAATAGCCACCAAGGTCCACCTGTGCCGATTATTGAGTTGGTAGCAAGCTTAGCCGATGCATTGCTTAATGTTTGATACAAATAACCCAAGAGGTATTTGCCTAGTGGGAATTGCTTTTTGTTAACCAGAGCTTTGGCTATATGTTGCCAATTGGTGGTGGGACCACAGCTTGAACCACAAAACAGGAACTTTTCCAACCACATCAAGAGGAAGGCTGCGTGTTCCTTAGGGGTGACAGGGCCAGATCCCATGTTCAGAGAGATGAATCCGCTCCAACCTCCAATGCTTCTGGTTTTGAAGGAAAATTGGTTTTTGCTGTTCAAGCTGATGGGATTAGCCGATGAGGTGACATCCAGCCCAGTTATCATGGTGATGTCCAGAAGAGTTGGGGTCATTGGCCCTTGGTTGAAGAGGAAAGCATTCAAGGTGTTGGACCAAAAATAGCTGGCAGCCGACAGCATGGGTTCATCTTTAGCTAAATCGGCTATGGTTAGGGCCAAACACTGAGCAATGCCGATTTCTTCCCAATGAGTTTGTTTGCTGGCTGATATCCTTTTGTACCAATCAGACCAAGTCTTGACAGCCGATGGCCAGGATTTGAAAGTGTTGTTCCAGTGATTCAAATTAGGGTTGGTTAACCTAAAAGGGATCCTGTTTGTCTCGGCATTGATGATTTCCACAGGGTCTTTGTTGCCGATTGGGCCCAAGAAGTACCGATTGGGATGGATTAGACTTGGGATTGCAACTTGATGCGAGAGGTGCTACAGAAGAGAAAGGGGAGAAGAAATGAATCGCAAAGGAAAATTAATCTATGACAAAGGATGGAATTCGGCAGATAGGGTTACCTCAGGAAACTCGATGACCGGAGCACTTGAAGGAGCGGCGGAAGACGACATTGTCGAAGATGGAGTTGTTGCTGACCGGGGAATCGTTTGTTTGGTCGCTGGAGAATCTAATGAGGCTATTGCGAGAATTGAGGCGATTATGGCTGAAGCGGTGAAGACGGGAGTAACGGCGTGAAAAACTTCAAGTGGTGGTTGCTATTTAAAGGGGGTGTGTGATAACGGTTGAAATAGAAGCGGAACCCTAGATCGATTCGGAGAGGATTCAAGCAAATCCGCAACATTCCAAATATCGCGGACTTGGGGGGCATGTGTTAACGACCAAATTTGGTAAATCAAATATTAGATCTGAAGATAGAATCAAAGCGGATTTGGAGGAAGCTGGCGGTTACCAAAACAGAGCAAGAATCGGTTGGTGACCGAATCGGCTACGGTGTCTATCAACTGGTGACCGAATCGGCTATTGTGACCATCGGCTGAGACAGAGTCGGACAAGGATAGCCGATGTAGCCGATTCCGACGAAAGGATAACAGAGTCTTTGTCGGGTTCGGTTGGTGAGCTTCATGAGGATTCCCACATACGGATTGGGTCCGAAGAAGGGAATTGTATCTATTAATTAGGATATAATGTTAGTTTCCTAATAGATATTGTCGGTTAGAGTTTGTATTAGGGAATTATCTTCAATATGAGTTGTAATAGAGATAAGAGTCGTGTCCGACAAGGACATATTGTGTAATTCTGGGTATAAATT